>OX376205.1:2436342-2463516 GCA_947363905.1 Lithophane semibrunnea
AGAAGAAAGAGAAGAAAGAGAAAGAGAAAGAGAAGAGAAAGAGAAAGAGAAAAAGAAAGAGAAAGAGAAAGAGAAAAAGCAAGAGCAAGAGTAAGAGCAAGAGCAAGAGCAAAATCAAGAGCAAGAGCGAGAGCGAGAGCGAGAGTGAGAGCGAGAGCGAGAGCGAGAGCAGCTAGAGCAAGAGGAAGAGCAAGAGCAAGAGCAAGAGCAAGAGCAAGAGCAAGAGCAAGAGCAAGAGCAAGAGCAAGAGAAAGAGAAAAAGAAAGAGAAAGAGAAAGAGAAAGAGAAAGAGAAAAAGCAAGAGCAAGAGCAAGAGCAAGAGCAAGAGCAAGAGCAAGAGCAAGAGCAAGAGCAAGAGCAAGAGCAAGAGCAAGAGCAAGAGCAAGAGAAAGAGAAAGAGAAATTGAAAGAGAAAGAGAAAAGAAAGAGAAAGAGAAAGAGAAAAAGCAAGAGCAAGAGCAAGAGCAAGAGCAAGAGCAAGAGCAAGAGCAAGAGCAAGAGAAAGAAATAAATCAAGCAATCTTGCTTGCCTTTTTTTTTTTTTTTTTTTTTTTTCCGGGTTGGAAAATCCTCATGGATGTCCGCCCTGGGGCGGGCGGAGGGGTCTGTCAGACTCTTACTGACTAAAAACCACCCCGGTGTTCCGACTCACACCTACGCCGGGGGTCGCGGGAACGTGAAAATCTTCCGCAACCCCCGACTGGTGCCGGCCCGCCGCTGCGGGCCTCCTCGGGTCAGGGGGGGGAGTGAGGTGTTTGACTCCCCCCGTGACGTCTAAGAGGGGCGCGCGTGGAACACTACGCGCCGCCACCTCGGGTCCTGATGTTTGGGGGGCGACGGACGTCCCCGAGTCCGTCACCCCTGGACCCGTTTAGGGGGGCTGGAAGAGGGCGTTATCCGCCCTCCGCCGACGCCCGGTGCGCCTGCTGCGGGCCGGGTGAGTGGACGAGATCTCCCTCTCCCTTTCCGCAGCCTCCTTCTGCGAGACGACTGTCTCACAGTAGGAAACCACCGCGTCCCAGGACTCCTCGCTGTCGACCATCGACTCAACGACGGCTGGCAGAGAGAGGTCACTGCCTACTTCTGAGATGAGGGCACGGCGCGGCTCCTCCCAAGCGGCACACTCTGCCAGCGTATGCCGCGCCGTGTCCTCCCGGCAGTCGACGCAGTGGTGACACCGAGCGTCCGGCTCCCTGTTTATGCGACACAGGTACTTCCCGAAGCAACCATGCCCCGAGAGCACCTGCGTCACCCGAAACGACAGGGAGCCGTGCCTCCTCCCGAGCCAGCGCTCGAGCACCGGCCGGACCGCCTCGATGATGTCGAGGCCGGCGGTAGGGCGTGAAAGCCTTTCCCGCCATTCCGCCACCAGGACCTCGCGAAGCTGAGACCGATGCAGCTCTATGTGTCGCTGCATCGGTTGCTCACCCCGCGCCCTCGCTTCCTCGCGCCACCGATACGATGACGCGAGTACTTTCGCCTCGAGGTCCCAGGGTGGGGATCCGGCCAGTGCACAAGCCGCCTCATAGGAGACCGTGCGATACCCCTTGATGACTCTGACGGCCATCGCTCTCTGCGGCTTGCGCAGGACTGCGATACTACCGGCCGTCAGGTCAGCCGCCCAGAGGGTCAGCCGCCCAGAAATCTTGCTTGCCTAACCTAACCTGACCAAATGGTCAGGTTAGGTTAGGTTAGTTGGGTAGGTAGGTAGGTGTAGGTAATAAGCTCTGGCGAGCGCCCCCCGACGACGGTGAACCGTCGATTAGTCACTTAAGCATTAAGGGAGTAAGTATACCAATGTTCATTACGTAGTACAAGTCGACTTAAACGAAGTAATGAACAAGAACAGTCAAATTTGCCGCCAAAAAAGGCGGAAAAAAGGGAAAAAAAAGAGGAGGGAGGGAAAGAGAAAAAAAGGGAGAAAAGGAAAAAAGGGAAAGAAAAGGGGAAAAAAACAGGGTTGACGAAGTCAAAGTGTGCAGCACTAACCGGCTGGCGCTAACCTGCGGAAATTAACCAAAATAGGGCTCATGTGGCCCACATCAAAGAAAGAGAAAGAGAAAGAGAAAGGGAAAGGGAAAAGGAAAGGGAAAGGGAATGGGAAAGAGAAAGAGAGAGAAAGGGAAAGGGAAAGAGAAAGAGAGAGAAAGAGAAAGAGAAAGAGAAAGAGAAAGAGAAAGAGAAAGAAAGAGAAAGAGAAAGAGAAAGAGAAAGAGAAAGAGAAAGAGAAAGAAAGAAATAAATAAATCATTTATTTGGTGGTAATTTAGGAAAGAGAAAGAAAGAGAAAGAAAGAGAAAGAAAGAAAGAAGGAAATAAATCTGCTGTATACGTGATTTTACTTTGTTTTTAATAAGTCATTCATCAAACATATTTTCAACAAAACATCACGCGTTTATTCCCCGAAGGGTGAGACAGAGATGTACCTATAGTACACCTCATTTCGCCAGTTATGTTTTAAGTTCCATGTATTATATTACATCTGGATTACCTGTTTGAAGAGAAAGAAAGATTAAGAAAGAAAGAGAAAGAGAAAGAGAAAGAGAAAGAGAAAGAGGAAGAGGAAGAAGAAGAGAAAGAGAAAGAGAAAGAACGAAATAAATAAATCATTTATTTGCTCGTAATGTAGGAAAGAGAAAGAAAGTTATTTTTCACTTTTTTATTGTTTTTTGTGAAGTCTGTTGTTTTTCTTTTTTTGTAAAAAGTTATCTTCCACATACAGGGTGTTAGGGTAAACACCGTTATCCTTGCAACCAGTGGTTTGGTTTCATTTATAGAACGTAAAATCAATGGAAAATTACAACTTTTTTTTCATTTTTTTAAATCTACATTTTACCACAAGAGACGCAATTTCATTGTCCCATGCGCTAGGGCAACGAACTTGCGTCTCAACACGGGCGGGGGGTACGGGATGTGACCTGACCGGCCGCGAGCGCGACCCCTCCCTCAGTCAGTCAGCTGTTTCGCTAGAGAGCACGGTGTCGGATAGAAACTTTTCAAAATCTTTTAATGAAAATGACGTTTTATTTTTGTTGTGTTCGGTCATTTACTTTTACATTTAAGCCAACTACCCATGGTTTGAATGACAAGACTGTTTACCCTTACAGCCTGTATATGCTAAAAATAATGTGCTGTTCAAAACATAAAATATACGTATCGATCTATACAAATATCAGCCTTGCATCTACCATTAATGAGGCACTGGAATCGTAGGCAAAAATGGCGACCTACGTGCGCATGTCTGCGCCCCTGCATATTCTTTGATCAACATTTTAGTGTAGCGCGCCACCGCTCGTGTCTAGAGTAGAGACTTAAGCTCCGCCCACATGCGCAAGGTCAGTCAGGAAACTATGGCCCTTAAGTGAGTTATTGATGCGAGGGCACTAAATTAGTACGAGAGCATCAATTACTCACTTAAACAAGGTGCATAATCTACTTTTCTTTCAACTACCAATGTACTCAACTCAAGTCAGGTCAAGTCAGGTAATTTTAAACGGTATTTATCCATTTGTATTAACCAGTCAGGTCAAGTCAGGTCATTTTAAACGGTATTTATCCATTTGTATTAACCAGTCAGGTCAAGTCAGGTCATTTTAAACGGTATTTATCCATTTGTTTTAACTAGTCAGGTCAAGTCAGGTCATTTTAAACGGTATTTATCCATTTGTATTAACCAGTCAGGTCATGTCAGATCAAGTCAGGTCATTTTAAACGGTATTTATCCATTTGTATTAACCAGTCAGGTCAAGTTAGGTCTAGAAAAAAAAATATTTTCACTAAACGTACCATGGCGGAGTCAAATTATATATATATTATTTACGCTCTTCTCCCCTACGTGACATCGACATTTTTGATAATGATTACAAAAAAATGTTAACAAATATTTATTATAATTTATTAATATTTGGCGGCTGGTTTCGTTTTTTTTTATTATAATTTATTAATATTTGGCGGCTGGTTTTGTTTTTTCCGCTAGCGATGCGCGCGCGTGTGTTACTAAAGGCACTGGTAATACCGCTGAACAGCCCATATTAAAATATAATAATGTTAATAATACATCCGCAAATGGGGTTAGGGTAGTGAAAAATAAAGACTGAAATTGCCACAGACGATATAAACCCTTATTTAATAGTACAGATAGAGTTTTATTCCGCGCGAACGCGGTGGCACACGGGCAGGCCAACGCGATTCGTCTAGGTGGGTCAAGTGGCCTGCGCGCGTGCCACTTGCGGTCTTACCGGAAAAAAGCGCAAGTCTCTGCTCGGGTGTAAATAGAGAATGCTCATTTATAAGTAGGATAGTTCATACTAGTTAATGTATAGTAAGTGACTGACGTTTAGTTATGGTAAAAAATATCCCCTGGGTAGAGTCTGACCAACGAAAGCTGTCCACGAATTATTATCTGTGGAATATTTTACTTCGCTTCTAAGTAACATTATTACATGTCTAATTATTATATAAATAATGAAATACTGATGTAATTATCGCATAATATGTCTTGAATAATAAATAGTATCGACTCCGTTTATGCAGTGTATAACAAGCTCTTGATTTTTTTAAATTGCCGCCTTTTTTCTTGGACTACTTTCGTTGGTCAGACTCTATGCATGGGATTTTTTTTGACCATAACTTAACGCCACTGGTTTGCTTATGGTTCTTTTTTTTTTAAAAAAAACTTGCTTTTGAGCGCTTGTCTTTGAAAAGCTTCACCAAAACCAATTTCTATTGGATACAAATTCCATGCTGCCATGATAGTACTTACTAAATCCATACTGCCATGTCATTACTTCGACTAGTAAATAGTTATCTGTGGCGCACATTAAGTAAAAAGCAAAGCACGCTTCCATAATATACTGCATTATGAACCTAAAAGCGGTTCAAAAAGAGCCAATTTACGAGCAAGTGTGTTGAAAAATTAATTACTTAACGAAATACTTGAATTTCACTTATATGCTTCATTATTCACATTAAGAACTCTGTAGCTCCCTTCGTACTAACAATCAAGAGAACCTTAAAAACATTGTTCCTAAAACGGCATCTATTGGAGGCCAATGTTTTAAAATGTTCGCTTATAGGCTTGAAAGATGATGTTTGCAAGGCACCGAATCATTAAAAGTTTATTAATTGAGAAAATACCAGAATTCCAATAATATTGAATCACCCACATTTAAAGTAAGAAAATAATATTTTCCTTGATGAGATCTTTCCATTGGTATAATATATCTTAACGCAATTGGGTTCCAGCACAGAAAAGCCCATTCTCCTTTTTCAGATTGAGTTAGATGTTGTCCAATATAATTGACAGTCTCCTGTCAGAGGTATTCCCAAATCGAAATTATGGTAACCCTACTCGAACATTGTATGAGCTAACATTATTTTTGACATTACACGCGTTGACGACTGTTCTGAGGGTAAAACGATATGCCATTCTTATGAGGTTAATCTGTCGAATAAATGGATGTTCACACAGAAATCCTAGCAATTATAGATAATGAGATATCAGCGTACAAAGTAACGTTTCGACCGCGCGGCCACGTACTTTTTGTTTTGGACTGATTTCGTCTGTTTAACTAAACTTTAGTAGTATTTATTGCTTTCGTTAGCTTTGGCAAATTAAGACCTTTCTTTTTGTAACAGTTTTACTGAGTGAAGTCCTAGTTTTAAAGAAATAATCAACATTATAGAAACAACAAGTGCACGATTGCGCGGCCATATCTTCCAAAGTGAATATTTTGTAAAATATTGATCTTGAGCTTATAATTCTTTTTTCGACAATTTTTGACAAATTCGGTCTTCAATTGACAAAAAGAATTACATCTATAACCCAAGTAGTTGCTGAGATCTCCATGGCCGCGCAATCCTCCACGTTACGTTCGCGCGGCCAACTTAAAACCCTTATATTTTTTTTATTTCTACTTTGACAAATTTTTGGTTTGTTCCCATCGATTTTGACAAATTTCGACAATTTTTTGGCCGAAGTTTTTTTTTGTTTGGGTAACTTGGCCGAGCAATTGTAACGCACACGATTTGTCGCGCGACGCGACTCCGGTAATTGTTCTACCGTGAAGTTTTCTCACAAACTGTATTGTTAAAGTCGCGTCGCGCTGTCGCGTCGCGCTGGCTTTAGCCTTTAAGGCTCTTACATACTAGAGCAATTCGTCGCGAGACGCGAATTTTAACAAAAAAAAATCTGAGAAAACTACACGGCGAACAATGCCCGCCGCATTGTTCGCCGTGTAGTTTTCTCAGAAATTGTCGGCGTCGCGTCGCGCGACGATTGGCCCCAGTATGTAAGAGCCTTTATGCTTTGTAGATTTTGTAACCCTTTGACTGTAGGTACCTATACTCCACCTAGTGATTGCATAACCACCCTCAGGTTGAATGCCACTAAGCATAATGCCAGTCTATAATCTCACTGATGGGGTACACAGGCCTCCCCTCTCTTCCCCTCCCTTTTCCCTCTCTTCGAAAGGGCAGGATCTACCACGCGGGCCCAGTGCGAGTTTGTCTACTGTCTTGGAATTATTGGTTCTATCTAGAACATGCAGCCGGCATGTTCTCACGATATTTCCGTTCACCGTGTTTAGAGCAATGGTGATGAAATTAATAAGACAAAGCGCCTGGCTGGGGTCGAACCCACGACTTACAACTCGGTAAGTTGGGGCCGTTACAACTAGCCCACGACTGCTCCCTTTTTTACGTCATACAATGACAAGATCTTTTTCAACTCATTTGCTCAAAAAATGCATTAACGAAGCCTGTATACTTGCTTGAAAGTTAAAAATTACGCAACATGCAACGGAATGTGCGGTAAAATAGGTACTCTCACCTAAGTACCTGTTTTACTAACGCATACTCCGTTGTATTCATGCGTATCCTTTACGGTTTTTTTTTTAATATCCATTAAAAATACTTATATAAGAATTCCACCGGGGAGTTTCACATTACCTACGAGAATAAATAAGCTGAATGATCGAACCCCCTCGGAAGCGCTTTTGCTCAATACGTTCGTCTCACTTCAATTAGAAAGATAAAATGAGACGAAAGATGTACCCAGGTTCTAATTTTACTCACGGGCACGTTTGTAAATTCGCGCCATTTTCATATTAGAAACGTCAAAGATTGTTACGTATTAGAAACGTCAAAGATTGTTACGAGTCGTACATTTTTATATGGAATCCGATAATTATAGAATCAACTCCACCATCTTGATGAGGCGCAAATTGCAGAAAATGGTCTCTTGGCGCCAAAATCGCGAGAGCGCTATTTAATTATTATATATATATTTTTTTAAGTCATTTTAATTTATTGTATATTGTTTTAATTTGATTTTCATTTAATAGGGAATATGCATGTGATTCAAATATGGGTCAAATATTTTTTTTTATAAACTATATTACTTCAGAATTATGCCTCCATCAATATTTTTTAATAAAATTTATTTTTGAGCGAGAAATTAATTTTTAAAAAGTCCCAAAAAACTGTAGGTAATTCAAATACTTGAAAAGCTAAGAGCGGATGTGACGTAACAATCTGGGACAACAATCAAAATGTCAATGTCAAGTCAATCAACAAGTGTCAAGTCAACGTCAAACGCTCCTACAAAAAGGAGCGTTTGTCGTTGACCTGACAGTTGCTTGTCTGTTTTCACGGTTTGTGACGTCACCACACCAAGCGCGCCAAATGGAGGGCGTTTAAATAACCCGGCAAATGGAGGGCGTTTAAATAGCCCGGATCGGGTGGATATTTTTAAACATTTTTTTAAGTACTTTAGATTGCTTTTTTACCGTCGAATTTTTTAAACTATTATTTGACGATGTAAACTATCGAATAAAAAAAATAAAAAAATACATGCATATTCCCTATTGTAAATATATGCCTATTCTATGAGTCTATGCTACTCGAAATAAAGGATTTGAATTTAATGATTCACAATTTTTATCATGGAAGACTAAGGTCCGTATTACAGAACGTTCCTCAAGTCCAGTTTGATCTGCAATCAGTTGATCACTGTTTGAGTATAGAATCAGTACTTGAGCATCGGTCTTATTCCAGAACGGCAATCAATCTATACTCAGCTGAATCGAGACTCAAATCGAGCCTCAAGCAGAGATGTGTATTGTCTATGAATCAGCCTGTTTTCGTTTACGATTTATTATAATAACCGACTTTGATCCGATCTTCATTGGATTAGAAATATTAAAATACACCATAGAACCCCAATTATTTAGGAAATCAGCGTTATTATTTCATTCCTGAATAGTAAAATGACCTATTTATTGAAGAAGTAAAGGTCTTTGAAGTGAAGTATAGTAATTTTGTAAGCAAAATTGTCAAGCTTAAAAGACTTGTATTTGTGGCCTATAAGTAAATTATGCTATTTAAAATGTCAGTATGTCAAAACATCAGTGTGAAAAACATTCGTTTGTTGTTTGTCTATTTTAATTATTTGTTTAGCTGATTTTATTCATATTAAACACTTTTAAAATACAAGGACGGAAGATTTTGTACTTTGGAAAAAGTTCAATCTTGTAATAGAGTTATCGTTAAATAATTTATTATAATTATCTACCTCTTCAAATATTTCGATTATGATTTTGATAGTAGGTACAGTCACGGACTTTAATTGATGAGCCACCTGGTACTGTTCGCATTTTAGCCGTGTAATGCAAATCGGGTTTATTCGGTTCCCGACACGCAAAGTCATAATATGCTTCGTATTAGATGAAGAAAATTATATTTCATATCTTTACCGGTTGGCTAACCTGAGAGCAGAACTACAAACTTGACAGCAGTGACTACTCAAAGTCAACCAATTGCAGGTCTAGCAACAGTAACCTAGCAACGTTAAACAATTGTTGCTAGGTTACTGCTGCATAGTAACGTTAGCGTACGGAGAAATTCTCTGACATCGATATTTCAACTGTCACTGTCTTCAGTTAAGTTTTCAGAATTATTGAGTTAATGAGCTATGATTCAAAGGAGGTCAGTATCAAATAGATTGGATAAACTGAATGCAACATTGTATTTATTTTTATAATTAAGAACTTATTAGTCAACCTCTATGGATAAGACTATTTTCGATTAAAAGTAATTTATTTGTCATCTTGATATTTCAACTGTCACTGTCTTCAGTTATGTTTTCATAATTATCGAGTTAATGAGCTGAATTATGAGTGAATGAGTTGAGTTCAAAGGAGGTCGGTATCAAATAGATTGGATAAACTTAACGCAACATTGTATTGATTTTTATCATTGAGAACTTATTAGTCAACCTCTATGGATATTTCCGATTAAAAGTAATTTATTTGTCATCTTGATATTTCAACTGTCACTGTCTTCAGTTATGTTTTCATAATTATCGAGTTAATGAGCTATGATTCAAAGAAGGTCGGTATCAAATAGATTGGATAAACTTAATGCAACATTGTATTTAGTTTTATCATTGAGAACTTATTAGTCAACCTCTATGGATATTTCCGATAAAAAGTAATTTATTTGTCATCTTGTTTACGAGCTTGCGATTTGAGTTCGTGTTTAATCGTGTAATCTCGTGAATGTATAAAAGGAAACAAGATGACAAATAAATTACTTTTAATCGGAAATATCCATAGAGGTTAACTAATAAAGTCAACCTCTATGGATATTTCCTATTAAAAGTAATTTATTTGTCATCTTGTTTACGAGCGTGCGATTTGAGTTCGTGTTTAATCGTGTAATCTCGTGAATGTATGAAACTGCAAAATTGAAAAGTTTGATGGTGGCTCATCAATTAAAGTCCGTGACTGTACCTAATTTAAAAAAATATCAGCAGAACTCGACATTGCACTATTGGAACAGAAGAAATATTGACAATTTGACATGACAATCTATGCTCAAGCGCGGTCTCGACCACACTTGGGTGATTACAGTTTTGATCACTGCTTGGGTTCGATTGAGTAACTGAGTAGCGATGTAAAATAAAGCCAAACTCAGTTGAACTAAGATCAATGAAACTATGCTTGAGCAACGTTCTAAAATTAAAAGCGGACTTAAAACTAGTTTTAAACAGAGATCAATACTTGAGTTTCCTTCTGTAATACGGACCTAAGACTTCTCAGTCATTCTCTGAAAATGTTCTGATGGCTTACGAGGCATGCCTTTTATGGTACAGCCCAAGCGGGGAATTCGGGAGTTACTCGAGCGCGGCAGAATAACATACGGGGGGCAACCTTGTACCTTGTGAAGTACTCCCACCATACCTGAGCCCTGTACATAGGGGCAAACGCCTAGGGCAGCCGATCAGATTAGTAAAAACTCTCCCATTTCCTTATTTCACGCTTAAATTGTCATATTATTGAAATGCACACTTTTCGTGTGATACTCCCTGGCCGCGCCACAGTGGAAAATTAAAAAGACATGTTTCTAGATAATTTGTACGCTAAATGTACTATACGGTACGTGTAATGAAAATAATTGTACCTCAACGAATAATGAAATATAATGAAGTTTATGTGGCGCGGCTGAGGAGTATACTCCCTGGCCGCGCCACCATGGTTCTTGTAAACTACTAGGCGCACCCAAATATAGTAAACGCTAAATAAATGTACGCAATACGTACTCCTCCGTGCGCTATAGAGAGATTCGGAAATTTAATTACATTAGAAATGATAGCCTTGCGTATGTGGCGCGGCTGGGGAGTATACTCCCTGGCCGCGCCACAAAGAGTTATTAGGCGTACCTGGGCATGTTATGCACTAAATAAATGTACGCAATATGTACTTACTACCCAAAAGTGTAACAATATTACGGAAAAACGTAATATCTTAAGAGAAAACAGACAGCAGACACAGCAGACTTGCTGATCTTAGTACTTACTAGATGTGGCCTACAATATTAGAAGTACAGGGTATTATCTCAGTGAGATAGTTGCATAGAAGTGCTAGAAATATGCAACACAATACGAATGTAAAGTTTGTTAAGCGAATGGAAAGCTTAGATGTGCTTTACAAGAATAATTGACCTTCAAGAAGAAGATAAGAAGTTGGTAGGTACTTTTTATTAGGTACCGTCAGCAAAGAAAGTCGTTATCACTGCTACTTTAACATGACATCTAAAATTACACAAAAGAAAGTGTGCCGCGGCAGCGGCCGGCGAGTGCTTCTTCCAAGGTGGTCGCAGTTGCTTGTCTATTTAGTCATTTTTGGACAGAATTTCATAAAACTCTATACGATACCGTAGAGGAGCTCGTGGCTAAGTAATAACAGCCGCTCGGGTCGATCCATCAGGTTAAGCTACGCTTGCAGGGGTTAGTCCATAGATGGGTGACCATTTTCACATATCGAGAGTCCTCCGTGCCTCGGAAAGCACGTTAAGCCGTTGGTCCCGGCTGTCATTCGTGGATCTTTGACAGCCGTTACGAGTCGTCAGAAGTACGAAAGTCTGACAACCAGTCTAACCAAGGGGTATCGTATTACCCAGTTACTGGGTTGTGGAGGTCAGATAGGCAGTCGCTCCATGTAAAATACTGGTATTCAGCTGCATCCGGTTAGACTGGAAGCCGACCCCAACATAGTTGGGAAAAGGCTAGGCAGAATATCTATACGATACCGTTATGCTAAAAAATATTTCTGTTTCGCACGCCATTACTGTTGTTATGTATGACACAGAGCCACAAGCGACAAAATTTAGAACTAAAATCTACAATCTGACGTTTCATTTCATGCTGCTTTACATAACCTTTAGTCGTTGACCAGCTTCACTGATAAACGTCACCGCGTCGTTTAACATAATGGAGCTGTTTTATGAAACGGCTAGCCGTTTTGTAAAACGGTGTTCCCTTGTTTTGCAGACAGAAATTTCATAGAATTTCGTTTCGCAGAAAATGTTTCCCATAATATTTGGTCCTTGTATTTTTATTTCGAATATTATTGTTTTAACGACTATTTACTTGAATGAAACATACTTCACAGAAACACAATTCAATGAATTTTATAATCACATTTTTTTATTTAACAAATTTTTCAAACAGTAAAATTATTTTTTAACGAATATTGTTTGTCCGAAAATCATTATCCATAACACGTTTGGTATAAACCTCAGTAAACATAATGTTCAAAAATTCGGAATTTAGTTTTAAATTATCTTTACTTCTAAAACTATTCTGTCATAATATCGAGTAATAAAATAATTTAATCTCATAATTTTGCATGAACTAAAGTCATATGTCCTAAGTATTTTATTATATAAGG
Source organism: Lithophane semibrunnea (assembly GCA_947363905.1). Lineage (NCBI taxonomy): Eukaryota > Metazoa > Arthropoda > Insecta > Lepidoptera > Noctuidae > Lithophane > Lithophane semibrunnea. Next base: position 2,448,573 of record OX376205.1, read on the forward strand.
TTTATTATTCCGAATGTTCATTTATAATAAAATTGTTAGTCTTAGAACATTTGCTTAAATTAGGTTTTAGTGACACAAACGAATCGCTGTAAATCCGACTCCACGCAGTCTTGTATGCCCTACCTCTAGAGTGTAATTTAAAATCGTGTAGGCGCGGAGGGCCGAGGCGGCCCGCGACTTGAAGAGCAGGTGGTTGTAATGCTCGCCGCCGCGGCTGAGGCTGGCCGGCCAGGCCTGCCAGCAAGACGAAGCTGCGGTAGTGAGCGTTAAACCATCTGCGACGATAAGCTCGCGTGGGACCGCCGGAGCCCCGCAGCGCCGGAGCCGTGACAGAAACCATGCCTGCTGCCTGTTGCATGCTCGCTTGTATGCTGCATACTTGCTTGCATGCTCGCTTGAATGCTGCATGCTTGCTTGCATGCTGCATTCTTGCTACATGCATGGTGTATGCTTGTTTGCATGCTTCTTACAGGAAAAAAAAACCACATGTTCACAATCAACTGTCGTTAATGTAATAATAATTATTAAATCATAATTTTATAATAATCTAGTAATATAACTATTAGGGCACTTCGACCAATTAGGTTAGGTTAGGTTTGAACTGTGACCAACTAAGCGCGAGCCGAGCGAGTGAAGAGAGCGGTGCCGCGGCAGCAGCCGGCGAGCGTTACGTCGAAGTAACAAAATTAGGGCAACTAAAACCAAACCTAATAGAAACAAGAAGCTATTTTTAAACATGTTGAAGTCTACAGAAATATTTCCATTTTTCAACATTCTACTGCGATAAAATAGTGGTTATATTAGGTACTTACTTTAACGTTTTAACTTTCAAAAAATAGTGGGTAGGTAACATCAGATTAAAGATTTTAGTTCTAAATTTTGTCGCTTGTGGCTCTGTGTCATACATAACAACAGTAATGGCGTGCGAAACAGAAATATTTTTTAGTGTAGTGACTCAGTTCCTGGCGCATAGTCACCAGCTACCAGAAACCACGTTTTGACTGATTGTTGAGTGAAGCAACCATCTTGAAATAGACGTATGTTACATTACCACGTTTTTGACGTTCCGCAAAGAAATAGGGAAACAGTTATCTGGAAGGAGACGAGAAAGTAGCTGCACACCATGACACGCATAGTGAACACCCACGCGGCATAAGCATCATCACAATGCTGCACTCATTTCGCCATTTCGCTTCGAAAGAAGCGGTTTGTAAGCCAAGCAGAAGCACTAGCACATCAGTATCTTCATTCCACACTTCAGGGCCACGAAGATGGACATGGATACTCGTCGCGGACGACACACGCGCCCCGCAGATCGGCAGGCAGTGTTCTGGGTCTGCAATCTTCACTCGACGACGGCGCCCGGCGGAAAGGAACGCGCACGGCGCGCGACTCCTATTTATGCCTTCGCGGCGATAGTGCCGTGTGCAAATCTGCGTCCCGCGCCCCGCGCGCGGCTCGTCCTACGGCGTATCGCTATTGGTCGACTAATTGTAAATAGTAATAGGCTAGCACCTAATTGTAATAATAACATTGTATATACCTATAAAGAGGGGGTTTTGGCAAAATACACAGATCATCCGAATACGTCTTTTAATCTACCTACCTGCAAAAATTGCACGCCTAAATTAACATAAATTAGCATATTAGCATAAATTGCTTGTCTAAATTAGCATAACGGTATCGTATAGAGTTTTATGAAATTCTGTCCAAAAATGACTAAATAGACAAGCAACTGCGACCACCTTGGAAGAAGCACGCGCCGGCCGCTGCCGCGGCACACTTTCTTTTGTGTAATTTTAGATGTCATGTTAAAGTAGCAGTGATAACGACTTTCTTTGCTGACGGTACCTAATAAAAAGTACCTACCAACTTCTTATCTTCTTCTTGAAGGTCAATTATTCTTGTAAAGCATTTACATTCGTATTGTGTTGCATATTTCTAGCACTTCTATGCAACCATCTCACTGAGATAATACCCTGTACTTCTAATATTGTAGGCCACATCTAGTAAGTACAAAGATCAGCAAGTCTGCGGAGTCTGCTGTCTGTTTTCTCTTAAGATATTACGTTTTTCCGTAATATTGTTACACTTTTGGGTAGTACATATTGCGTACATTTATTTAGTGCATAACATGCCCAGGTACGCCTAATAACTCTTTGTGGCGCGGCCAGGGAGTATACTCCCCAGCCGCGCCACATACGCAAGGCTATCATTTCTAATGTAATTAAATTTCCGAATCTCTCTATAGCGTACGGAGGAGTACGTATTGCGTACATTTATTTAGCGTTTACTATATTCGGGTGCGCCTAGTAGTTGACAAGAACCATGGTGGCGCGGCCAGGGAGTATGCTCCTCAGCCGCGCCACATAAACTTAATTATATTTCATTATTCGTTGAGGTACAATTATTTTCATTACACGTACCGTATAGTACATTTAGCGTACAAATTATCTAGAAACATGTCTTTTTAATTTTCCACTGTGGCGCGGCCAGGGAGTATCACACCACTTTTCTGCACGTAACCAACTTACCTTACCTTAATCTGACGCGCTCGAGTTTTTCTAACGATCGATTTTTTTTTACTAATTTGATCGGCTGCCCTAACTGTGGCGCGGCCAGGGAGTATCACACCACTTTTCTGCACGTAACCAACTTACCTTACCTTAATCTGACGCGCTCGAGTTTTTCTAACGATCGATTTTTTTTTACTAATTTGATCGGCTGCCCTAGGATGAGGTTTTCAAATCCTAATGTTAATGTTCTAAATTCAAATTAAATTTTCATAGGTTTCGTTTTTTTTATAACAAGTTATTTTTACCCTGTATGGAGTATGAAGGAAATTGATAAAACAACACAAGTAAATGAAAAAAAAAGCTAAGAAACGTTTATTTAATAACTTGTATTCCCTCCCCGAGCTCTTATTATTATAATCGTAGACGGTCATTAGTACGGTCGCTAAACGAAGCGCGGCACATGACCATGACCATGACGAGTAGTGGCAGCACTAACACGCAGCTGTCTTCGTGCGCAGCTGGCTACGTGCTATATATTCTAACCGCCTTCCTAATAAACGTTGTATAGCGCCTGTATAGTTACACAACGCTTTGTCTTCTTCTTTCAAAAGTCAAATTACTTTTGAAAGAAGACAAAGCGTTGTGTAACTATACAGGCGCTATACAATGTTTATTAGTAAGGCGGTATACCTATATTGACTACCTACATTGAAATAAACATTTTTTTTGCCAGTGCAAACGCACGGAAATGATGACGCGCAAATGATGATGTGCATGCTGACTTCGTGCATGTTTTTCGTTTTAAATGGTTCAAATATTAAGTCTGAATTGTTCACAACATAAAATAACATAAATTACTTAACGTAAAGCACATAAAAACAGAATTTTACAGGAAGACGATATCTATCTGCACGTTAACTGCCAAACTTTGTCTATCAAAGTAGTGTGCTAACGTTGAACTCAAACTCAAACTCAAAGCATGTCTTTCAAATAAACCAATTACTTACAGGTACTTTTGAATTCGTCGGCATAATTATTATGTTGCTTTTCTTCTTGTGTGAATGCAACAAAAGATATCAATTTGTCTATAGAATTCTTTGTCTACGTTTGAGCCTAAACAGCCAAAACCGTTACTGCCACCACAGAAAATACAAAAAACTAAAATCGGCGGAAATTCTCGACTTTTCGTTTTTTTCTTCATTTTGTGTTTACGTCTACAAAATTCCAGTGAAAACTAGCCGACATTTTTATATCTGTGGTCAACGTGTCTATTAGTATTTGGAAGAACACAACTTGTTCAAACAATATTAGACTGTATCATAATAAAAAAAGAGTTTAAAGTGGCACAGGCGCAGTGGCGGGAAAAGCTGAAAAAGAAAATGATATGTGTAACCTAATTAATGCAATCTCCTTTAGGGTCAAGTTCAGTACCTACATGAACCTATTTATATCCAATCCGTCCAAAATAGTAGTGAGTTCGGAAATCGATAAAAAATAAATACTCCATTTTCGTGCTTGAAATAGAATTCACTGCACAACCACACGTAGAAAACACGTTAATACTGAAATTATTGGAGCAGTTTTTACATTTACTGCTGTAGGTATATTAGGCGCGTAAAGATGTGACTGATCAATAAACGCTCAAGCGCAATATGAAGTAACCGCGACACCAGCTCCACTTCAAAAATTACGGCAGCGTCAGTGAACTATGAAGAAGAATGTTTATTTCAATGTAGGTAGTCAATATAGGTATAGAATATGTAGCACGTAGCACGAAGTCAGCTGCGTGTTAGTGCTGCCACTACTCGGGTCATGTGCCGCGCTTCGTTTAGCGACCGTACTAATGACCGTCTACGACATACCTAATGTATGGAATCATGGTCACCTTATCAGTTGTAATATACGATATTTTTGATCCAATTAATCTTTTAAAGTACTAAAATACAGCAGAATCGCAATTTATTTGGAACGAATGTACTCCTAATCATAATTCAGGATGTTGAACTTTGTAAACAAACATGTCGTATTTAAAAAGATATAGGCAAGTATAGAGGGCCGTGCTGAATGAAGTAAAATTGGTTTATTTTCCAAATTTAGCAAGTTGTATGGGAAACCAATGCGGTACATATGTTACTTGCTAAACATCAATTATTATTTAATAGTTTTTGGCTAAGGTTGTTTTGTCTTTTTTTGATATTTTCTTATAATGTTTTTTTCAGCACGGCCCCCTATCCACATCTACCTAGCATTTTTTATTACGAATTCACAACATCTGTTGCGGTACATATAACGTTCTAATAGAGTACATTCCTTGAGTCTATCAAACTTTGTAATACGCTATATATTTTTCAAGTTACAAGGGGGCCGTGCTGAAAGCGTTTGGCTGGCACGGCCCCCTTTTTTTGCACATTTCTTCAAAAGTACAGAGGTACATTGAAAAAGAAGCCGGTACATATACTTCTAGAGGCGAGTACATTTCTTTGGCGCACACCTAAAACTCAAATTTTGGGGGGCCGTGCTGGGCAAACGTACATATATTATTCACTATTAAACGACATTTGACATAATTATATTCCTAAATATACACATTTTTCTGATAATCCTTACAAAACATAAAATTGCAAGGTGTTTCGATTTTTCTGATGAGAAGTGTAGTACTTTTTATTGTTTTTCAAAGTATTCACCACGTAGCTTAATACACGTTTCCATTCGCTCAAACCAGTTATTATAACATTTATTCCACTCTAAAGTGGGGGTGTTCAAAATGGCTGACTTGAAAGCGTCGACTGCTTCTTCACCGGACTGGAACCTTTGACCACGAAGACTTTTCTTAATTTTAGGAAATGTAAAGAAATCGTTAGGGCTTAGGTCAAGACTGTATGGAGGATGGTCAAGAATTTCTACTTTTTCCTGCTTCAAATACTCAATCGTTTGACGAGCGCTGTGTGAGCTTGCGTTGTCGTGGTGCAGGATAATGCGTCGCTTTGAGTTAGAATTTCGAAGTTCGGCGATGACTTGTGGTAAACAAACTGTGGTATACCACTCTGCGTTAAGGCCGGGTCGGAACCAAAATTGCCTGTCTTCAATTTGATTTTTCATAAAATTGATAAGACTTAGGTATAAAATAAAAATAATATGAGTAACTACATGATATTTCCAAACTTTTTGTGAAAAAAAAACACAAAATATTAAAATTTTCTCGATAAAAAAATATCACGAAGTTACCTCTAATTTTCACGTATTTTCGATTTGTGCTTAAAATGCTAATGCCTATTATGATAAACATTAGATGATTATATGTATTAAAACAAGGCAAAAAAAATTGTGTAGGCTTTTTTTTTATTCCTTTTATTTTTGGTTTTATTACGAATCGAAGCTTGTAGGACTTACGACGTTCTTAGTTCGTGAAAGAAGCCATCTTCCGTCGCACATTACGGGAACTTCAAGCATATTTTTGTTTCACAAATCAGTCAGCGTCGCTCTGTTGAGACGAGAGGACTACGCTCAAATTTTTAGCTGCGCTGAGATATTATTTATTTTCGTAAATAATATTTTCGTAATTTATCACATTCCACAAAAGAAACTGAGACATATAAGCCCTCTAGGTGACATATCATGAACAACAAAAAATATTTTTTAATCATACCATGTTTGAACCTTTCATTTGATGGGTATCAAATGAAAGGTTTTAATTAGCACATTTCAAAAATATATATTATTACCCCAAAAAAAAGCAGAGACAATCAAGACGTATATTGCCATATGTTTATGTTAACGCGTGGGATGATAAGTGCCGCTTCACGCGCCGCCGCACCGTAAACAGAAAAAACGTCAGACGCACCGCGTGACGCCACACTGCACGCGACGCGCCACGCCCCGCGTCTCCGTAAATGAGGCCTAAAGTTATAATGCAACTTGGCATGTTTTCAAAGCTACAATTTCAACAGTTACAAAGAGGGACCATACTAAACTTTCTACTAAGGGACTAGTTATAACAAGCGCCCGAGACGCGCATTTTATACGCTGCGTTTCGGGCGCTCAATAAAATTGTATGAATTCCTATGTAACGAATTTTATCAAGCGCTGCAGTCTAAGCGAGCGCCCATGCCGGGCGCCGTTAGGCCTGCACATGTCGCAACTTGCCACTCTCAACTTGCATCTCCTTTGTGCGATTTACAAATAAGACTGGGAGAAGGTATGCCGCGGGCATCGCTTCATCGAGAATTGCTGCTGCGTGCGCCGCCGTGATGAAACGCCGCGTGTGACGCGGCTATGCCATTCCCGGGCTCCGCCGCAAAAAACGCTCCATTTCAAACAAACGCGTGTAAAATCGCGTCTCCGTAAACGCACTCATACAACGCCATATGTTTGAATTCAGTGCGGGCCGCGCCGCCCAAAGCCACGCGCGACTCCTCGCGTCTCCGTAAATGAAGCCTAACCGTGCCCTTGACGCTTGGACGCGAGTTCCTTTTTTACTATTTTTCCTTGTAATTTTCTCCGCATTAGTAATAAACTTAAAAGAAACACGGTTCAAAAGTTACAACAACATGTGGAAATCTTGTTGCGTTTGACGAGCGTCCAAAACGCGCCGGGCGCGCGCCCAAAACACAGCGCAGGTACTGAGCGCGTACCTCGGGCCCTTGTTATAATTAGTCCCTTTGGTACTTTGACACCCATTTACATAGATGAATAGATGTCAATTCTTTTAGTGGTGAAGCCGACAATCCTACATTTATTTCTTTTGTACAGAACTCGGCCTCTTTTTCACATGTTTCAAATGTATTCGAAGGGGATTGTTCGCGTTTGGCGCAGAAAAGGTTTTCATGACACATGCCATATTCGTTGCACAATACAGTGCAAAATTCATTATACGAATATTATTTTTTACTTAGGTACCTGTCACTTTGCACGATCCTTCAAAGAGAGAAATCCACGATATAGCATTATATTTATTACTTGGTAACACAGTTTTCCACAAAGACGTCATTAGGTACAAATTGTACAAGGTCTTAAATAAAAGGTAACATTTAAATTTGAACTTTTTCACGTCAACATTGAGTTTCTAGTTCCAAAACATGAACATGATCTATAGTTCTGAATTCAAGCTTAGCGTATCGTATAAGGAAAATAAACTACAGAAGATTGAAATTCGAATTCTATAAACGCCAGACGAAAAGTTTCTGCTGGCGGGAAGGCATTGTGTTTTGTTTTCGTCGTATTTAATGAGAGGGGTAGGTAAAGGTTGCGCGGGTGAAATATGATTTTTGCTGTCAATACACGCCCCCTTAACCGTTCTACGATCTTCAAGTGAAATAGTCGCAACATGGCCGGTTTTTCCAACGAACGTGGCCACCATCTTCTTTGAAGTGCTTCGAGAACGAACAACTTTAGTCGGCTTTGGCTCGTCTTGAAAGACCCAGATTGGAGATTGTTGTTTGGAATCAGGATCGTAGGCATAGATCCAAGATTCGTCACCACTGATGATATCGTAGGCGAGATTTGACTGTCCTCGGTAAGAATAGAATAGAATAGAATAATTTTATTTGTTCCAAAATATACAGACATAAAATAATAATATGGTGATACACTACTTAATTCTATGTTCAGATATTGAAACATCTGTGTCTGAACTAGATATAAAATATCTGTATTTCAGACATCAGCGCTCTTCCCTTGTTATAGGCGACACTTAAAAATTAATTACATTGTTGTCGGTTGAACCTTTGCAGAGTTTTCTTACACCATCTGATACGGGCCGCCTTGTGATTGTCGGAAAGCAGATGCGGTATCCAACGGCAAACTAGCTTTCTCACACCAAGCGCTTAATGCAAGATCTTCTGAATGGTTGTCCCTGAGATGCCTAATAGAGCCTCTATCTCTCGATACGTCACATGACGATCTTCGAGAATTAGTTGTCTCACAGCAATGATGTTATCTTCAGTGAAGACGGATTTTGCGCGTCCTTCGCGAGATTTGTCACTAAAACTAGTATGTCCACGCTGGATTTCTAAATACCAGCGTTCGACAGTCCGCAGACATGGGGCTTCATCACTGAACACAGATGTTAGCTCTTCAAAACACTGAAGCCGTGTCAGGCCTCCTCTAAAGTTGTAGAAAATTATTGCACGAACATTTTCCTTTGAAAGATTCATTTTCGTACGTAACCTGACAGATTCCAATGAAATGAAATGAAATGAAATTGTTTATTCTGTAAATAGGATATTGGAATCACTTTTACACGTCATATTAAAAAGTTGTAAAAATAAGCTAGATGAGGTCGGCGTTTCCTATCTGACTACTCTGAGAAGAAAGGCCGAAACAAACTCAGAGGTCACCGTCTCCTTTAAAGTCCAGACATAATCTTGGTCAGGCCATATGAGGACCATTATTATTTATTTATTATTTATTTATTTATTTAAATAGAACGGCCGATGCCAATTACACTATTTAATATAATTTGAGATAAAATAAAATTGATTCAACTCAGTCATGCATTCTTCTCACAAAACTTCAAACATTCCGATAGTATCACCTTCCATTCATCCGCAAACATATCAAGATCTGTGTTTGAGTCCAGGAGAGCGTTAATAGCGCCTAATGTCCGAGGGATGGGTGACTTGGAGTGCGCAACTGTGCGGCAAGTTGGAACAGCCAGTAAGCGGTGTTTCCTGCCACGACAGTAATTGTCAGGGACAAATAGACTGCAGGTTACATTATGCAACTCAGAGTCATCGATAATCCCCCGAAAAACTTTAAATATCAGTATCATCAGCAGGCCTAACATGACACACGCGACAACTACTCACGCGAGAGTGAGTAATTTTTGTCTATTTCGTCACTTTTCTCGTTTTCTGACAGCGCTGCCATACAAAATACTCGACTCGTTCTGTCAAACTTGATGTTTTCTCTTCAAACCCTAACATGACACCCAAGATATCTCGACTTTTGACAATTAAACACGAGATAATCTCCGATTCTTCTGTCATTTACTCGTCGTCGATTTTTACGACGAGATGAGTAGACAAAATTATTATACAAAAAAAAAAAAAAAAACTCCATAGTAACATGGCAGTTTCTTAAATTGTTCTTATTTTAGTCATAATTTTATTTTGCAATATAATATGTAATATATAATAATGGAAAAAACTTAGTTTTAAACTACTATCTATATTGGAACGAAACTTCCTTTCAGCAGCCACGAGAGAAACTGTGGCGGAGGGGAGCACTATTAAGTAGATTAGCATCACTTTCAGTAATAACCAGTCACTTTGGCAATTATGGTGATTAGTGAAGTCTAGGGATTATGGCTGTATGGCAGTATCATACCTTCGCAACATAATAGGATGGTGATTAATCACGATTAGTCTTTTGTGGTTATAATAGCGAAATCAACTCCAGCTGCATATTTAACTGAACATCAGTCCTTTTGGCAAGTGTGGTGATTAACAAAATTTGCAATAACACGGGTTTTATGGTGATTGTTACAATATCAACATTCGCTTTATCAAATGGCGACCATCGGCCCCTTTGTCATTTGTGGTGATTATTTAGTGAGTATACAGGATAATAATGCCAATGAATTAAATATTCATTGGCATTATTATCCATGTATTAACCGTATCGTAATCTATTCTTTTTCATTTATGACAACAATACTTATCGAAAAAGAAATGATATTTAAACTTATATTGTGCCACTAATTTTCATTTCCGTCATTTTGTATTTTAATTTCGGCATGCCAAAGAAAAATATTTAATTTTAATAAAAAAAGTCGGTTATAAAAGAGGTGGACGTAAAATTAATATAGTACATACTAATTCTATGCGTAAAATCGAATGAATGAAACCGAACCTTAAGCTGATGTTGCTATCATAAAAATGATTTGTTTTTAATAATTTGCTACATCGGTATCTCGTCACGAGATAGAGAACTGTCAAAGTGCCTTTTTCGGTTGTACTCGTGCATAACGGTCATGTTAGGGATTAGAATGACGTCATAATCGACGACAAATTTCGACAAAACGACAAAAAGAGCGTTCTCGCGCTTGTCATGTTAGCCCTGCTGATCGCGCGACCGTCTTACTTCTAGAGAATTGAAACCCAAGCAACCCAATATGAATTTAGTGGGATACAAAAAGGGATAAAACCCGTACATATGCTTGTAAAGGTATCTAAGGAATGCTTTTTGCACTTTCTCCAAAGCTAACACATACTGCTTCTCAAAAGGATTCCATACGCACGCACTAGACTCAAGCTTGCTACGGACCATGTAGATAAGAGTCTGAAATGGTCTTTTGAGGAAAGAACCACACATATTTGAGTGGACCTGTCCAGCCAGTGCAAGCATTTGTCAGTAATAGTGGAGCTCAACTCAGAACTTAAGGAGCTCAACGACTCGACGAACAATACCAAAGATAGGACATTTGGGTAGGTCGCATAAAGTTCTCAAATTGCCAGACCTTCGCTAAAACTAACAGAACGAAAAATAAATATCCACATAGTCCTCACATTCACAATAAAACAATACTTTACAAGTAATCATCATGTCATTTTGTATATATTATTCAATAATGTCAATCGACATTGTGACTAAACAATAGCATTAATCCTAATACTTTCAACTGTTTTGAGATTCCAAATTTAAACACATTCGAATATAGAACAGTTCCAAATTCAAAATTGCCGGGAAATATGGAAACGACAGAACTTAAAAGGCATGCCTCGTATTTCAAAGACAAAGTAGTACCTACTTATTTCAATGAAATACGTGTGAAGCTGACCTCAATGTGGTGTGTCAGAGTGTGCTAATACCCCAGCGAAATAATGTCGAAAACAGTCGTGTAAATCTTATAAATAGGTAATTAGTTGTACAGCTATTGTAATTGCTGCGCGTATTTTTACATTTGTTGAACTTATAGTTTTAGTAAAATGTTATTTCACAAAAAATAGAAATGTTTTTGTGAAACAACATTAACAATATGACTAAGGTTGAAACTATCGGAAATACTTAATAGTTATATTTATAATACTAATGCGTTAAGTTGGTTCTACGACTTACAATTACGCTACTCACTGGGCCGCATTCACGCGGGATCTGTCATTGACGATTCGTCAAAAAACTTTTTTACAAAAAATACAAGTGACTTCCAAACAAAAATATCTCAGAGCCAATAAAAAATTAATATACCATTGCAAGTTCCGGAATCACATAAGAGAGGCAAACAGATTGGACCCAGGAAAGAGTTCAGACACAACATGAAAAGTTCTTCGAAATTAACAAACGATGAAATGCAGCTACTGTCAACAAAACTACAAGAACAACTTATAAACTTTACAGCATCTACAGACCAACTAGAGCTCCAAAGGAAATAAGATTACTTGGAAAACATGCTTTGTCAGAAAAAACCTAAAACAAGACCCGTGGCAGCAAAAAAAATGACAAAAGAAACACTAAGGTTAAAGGAAGAAACGGCAACCCTTTTTGGAAACGGAAATCTAAAGAAGTAAGGCAGAAAATTGCGTCTGATAAACTGCAAAATTTGTTTTTTAACACGATAATATACCTGCTAGACATGTCACGTGTCAATGTCGCGGGTCACCAGAGAAAATTCTAAAATACAATAAATTTTACAAAAAAATAACCGACTTCCAAAAAAACATTCAAAAAGTGAAAAATAACTTTAATTTCGGAATTCGGTGTCTTTGATTTTCAATTTACGTTTTTTGCCACCGACTTATTTTTCACTTTTTTTTGTTGTTTTTGGAAGTCGGTTGATTTTTTTTTGTAAAAACAAATATTTTTCCCGTTTTAGTTGTAGTACCTACCCCACACAAATTCGAATACCACTACTTGCTATGTAAATAACTGAGACGGAGTCTAATAAAATATCATCTACATAATTATACTAAGTGGGAAAAATACGTAATTATTGAAGCTAACTCAAAAAACTACGCCAGCAAAGTTAATAAAATTTATAGGGGACCACACGGGAAGCACCAGTTTTCAAATAAAAAAAGAATCATCAAAATCGGTTCACCCAGTCGAAAGTTCTGAGGTAGATATTACCTCAGAACTTACGACTGGGTGAACTTAAAAAAAAAAATACAGGCGAATTGATAAGAATAGAATAGAATAGAATACTCTTTACTATGTACACCATAAAAAATACTGATACAAATGTAGAAATTTAACATAGGGTGACACGAAGGGCAGTCGATAACTCGATAACCTCCTCCTTTTTTTGAAGTAGGTTAAAAACACGATACGTTATGATGACGGATGGACGTTCACATTGCTTGGAATCGTGTCTTTTCACAAATTCGTCAAGATATTCGAATTGATGTTCACATTCGTTTTATAATTCAGAATTCAGTCTTGGATGAACTATAGGTCTGTATCGTTCCCGCCATGCTGCTGTTTTAGCAGTTTTGTCTCTTTGACCAGATTTATGGGAAAAAAAATGGATGTTTATATCCATTTTTTTTTTTCCATAAATCTGGTCTGTCTTTTACTGTAGCATTCAAAACTTCTCAATCTATTTGTTGGTCAAATTATCTGTCTCCTTTTTTTTCTTGATCCGTCACAAATAAATCAAGTTTCATGTCACAAATAGGAAAACTCAAACTAATAATGTAAGTATAATTTTATTGCAAACAATTTATTTGCTCGATAGTAATTTCAATTTTTTTTCTAAGAAAAGGCAGTGGCATCATCCAAATTAAATGGATAAAACCTCGCGGTCTTGCCCTGACGTAGACAATAATTAACTTAGACAGTGCATAGACAAGCGGGACGGGGAATGATGTAGGTGTGCACATTTTGGCACACACAGTACCTACATATAGTCCGCGCCACCACTGCAGTCCGGCGGAAAATTGTGGAACTAAATTCTGATGCAATGACAATAGACACTAGCGCCGCGTCTATCGGACTTGAGTCACAAAATATAAATATAGGTTTCCGGGAAATAACTGGGGATGTACTTGTACCATATATTTTGGGTCTCCGGGATTCCAAACCGGTGCCGTGGAGGTAGAAATTTTATTATCAATAAAAAACATAACAAGTAAGCGCTTGAGAACAATACTATTACTCCTCTCACTTTACCGCACCCGTCAAACGTCAATACCCCTCGCAGCCCGCCGCTTATCAGCGACGCCACAAAAAACACAACAAAAACTTGATTTATACATGTAGCTCGTTATCGTAAAGTGGTTTGGGTTCTTGAATAAACAGGTCGCTTGAATAAACAATGATTAGTATTTGACAGTTAAGTCATATAAAATCTGTCAAAAACTCATCATTGCGAGACCACTGACACGTTTGTAAATTAGTAGACTTGGCCCCCAGACCACATACTTATGTGTAGACAATACGTGAAAGATTAGAATGGTATTTACGAATAATGTGTATTGTATAGTGTGCGTGGTAGTTTCTTTGTTCTTTTGTTTTGAAGATTTCTGTTAAAACTACTGATTCGCTTGTCCCGAAAATTTGCAGGTAGCATCATGAATAGGTAAATAGTAACTATTCTAAAAACAATAGGGGAATCACACAAATGCTTTGTCCTGAATGACTGACTGACGGATCAACGCACAGCCTAAACCGCTGATCGTAGAGACCTGAAACTTGGAGGGTGTGTTCTTCGTATGACGTAGGCATCCGATAAGAAAGGATTTTCCGAAATTCTACTCCTAAGAGGGTGAAAAACGGGGGCAAAGTTTGTATGAAAAATCTTATTCCTTGAGTTAATAGTCTTGAAACTTGGCACGAATACTAATCTACGTAAGTGATAAACTTTATCATTGTTAGTTTTTCTAAACTACCCCCTAAACGGAAATTGGGGTATGTCAAGGTTTGTATGGAAGAATTTTAACGCGCGGTCCGACTATCTCGAAACTCAGCTTAAAACCAAAAAAAAGAACAATGTACACCAGGGATTTTCTAAAATCTACCCCTGACGGGGGAAAAGGGGTAGTCTATATCACAGTTCAAACCACTGAACGGATTGGGCTGTTTGGCACAGAGATAGTTATTAGGACGTAGGCATCCACTAAGAAAGGGTTTTTGGAAATTCGACCTGCCTATATTTAAGGGTGAGAAATCTTATTCCTTGAGTTAATAGACTTGAAACATGGCCGACCGCGGTGCCGCGAGCGGCCTCTTGTCGTCGCTGGCAGCCGCGGGCAGGACCACTGACAAGAGGCGCGTGACACGCGGCCGCTTGCGTCACCGCTGGCGGCCTCGCGACCTTTTCAAGCTTTTCAAGCGATACTGGTCTTTTAAGTATGTAGATAAGTTTAAAATTATTTCACACTGAAAGTGCTCGCCGTGTCACTGCCGGCAGCGGCCAGCAGCGTCTCCGCTGGCGGCCTCACGCGACCTCCAGACCCCACGCGCCTAGTCTCCTCTTGACTAGTTTAGTTTCT
>OX376205.1:4263716-4601216 GCA_947363905.1 Lithophane semibrunnea
ACTGCACAGCAGACGGTCTCCAAGTTGCAAGAACTGGGGTTGGAAGCTCTCCGTCATCCGCCCTACTCACCAGACCTTGCGCCTACAGACTACTACTTTTTCCAGAATTTGGATAACTTCTTGGCGGGAAAAAAATTAAATACCCGAGAGGCAGTACAAAATGCCTTTGAACAATTTGTTGCCTCCCGTCCAGCTGATTTCTTTAAGAAGGGCATCAATAAACTGCCACTGCGTTGGCAAAGATGCATTGATTGCATGGGTGATTACTTCGATTAATACAAATAAAAAATACATGAAAAAAATTCGTTTAAATTTTTTCATACAAAACGGCAATTTCATAGGTAAAGTAATATATACATTTAGATGAAAATGTCAACAGATTTGGATAGAAATACCAGACCATCTCCTACCGCCTGATAATGACTGATTACTACTCTTCACAAGTCTAGTCATGGTTGAATGGTCTCTTTGACACATTCTTGATGAATGTCAATTTCCCTAATACATTTATAATGGCTACGTCATCTGGAATAGTACTGCATTTGTTTTTCTGAGTATCATTCTTCCACACCTTTTTTTTTTTTTTTGAGGTTGCGAAATCATCCAATGACTCCTCCCGCTCTGGGCGGAGCGGAAGGGCGTGTCAGACTTTTACTGACTAAAACCCACACGTGTTCCTTCAGTTGCCTGTTGCCAAGGTCCCGGTATCATTCGGTATACGGTTTCTGAGTATCATTTTTCTACCCCTAATGGTTTCAGATTTTATCTGACTCAACGGATCCTCTTTACGATTATCTTCGTCCCTTTCAGTTTTTTTGCTCAATCTATTGCCACTTTCTCTGGTTAACACTTTGATTATATAATTATATAATCAAAGGGTTAAGCATATGATTCTTCTGAATTTTTGTTAACTATACCTTGCGAGGCATAAAACTATTTTCTCTCCTGGCTGCTGGGTCCTAATATTAGAGATGAATGTTTGAAATTTGGATGTCATGGAAATTAATAGATTTGTTTGTTATAAGTACCTACAAACTTGACGTGGAATATCTCTGTAAATACCTATCAAGCATAAAAAAGTCAAAAAATTCTATAACACCATTACGAAATCCGTAAAGTGATACATTCTTGTAAACCTCACATGTAAACACGGACGATTCATTTAAATATTAATATATTACGCTTCGCGGCGCATCTGTTTCTAGTTGTAATCGTAAAATAACGTTCTACCCACTTTTTTCTTCGCGCCGTTTACCAAGTACCTACACTTTAGCTCGCCAAATAGTGTGTAACTTATGGAGTAAGCCGGGTCATTGACACCATTCCGACGTTTTCCAACACTCTTTGAAATTCAAACTTTAACTTTCGGTGGTAAGGTTGAAATTCCAATGGATGGTTTTGTGTTATATAACGCCGATTCATATGGTAATATTGATAATATAGTAAATTAAAAAGGTTCTTAATGTGAGGTGTTACTAGTAGTAGATTTTGATAAAGGCTTATATTTGAAAGCTATTATTGAAAGAGTTATTGATGAAGACACCTGTTTGCTTTAACATAGGCATAGAAATATGAATTAAAATGATAATATCAGACTTAATCCTGCTATTTAAACGAATGCTGTAATTAGATGGCAGTAACTAACGTATAAATAATAAAGATGAACCTAATTTATTACACATAATCAGACTGAATTACCAAAAACAAGATTCATTTAGAGATATTTTTTTACGATGATTCTTGTTTATTGAACACTTAAAAGTTAATAAAGCTCCCCAAAGTGATTCGGTCAGATGTAAATTTTATTATACAAGCCAGATTGGTGCATGTAGAACAATTTATGCTACATAATGATGATGCTGAAACTGGTATATGGGTTCAGGATCTTAACTACGCTTAATCCCTAACTAATGTTGTGACACTCACTCCTTGATTTTTCATATATTCTAAGTTTATTAAATTACAAAAAATTAAATATTAATAAATGTATTAAATACATTTGTATTTATGTCCATCAGCGAGTTGACAAAGTACACAAAATAGGTGAAATTGACCACGAATACCCAATAACTGGGTTTTGGAGGTCAGATAGACAGTTGCTCCACGTGAAATATTGGTATTCAGCTGCATCTGGTTTAATTGGAAGCCGATCCCAGCATAGTCGGGAAAGGCTAGGCATATTATGATGCTGAGATAAAGTTGACAAAACATACGGAAAGGAAAACGGTAGGTCACCAGAAGAAAAAAAACATGATAATGATCCTAATGCTATGAAGATTTATACCATCAAATTGGTTGCCATAATCATCAAAGTCAAAGTCAAAGTCAAATAATTTATTTCAAGTAGGCACATTAAAGGCACTTTTGAACGTCAAATACATAGAAATAGAACTGATTCTAGTTGCCCCTTCCAAAAGGTAGTTTTCGTATGGAGAAGAATGGGCAAGAAACTCCACCGTTACTCTTTAAAAAAAAAATGTTTTACAATATTTGGTATAGGTATATCAATTATATAATTACATGTGAAGACGATGCACCGAGAATACAATTACAATAGGTAAAAAGAATTAAAAATTAAAAATGGAGCAGTGACAAATAAATAAATTAAGTATGTGATAGGTACAGTCACGGACTTTAATTGATGAGCCACCTTCAAACTTTTCAATTTTGCAGTTTCATACATTCACGAGATTACACGATTAAACACGAACTCAAATCGCACGCTCGTAAACAAGATGATAAATAAATTACTTTTAATCGGAAATATCCATAGAGGTTGACTTTATTAGTTAACCTGTATGGATATTTCCGATTAAAAGCAATTTATTTGTCATCTTGTTTACTTTCATACATTCACGAGATTACACGATTAAACACGAACTCAAATCGCAAGCTCGTAAACAAGATGACAAATAAATTACTTTTAATTGGAAATATCCATAGAGGTTGACTAATAAGTTCTCAATGATAAAAATAAATACAATGTTGCATTAAGTTTATCCAATCTATTTGATACCGATCTCCTTTGAATCATAGCTCATTAACTCGATAATTATGAAAACATAACCGAAGACAGTGACAGTTGAAATATCAAGATGACAAATAAATTACTTTTAATCGGAAATAGTCTTATCCATAGAGGTTGACTAATAAGTTCTTAATGATAAAAATAAATACAATGTTGCATTAAGTTTATCTAATCTATTTGATACCGACCTCCTTTGAATCATAGCTCATTCACTCGATAATTATGAAAACATAACTGAAGACAGTGACAGTTGAAATATCAAGATGACAAATAAATTACTTTTAATCGGAAATATCCATAGAGGTTGACTAATAAGTTCTCAATGATAAAAATAAATACAATGTTGCATTAAGTTTATCCAATCTATTTGATACTGACCTCCTTTGAATCATAGCTCATTAACTCAATAATTCTGAAAACTTAACTGAAGACAGTGACAGTTGAAATATCGATGTCAGAGAATTTCTCCGTACGCTAACGTTACTATGCAGCAGTAACCTAGCAACAATTGTTTATAGTTGCTAGGTTACTGTTGCTAGACCTGCAATTGGTTGACTTTGAGTAGTCACTGCTGTCAAGTTTGTAGTTCTGCTCTCAGGTTAGCCAACCGGTAAAGATATGAAATATAATTTTCTTCTTCTAATACGAAGACATATGACTTTGCGTGTCGGGAACCGAATAAACCCGATTTGCATTACACGGCTAAAATGCGAACAGTACCAGGTGGCTCATCAATTAAAGTCCGTGACTGTACATGGTGCTCACATATTTACAAACATTAAAGTATACGTACGATAACACAATATTTCTACAAACTTGCAAGTAATACTAATAGGACAGTGTGTGAGATTAATTATCATAAAATAATAAATAATAAATTTTACAACTAGATTAGCAACCAGTTTGATTTTGTCCAGCCTCGAATTTGTCCTATGGAGCAAGACCAGCATGTTTCCAAGCATTCTTATCTTGGATATAATCCTCTAATTTGTAATATGCTTGTTTACAAAGTGTACTTTTAATATGAGTTTTAAATTTTCTTTCATTTATTTGCAATATATCACTAGGTATTTTATTATAGCATTTAACGCAGTACCCCATAAAAGATGTTTGTACTTTAGCTAGTCTGAAAAATGGTTGATCTATTTTATCTTTATTTCTAGTGTTAAAATTATGTCTATCACTTATTTTATTAAAAAGATTTAGATTTTTTCTTACATACATAATATTCTCATAAATGAATTGGCAAGGTACCGTTATAATATTAATCCTTTTAAATAGTTCCCTGAGAGATTCGCGGCGACATAGATTATAAATGGCTCTGACAGCTCTCTTTTGCAAAACAAAGATGGATTCAATGTCAGCCGCCCGACCCCACAGTAAAATGCCATATGACATAATGCTGTGGAAGTAACTGAAATAGACCAAACGAGCGGTTTCTACATCTGTTAACTGTCTTATCTTTCTAACAGCATAAGCGGCCGAGCTTAGCCGCCCCGCAAGAGATGTTATATGGGGTCCCCATTGTAATTTCTCGTCTAGCGTGATTCCCAGGAAAACTGTTTGATTAATAAATTCCAGTTTTTCTCCATTCAATATGATGTCACATTCGCTACTTCTAACATTAGGTAATTTAAATCGAATGCATTTGGTTTTTTTTTTATTTAGTACCAAATTATTTACCGTAAACCAATCTTGGACCTGAAGAATAGCGCTATTCACGTCGTCAAGATTTTGCGACCGTCGGTTTATTTTAAAAATCAATGATGTGTCATCTGCAAATAACACCATCTTCGGTTGATTTAGTAGTAATTGGGGTAAATCATTAATGTAAACTAAAAAGAGGAATGGACCCAATATCGAACCTTGAGGAACGCCCATTGCCATTTCAGACCCCAATGAGTTTACGCCGTTTACTTGAACTTTAACTTTTCTATCTTTCAGATATGATCTTAGTAAATCAAGAGCTGTATTCCTAATCCCATAGTGCTCTAGTTTCAGCAGAAGTGTCTCATGGTCGACGCAATCGAACGCCTTCGAGAGGTCGCAAAAGATTCCAATGGCATCTTGTGCTTCTTCCCAGGCGTTAAAAATGTTCTTTATTAGGGAGACACCGGCGTCAGTGGTACAACGCCCTTTGGTGAAACCGTACTGTTGTTCATGAAAGATGGAATTTTTATTAAAGTGACGTAACATTTGATTAAGCATTAACTTTTCAAACACTTTGCTGAGAACTGGCAGAATTGACACAGGCCTATAATTGTTGGGTTCCTTACTATCGCCGGATTTGAACAAAGGAACTACTTTACTGTATTTCATGAGATCCGGAAAGACTCCTTGGTCTACACTGGTGTTAAATAAGAAAGCTAAATAAGGCGCAATGGTTTCGATGATAGACCTACAGACTTTTACAGACATTCCCCATAGATCTTCTGTTGATTTAATTTTAAGATCTTTAAAAGCTTTTATAACTGCCTGGGGGTTTGTATGCTGAAACCTAAACTCCAAAGGGCATGCCTTTACATTCTTTCTAAGTAAGGCAGCAGAAAGCGCGGGTGAAGAATTTAAAGCTTCAGTAGTTTTAACGGGAATATTACCAAAAAAGTTTTCAAATTCCTGAGCTATTTCTACATCTGAGTTGATGAGGCCATTTTCAGTCTCTAAATTGAATTCAGTACTACGCTGTTTTTTCCTACCTGTTTCATTATTTATTATTTGCCAGGTAGTTTTTATTTTATCATCAGCTGATTTTATTTTATTGCTAATGTAAAGAGCTTTAGCTATTTTGCAAACATTTTTAAAAGTTTTAGAATATTTTGCAACATACTGATGAAAGGATGTATTATTCATATGTTGCTTTAGGCCATAAAGTTCAAAAAGATTTTCCCTGCTTTTACGCATACCTGGAGTCGCCCAATCACTAAATAGGAACTTTGTGTAAATCGTTTTAGTTTTTAGTGGAAAAGTGTCATTAAATTGCTTATTTATTAATGAAAAAGAAATCGGCATAGAAGTCATTTGGGTCACAGACATTATTAAAACTCTGAACACATAATTTACTGGCCAAAGAAGTATTTAAATTCTCTAAGTTTTTACATGTAATTGGCCTAAACCTAATTTGAATTTTTTGTAAAGGCATGTAGGCGCAAAATGTTATTGTTTGACCACTGTGATCAGATGGCAACTTATTTACAATTTCTTTATGTAAGTAATCACAATTACAAAAAATATTATCTATACAAGTGGCAGAAGAAGCTGTCACGGCGGGTTGGTTCAACAAAAACATTTGACAAATCAAATGACCTAAAAAGACTTAATAATCTCACAGTATTAGAGTTATTTTCTAATAAGTTAATATTAAAATCACCACATATGATTATTGACTTACTATTAGCACTAAGTTTCTTTAGCACCTCTTCCATTACAGAATCAAACAGAGATAGATTCTGGTAGCTTGGCGGTCTGTATACACATACTATAACATGCTTATCAAGCTCAACACAGGACAATTCAATGGTGTGTTCAACAGACAGTCCAATGATGTCTTTCCGTTCTTTTGATTTAATAGAATTCAACATCACTGTTCATACATGTGATATAATGGTGATACATAAGAATGTAAGAGTAAGGGAAGACCAAAGAAACGATGGATGGACTGTGTAAAAGATAATATGGCTAGAAAGGGAGTGACTACCGAGACGACGGCTAATAGAGAAGTATGGAAGAATGTTTCGGCGACCGTAAATAAATTGAGATAAGGGCAGGAGGGTGATGATGATGATGATGACATAGGAAGGTTACTCAACAACCCATGCACATGCTGCAATACTTAAAATTAATGAGATAAGGAGATAAGCATCTTCACAACGTCGGCAAACATAACAGCAGAACAACCAATCAATTAACAGTTTGAATGCACCGCACACCACCCACAACATTAATATGTTTATGAACCAAAGTTTATAAACTCCGTATATATATTCTGTTGGATGTTGAGAATGCTTGATCTCTGGCACAAAATGTTTAGGTACAGAAGTTTGGCTCCACACAACGAGTGAAAATAGGTATACGCACACATAGACGCATAAATGCCGTCGCCGTGCAATTATTTTAACCTGGGTTATTTTACAGGAGAAGATAAAAACTGTCGGAAAAACGGCCTTTATTGACGTACTCCGAGGTTCTTATTATCATCAATAGAAGGCATTTTAAGTATCTTAGAGCTGTGCACGTTTGTTCTAAATATGAATTGTGAGGTTTCTGAACTTTTTTCTTTACGAGGTTTTCACTGCACGGCGACAATACAAATATTTCTAACTGTCTCAAAGAAATGCCAGTCGCGAGTGCCTCTCACTCGCTGTTTGTGAAGTCTGTCTGTGTTTTTGTTATTTGCATAGAGTCGACCTTCTGTACGTATCTATATTGTGTCTCTAGTCCACCTTGAGTATTATAATATTATGCTAAATTGTCTACAATTAATTCTGAATGAACAACTGTACCTGCTATTACCTTGCTTCTCTGATTATGGTAATATGTTGCTTGAGAAATCAATGAAGTTGTATGTGGGGAGTTTTTGCGTGAGATAAGGTGGAAAAAATCTTATCTTTCAAGGGGATGGGCGGTACTGGCCTCAATAGAAGCTGCGTTGTTTCTTGTAGGTCGGTTTTTCTTCGACGCTGTAATTAAGAAAGTGCATCGCTAATTATCTTGACAATCATGTCTTGTTGTATGGAAGATGCATTTTAGAATTGCATCCAATTCTCGACCGTTCCTTTCGATTCTTTTGGTACCTACCATCATCTTCTAGATTAATTCTGGTGCCAGGTTTTTCTTAAGTGTTGACTTGCTGAATCGTGTACTCTAACAGATAAGAATTCTTAATTAAACAAACGCGGGCGAAGCTGCGGGTAGTAGCTAGTTTTCCAAAGATTATTAAAATATCACGAATAGCGTGAATGTATTCTAACAATGAATAATTAGGTGCACATTAAATACTAGGTGTAAAGATCACAGATGTACATAATTATTAAGTAGAGGCAGATTGCCAACTGCACGCAAGGACGACTGCAACTTAATTTCCATGAATTCTTACTTCTTACGAAACCAATGATATCATCGTCATGTTGATCATCTACTGTTATATGCTTATCTTTCACTGCAGTATTAGATCCATATATCTCATCATATCTATGATCCAATTTAACAACTAAGGTAACATAGTCTTCATGAAATACTTCACCACATCATATTTCTAAATTTCATGTCAACTTAGGCAGATTCTCTCCTAAGTCCTTTATGATTAGTTGATGTTCATCTGAAATCATGACCACTTCTATCTCTGCTCAACGAACACAAAGTACCATTTCTTTTCTTAATTTTTGCGCGTCGTATAAATCTTAGTCCACCGCTGCCGTTTTGTCTTTCGATTCTTCTGTTTCTTCGGTAGTCATAGTTCCATCGGTACATTAGTGGCGGACTTATGACTTTTAAAGAATTTGAAACATTTGGCACTCGTGGGTGAAAATCAGCGTCTGATAGCCTTTTTGCATCAAGTACTTTACTATTTACTAGTTCCTTTATCTTGTTGTGCCAATGCATTTCCTCTTTATTTTTCTTCTAACAATTTAGTATTTTCTAGATTTTTCGCTTTTCACTGTTTTAATTTGACAACGCTCTACCGCTGTGCTTGTTCAATAATTTTCTATTATTATTGAAGTTGAAGCTGATTGAGTGATTGGTCAATAATTTCTAGAATTAACACATTATTATGGGTTGTACACAAACTCCAGTTAATTTAACTAGAGGCTTTCGGTCCGATACACACGGGCGGTTGTGCGTACGATCTAATCAGTCGTTTATTGCATTTTCCGTTAGTGTAGTCTGCAGATCTGATTGGTCGTTAAGTTATGAATTGAGATTCTTTCGAAGAGACTCTAATATGGTGAATGTTAATTTGTTGCAAATGATTTACCTACGTATTAAATGCTAGAAACTAAATTCTTTAGTTGTAGATTTTCTAACTTAACTTTCACATAATATTACTATTTTATTGTTTTAAGCAATTTATTTATAATGCATGGAACATCAGGACGGTTTATGATTTAGGTCACACACAGTACATACACACTTTATAACTTTCATATGTCAATTTCATGCATAGTCATTATTTGCAATTTTTTTACGGTTACTGAAGTGCCCATTTTTGCTGTTATTTTTTTAATTGGCTGTGCTGTTGGTTTGCTTATTATAAATATATAAATAATAATTTCCTCTTTCCAGTCTTATCAGCAGTATCACCAATACGGACCACAAATGGCGGCAGTGCGCACGCGTCCCCTGCGCGGGAGTTATCGCGCGACACGCCAGACTACCAATATGGCCGGTTCGACGCAAGCGCTCTGCACATCGCGCATGCGCTCAAACAGACAGAACTGCAGAAGGCGTACCATAGACCCAGGGAAAAGCCGATTGATGCTTATCTGGTGAGTTTAGAATAGGTTTATAGAAAATTGTGGAAACTTGTAACTAAATGATACATGATATTTATTTCTTAGATACAGAAAGTAGTAGAAGAGTAGTAGTAAGTAAAGTAGAAAGTAGTAGGTTTATAAAAAGTAATATAAAAAAAAAACTAGATGTAGTCGGTGCTACCTATCCGACTTATCTGAGAAGAAATTGAAAGAACTTCAGTGATCATTAATTTGATCAAGTCTCTTTTAACGTCCAAACATAATCTTGGTCAGAAGACATAATCCTGCTCACAAACAAACCGTTTTTGATTACAAACTGCGCCTCCAACGTCTATGTGTCCTATGAAACTGATAAAACCATTTTAAAAACCAAGTTTAGATATTACCTGCTATAGAGTTAGTTCTACAGCATCATTTATAGGTCTAAATATCTCCTGTCCAAAGGATCAAGTTGCTTAATAGAAAAAAAAACATTGTTATCAAGCTACTGTTTTCCAAAAACACAAATAATATATGACACAAATTTCATAACACAAACAGCTTAATCTAAGTTTACCTGAAGAGTAGAATCTCACTGGCCTCACAGTCGATGCCACCGGTTCACAAGGTTATAACCACCGTTACTGCTCAGCCCAGTACAGGTATTAGCGTACCGGTTGTAGGAATATATGTTAACATAATGAATGGCCAGTTATGTGGCTTTAAATGTTACGCTCATTGTGATGAGCGATGGTTATCTACAATAGATTCCGCTTAGAAATTTGATATGTGAAACTGGTTCTGTTGTTTGCGATAGAAAACTTAGCCGTAGTAATATTTCTTTTGATTATTATTATCGTCTTCGCTAAAGGCTCCCGGAGACAGGCGTGATTCGATGCTGGTGGAACAAAACTTCTCGGAAATTGTTCTATCGGTGTCGCGTTGCGCCTGTCTGCGAGAGCCTTAACTATTGCCAGCATGTGCTGGGGATGCAGAAACACAACCCATAATTCGATTCATATAAGATAGGAATCATACAGACCTACACGTACGACAGTTTCAATAAAGTAGATTCTAGATCGGCAAGCCGAGCCGGGCCGAATTTGACATCTTTCTAAAAGGTTGCTGGCATCTGCAGAAGAAAATGCCTATGTTTTGCAGATTCAGCATTACTATTCAATATGAAAAAGTAATGGTAATAATAACCAAGCTAAATATAATTACAATGGCTTCATTCATCCATCTCGTGTTGTCAGACCAAATCAATCGAACACTATTGCGCACAAACCTATCGCAACACACAGTTAGCTTCGCATGACGAGAGCAATACAATTAACCACGCTACAATAGTTGTTATTATTGTAATAGTTGTTATTGCAACTGTTTGGTAAACGCACAATCTTTGTGGTTTTACGAAAGTACCGGTCCAGGCTAATTGGATAATCAGCGGTGATGCCAATTTGGTGGGGAACGAAAAACAGTTGCTTTTTGTGCATCTAAAGGGCATTGTTACTGTAGCCCTAATAGTTTGTTTGTGAGACAAGCAATCTAATTGTTGGCAGCAAAAACGTAACTGCTGTTCGTAATTTTCTTTCTTTTTTTGTAAGGAAAACCTCGTTAAAATGTATTAAGTGCATCATTAATGCCATAACAAATACCAAAAAAAGACAATTTAATTCCTCGTTTTTGTGCGAAAGTATTTCCGTGTCCGAATGCCACTGGCTACAATATTGTAAGTGTTGATTGCCCGTCCCACATAAACATACAATAGGCGATTTTTCCCCACCAATTATGTATTATAGCTTATTTTTCTCGGAGGAGGTGCCATATCGGCACATCTGCCTCGCATTCCTGTGTCTTGGACTAGAACATATCGCGTGTGCTCGTGGAATGTGCGCTTGAGGTGTTTGGCCCAAGTTACAAGAGAAGACGAGTCTTACCACTTGGCCACGACATCACCGCTCGCGTGCCCTGCGCCTTGCGTCTGCGACCGCGGCGAGCACAAATATTAGAAGTTAATTAGAGCGTAGCATGAGTCGCCGCCTTGCGACTTGCGGAGAGGAGAGCGACGCGGGAACATTCGCCGCCCCGCGCCGCAAGACGCACCGCCCTATGTCATGGCCTTGGCTTTTAAAGGGAACGGAACTGTAGCGTTTGTAGGTACCTAGTTTTACTTTTTCTTTCGAATTAATTGACTGAAGTGCATATTACTACCATCTTCCTAAATAATAATCTGCCTGTGATGGTCTAGTGCAGCGAGAAAACACTATCCTACTTTGAAGAATAAATGCTAGCCAAAGTCGTTCGTGGTTATTTTTTTATAGCTTGTTATCTATAATCTTGGTCGTGTTGTGCAAAACTACACACATTTAAATTATCTAATTTTATGCGTGACTTTGCCCAATTTTCTTGACGCTTCTGAATTTGTAAGATTACATGTTTGAAAACATGCGTGCAAGCATGATAACACGATTACATACTTACACACTGTGTGAAATCATTATTTTCTATTAATATGCGTTCACAATCATTTATTTCGATTGTAACATGCAATAATATTACAAGTGTCCCTAATGTAAATGTACATTGCGTAATTAACAATGAAATACATGTTCACGCACTTAATGATCGAAATGCGTGTGTATTGTAAGTGGCTAATCCAGTGGAAAACATTTATAAACTAGGTCGTATGAATAACTGCATAATTTTGAATCGATTGATCCGATTTGGTAATAGGCTCGCCCCCTATTACGTGGTACTTTTTAACATAACTGGCAAAATATGGCAATTTATTCATGTGTAGTAGAAAACTAAGCTACTTCCCATAGAATATGTTTCTGCCTCCCATTCCCATTTATTTTATTATAATTTAACACGTGGTTGCAAAAATCAATTTTCATATCCAAATTCCGAATTGTTTAGGAAGCCTGCTACCTCCTGTAACTTGTACCACGGCAAAGTTGCTCTCTCGAATCGGCAGCCATCTATAAACAGCGAGAAATCTGCCGTGACTCGGCGATTACGTACGAATGATCAACGCAGATAATACTTGATGAGACAAAGGAATTATTGTGCCAGGCACTACAACGCCCCTTTACAGGCTGGGGCCAATGCGGGCCATTGTGGTCATCCGTTGATTTACTGGTTATTAAGAGGTTGTTTGAAAATGTAGGTAATGGGGCAATAAATATGGTGTTGTGTGCTGGACAACGTGTGGCTGTCCAATGATGTTCATCTTTAAGTTGATGTACCTACTTGTGGTTTTGTCTTTGAAGCAGGCCACCATGCCTGTCGATCAAGCAATTCGTACTTCGCAACAACTTTATATTTAAGTAATGCCAAGGTACGATATGTTAATGGACTGGCGACCACACGTGGTTTAGTAACAGAATACAAGGCAGCTTATACTGGATTTGTAACCAGAGACGTGCAGTCGACTGTCTACGGCCTTACACACCAGTTGATAACTACATACATGTAAAAGGAAGTGCTTTTAATCCTTATTGCAAAAATCACTATGAAGGATTAGTAGGAGACTTCACAGTGTCCATACAAGACCGTTTGGAACAAATTATCGACAAAACAAGTTTTTACGTAATCCTTATTATAATTCTTGCGCTGGACAATCCAATTTTATAACACCCACACATAGCCTTTCTACCTTCGATGTGACTCACCGATTCACATTTCTATCAGTCCACGCCTTAAAAGTCGAAGATTGTTTTGTATTCTATATACATAACCTGCCAGTTTCTATATGTATTTATGATACATAGAGTTTCTAGCCACATATGTGTTAGAAAACAAGTAGATTTACATTTTAATAAGCAATACTTTTATAGATATGGCTGACGATTTATAAATGGTATCGACAGAAGGAGTAGGTAAGAGTGTCAGTAGCATAAGCAATCAGCCTATAATGTTCCCACACTGCTGAGACACAGGCCTCCTCTCTTCAAGAGGGAGTGGGCTTTTTAATCTACCACGCGGGCCCAGTGCGGGTTGGTAGATGTCACATGTCTTCTTTTGTTTTTTGGTTCTAAGACATGCCGGTTTCCTCGCGATGTTTTCCTTCACCGTTTTGAGAGCAGTGGCGATGAAATTATTTACACAAGGTAAAGCGCCTGTCAGGGTTTGAACCTATGACCTACAACTCGTAAGTCGTGGCCGTTACCACTGGGCCACCACACTGTTGATCCCTCTTGCACCACTGTTGATCCCCGCATAGAAGCCCTAGTGTGAGTTTCTTTTAACCATCTCGATTTTACGCATCGACCGCATTCGGCGCTACGATTGGTCCTTAACGGGCTTCACTAGTGAAGGGCCAATCGGAGCGGCGAACGCGGTCGATCCGTAAACTCGAAATACTTAAAAGAAACTCACACTAGGGCCTCAGGTCCGCAACAATAATTACGAGCAGATTTAGAAACTTCAGTTTAATATTAATTTTATAGCCTACTCACCTGTCCACCTACAGCACCCTTTCCTTTATTAACTTTAATGGTAGGATATCCTTATGGGATTGCTTTTCACACGAGACCACGTTTATGTGATTACTATGATAACAGTACTCACTGCTTAAGGTAATTACTATCGGCTAACGGCCAGTTTCTTCATGAAAAGTAGCAGTCAACAGTTCTTTTGCACTGTTGTATTTTCAATCCTCGGCGCTGAGGCGATGGTTGTAAATCCAACAGCGCGGAAGAACAGTGGACTGTTACTTTTGATGAAGAAACTGGCCGTTAGTGAGAGTTCCATGTCTCGGTTTTCACATCAGTAATATGCTTCTTCTTGTTCTCCTGCTTCGCCATATCCTTAACTAAGGGTAGAGGCGCCAAAAGATCAGCAAGTGATTTCCTGATTATTATTATACTAGATTTTGCCCGCGGCTTCGCCTGCGTGGTATGTCGATAAAACGTAGGCTATGTCCTTCCCCGGGATGCTATCTATCTCCTTGCCAAATATTATCGAAATCCGTTCAGTGGTTTAGGCGTGAAAAGATAACATACAGACAGACAGATAGACAGAGTTACTTTCGAATTTATAATGAGGAGCTCGTGGCTACGTAATAACAGACGCACGGGTCGATCCATCAGGTTAAGCTACGTTTGCCGGGGTTGGTCCGTGCATGGGTGACCATCTTTACATATCGAGACTCCTCCGTGCCTCGGAAAGTACGTTAAGCCGTTGGTTCCGGCTGTCATTTGTTGATCTTTGACAGTCGTTACGGGTCGTCAGAAGCCCGAAAGTCTGACAACCAGTCTAACCAACTTACAGGGCTGTGGAGGTCAGGTAGGTAGTCGCTCCATGTAAAATACAGGTATTCAGCTGCCTGTATTATACATGAAGTGACTACCTACCTGAGCTTCAGCTGCTGGGCACGCCACAATTGCGGTAAAAAGGTATTCAGCTGCGTCCGGTTAGACTGGAAGCCGACCCCAACATAGTTGGGAAAAGGCCATAGATATAAGCCCATAGATATAAGTATTTCTATGGCCTAGATCATAGAAATACTTATATCTATGGGCTAGCAGATTGATTTTACCTATACCTAAATTTTGGGCCAAACACATTTGAAGTTTTTACCATCGCTACTAGAAGAAAAAGATTCCTAAAGACCAATTAAAGTCCTCAAGGGACATTACCATTATCATAAAGGCTTGCAGACATTTTTATTGTTATTGACTAACAAGAAGACACCTTCATTTCCTTGACATTCCCTTACTTGCTATTTACGACACAGTCTGGCAAAGCGGTGCCTATTCGGGACAATAGAGCCACCAAAACAGTTTGTGCACAAAACAGTCATAAAATTGGAACGATTGCTCACCCATCAATCATATATGGTCATTACTGAATTCGAACACCAGTGGTGGCCTCCCATAAATGGTGGTACCACCAACCTCTTTGTCACAGCATGTGGGAAGATTTTCTTAGTTACGTAATCGTTGTACTGTTACCGAAGAGTGGGAGTCGACGGCAGACCCAGTTCTTTTGTTGGCAAAAAGTATGAATTGTTGTTAGAAATTACGTAGTACAAGCGAATCTTTCCCATGAATGAATCTGAACTTATGTGAATATCATTCATGAGTTTTCCCTTCCAATGTAGTCGCAAACATGGTTGTTGCTTTGATTTGAATCACGCAGTTCATTAAGATAATATTTATACATTTGTTTCTGTAAAAGAAATATTAGTTCTTCTATCACATAAAGTAAGCATTTTTTTTAAATCTCGCGAACATCTCAATTTGGCTAGACTTCCCTTTTTTTGGTATCGCTAGAGCAGGTTGGCATTCTACCATACAAAAGTGAAATGCCAAGCGCTTTTGTACCTCAAGCGGATGCAACTACTACAACTGTCATCTTGACTTGTCCAGCAACGGTCCCAGATGTGTGCCTACCCTACTATCAGCCATCACCTACGTTGCTTATAGAAAAGTTCGTCAAACACGAAATATGTAGAAAAATCGCGGTGCTCACTAAACTCCCTTCCCTCCAGGCCATTTCATCTCTAACAAGAAAGACAGAAAATACTTTTATATGCAGAAAACATGACGCAAAGAAAGAACAAGTGTGGGGAAAATATGATTCACATCCACGCAAAGCGGCTATCGCTCAGCATAATGCGGCGACCCTATGCGAGAGAGCCCCAGCGCTGGGCGGAACACCGATATTCATTATCAATTTGTCACTTTTCTGTGAGCCATTAAACCAATGGCTGTCTGCAAATCGGGCTTTAGTCCATCCAGGGTCCGTCAGGCCTACTTTAAAAGTAACTCTCACTTATTTTTGGACATAAGCCTTTTAAGATAAATCAACAATGGAACCAACAACTCCATATTATAAAATCCGAATGTGTGCGATCACGCGTCACGTGCTGAATTAAACATAACATGACCCACAGTGTGCGGATGAGCAGTGATCGAGGCCATCCAAGTCCTTTCCTTTGGCAATAGGTGGTGAAAACCGGACACATCGGCCTGCTGATTGTATTCTGCAGATGTATTTATAGGAGAACAAAATGATACGGTGCCTAACGAATGACGGAAATGTAATCGTTTACGAGTAAATGTAACTCTAATGAAAGATCGGACGTTTGATTGTGATAGGGAAACTTTGACCTGAAACTGTAACCTGCAGGAAAAAGCTTTGATAGTGAAACTCAAAGTAGGTTTGGACATTGACTAAAGGCTCTTACATACAGGCGCGATTCGCAGCGCGACGCGACGCCGCCGCATTGTTCGCCGTAAAGTTTTCTCAGAAAATTGTTTTGTTAAAATTCGCGTCGCGCGGCGAATCGCGACAGTATGTAAGAACCTTAACGCGACTTGTCAGACCTGAGAATTGACAAGTAGTTATTACAAAGTTCCTACAAATTCCTACATTTGTATTGATTAATAAGGACCTATTGTTACTTAAACATGTAGCCTGAACATCAAAATGCACACTGCACATACACAAACACACCTAAGCCCACAATTAAATACAATACGTAGCTATACCTGATAGCCTTTAGCTACTTACATTGTAGACCTTTTTTTTTTTTGAGGGTGGGACATCATCAAATGTCTTCTCCCGCTCTGGGCGGAGCGCGAGGGCGTGTCAGACTTTTACTGACTAAAACCCACCCGTGTTCCTTAAGTTGCCTGTTGCCAAGGTTCCCAGTATCCCTTTCGGACTTTCTCGCAATACTTTGTAGTCCTACTGCACAATCTAATTTTCTTTAATCTCTAGTGCATTAAGTCTCCACAAATCTTGCACTGGACATACCTCAGATCGGTCAGCGCTATGAATGGTAGTGTCGGGTGCACACTGCACTGCAACGGCCTTGCGCCCACGCCACGCAGCGTAAGCGATACCCCGCTATTGTACGTGGGCACCTTCCTGTCGCTGTAAGAAAACGGGATTTACTCGTCCTTACAATGTCATAGACTCAAGTTGCTTTTCTATTTACGTCTACTTCTTTGCTGGATTGAGATTTCTGCTGCGTAATTTTCGTAAAGTTTTTTGTCAAGTAAATTCTTCCGTACATATTATAAAACAAAGTCCTCCGCCGCGTTTGTCTGTCGTCCTGTTCGCGATAAACACAAAAACTACTGCACCAATTTTCATGCTTTTTTCACCAATGGATAGAGTGGTTCTCAAGGAAGGTTTTAGTATATAATAACCGACAACCACGCGGGTTTAGCCGCAAGCATCAGCTAGTCACATATAAAACTAACAACTAAACGAGTTAACACTCTTACTTTCCAACTAATAATTTTGCAGCGTCATTTAAATACCCTATTTCCGTCTCATTTCCTCTTATGAAAGCTCTGAATTGTGTGAAAGAGATAACGGATCTTCATTGTCGATACGGAAGGTGGTTTTATCGTAAGGAAGACAGGGCCACAATAGGAATAGTTGTATAACGCTTATTAGAGAGAGATTAAAAACTTATGTACATGCCTAGGTGGCAGCTATGTGTGGCAAGATGTGTAGTCATCATAGACAACACATTCTTTTTATTTGACGAGAAGAGAAAGGCTTTTAAAGGGCCTATGGTTTGATGTTTCTGAATAGAGTTATCTTAATTATTATCTTGTTATTAACAAGACAATACCTACTCGTTCGTATGTGTAATTGATACCTACTATGTGTACCTACTTACCTGCTGATGCATAAGACGCTCTAAGCCTGACTATTTATTAAACAACCACTTCATGCTTTGTTTTTATGGCCAAGACTGCAAATCGTAGTGACTGTAAAAAACAGCCATGGGAACGGAAAATTTATTTATTTCTAATTATAAATAAAGAATAATGGGAAAATTTGCTGCTAACATCTAATTAAAATCGCCCTTAACAAAAATTAACAAAAACTTAATACCTAATTGAGTCGTGTAATTAAAATAATAATTCCAATGAAAACTGTTTTAATACTATTAAAACACGCGACTGAATTTACAAAGGCCATTAAATTAGACCAGATGGACAAGTGAAAGCTGAAACGCTAGTAAAAGTATTAGAAATTAGTGATCATTCATAATTAATCATACATATGTATGTGAACATAAATCTCAGCGATTGCATGAGAACACATCATACACACTTTACGAACAATTAATTGTCCGAGACAAGAATCAAGATATTTATGATACATTTAATTTAAATGTATCACAGACGCCATTTGTCACGACCAATTTAGCGTGTTAAGTCTATTTGATCAATTTGTCAGACATCTTTTTACAAGATTTATAATTGTACCGTTGGGTAGGATCTATTTTAATTTCCGTTTATTTACATAATATTACAAGAAGACAATCAATTTACCTCATTAATAACCCGATAAAAAATTGTAAAAACAAACTGGCAACTCACCGTTAATTCGCGCCAAAGGTTTGACAGATGTTTCTATTAATCATGGCGGATGGCCACAGACAAAATATAACCGAAATGATTTGACACAAAAAGGTTGAATAGCACTGAAATTACGTCGTTCCAATTCAAGAGTCTGATTACAGTGTTTTAAACCGGGTTGTAATTAGAACAACAATTACCTACGTGCACTAACCAAACTGAGAAAAGTTGCCAAAACCTGAATCATTTGAAAAGGCTGGTGACCCGGTGACCTTCTGCACCGCAAGTTCCCACGTCTGTAAGTATTAAATATACCGTAACGTTATTTAACACAATGTTTAAGTTTTAGGTCGCTAAGATAAGCTTTACTTAATTCACACAAAAGAGATAGAAATGTATTCATTTATCTCATAATTTCATCTTTAACAATCTTAGATCTTAAACCCTGGCATGTTTGTTTCAACCGGATATAATTTTCGTGTTCTGGCCATAAATTTAAAAGTATATATCTTTATAAATTAAGATGTTTTTATTAAGGAATGGAACCAATAAATTATCCATACTGTCAGAATAGAATGGCGGGCTGCGTCCTCTACAAACAAAGTTAATCCTAGAAGACATTAATAATATTACTGAAACTTAGTTAAAAGTATCTAAGTTAGTGGTCTGGGCTACCAATAACCAAGTATGCTAAGGCTACTGAATTAAAATGACTATCACAAACCGATATAAACTTTGTTACTATCGGGAATCGTTACAACTTTCCGGTTTATATTAATTACAGCACTCGATTAGCCAATGTTAGTCCGAATCGCATATTTCTCCGTCCGACTTAAATTATTGGGAGTTATTACTATCTATATTTATCATATTATCGCGAAAAGCACTTTATCCAGTTCTGAGCTACCTTTGATGTCAAAGTAGAATGGTGAATAAGTTGGCAACATAATAGATTAAGGAACTGTCGCAACTCGCAATGTTACGGAGGCTGTAATGGCTACTGTATACAATGGTATGTTGGTTTCAACGTCTGTTGCTTCATTTGTGGAAACGAGATCCAACTAAGTAGATTGTAAGTCATCATGAGACGTTTTATTGCGTCCACCATAGTGAGAGACCACCAAGTAGGTGCATAGCTACATCGTCTATTGTTACCATTATAGGAGGCCTCGCTATACTCCAAAATATCGCTACAATACTCGATTTTACAAAAGTCGATCCATCAGGTTAAGCTACTCTTGCCGGGGTTGGTCCATGGATGGGTGACCATCTTTACATATCGAGAATCTTGAAAGCATGTTAAGCCGTGGGTCCTGGCTGTCATTCAAGGATCTTTGACAGTCGTTAGGGGTCGTCAGAAGCCCGAAAGTCTGACAACCAGTCTTAGCAAGGGGTATCGTATTACCCAGTTACTGGGTTGTGGAGGTCAGATAGGCAGTCGCTCCATGTAAAATACTGGTATTCAGCTGCATCCGGTTAGACTGGAAGCCGACCCCAACATAGTTGGGAAAAGGCTAGGTAGATTGATTTAGAATACCAATGTAGGTAAACGTTCAATTACTTAGACATCTCAAACGCCCGAGCGAAGCATTGGGGCAACCATGGCTGCAGGGCGTTTGACTGCATAAGTAGCGTTCTATTTCAACAAGAAGATTTTTTCCAAAGCAACTTTTAAAGTCAATCAAGGACTCATCGTGACTCGTGAAGTACCAGCAGTAGTCATAAACACCCAAATGACCACCTTCTACAAAAAATAATGACTATAATCACAAAAGTCTGCCTTACAAACATAAAGACAAATAGTAGCAACCAGTCGCGGGTTCCCACAAGTTCAAAGCGATTCAGACAAGACATTAAATCATTCCGTCATTTATCAACAATAGTGAATGAATCTAAAGTAAAAGGTGGATTATGAACTTAGCGAGAGTGCAGGCACTGCAGACCATAGATTTGTAATTGCATAGATTGGTAATAACAATCAAGATAATATGATTGACGTGTCATTTCATTCTCTTGCCCCAATATTTTTTTGGGTTCGGAGCAGCGTGTCTTCCATAGAATAGAATAGAACAATCTTTATTATGTACACCATACAAATTACAGTTATAAATGTAGACATTTTACATAGGGTGACACAATGGGCAGTCTTATCTTAAACGATCTTTTACAGACAAACTTTGGATGGATTAACGTAAGAAGAAGTAGTTCCATACCTACTTCTCTATTGGTCTTCAATGTTGTCATCTCAGTAGTGCCCCTTTCTAGCCATATGGCGAGCTATAAAGATAACTTTCACACAGTCCATCCATCGTTTCTTTGGTCCTCCTATAATACAGGACTGATTATTTAAAGTAATATCGGACTGTTTCGAAAATATGGACTACTATATACTACATGATGAAGACTTACATAAAACTTGGATATTAGCTCATATCTAAGCAAAAATCCTGATGCTCACATTATATTTTTTGGTATATTATTTTGTTACCGTTGCCTGTCTAAGTATTAATATATCTATGGTACAGACAGTGCAGTCTGTGCACTTGACTTCGTCGTGGGAATAACTAATAACTGTTCTGTTAACAGTGTGCGCTGTTTTCGCAAAGCTTTTAGCGTCGAGTGTAAATAAAAAGAGCATGAGAAGATTTTGAGTGTGTTGTTAAACTTAGTTTCCGGGTCCTTTTTGTCTCCACCAGCATCGACAGCTTTTTACGCGTTTTCATACATTAACTCAAGACTTCTTCCCATGACAGGGGGCAAGTATAGAACGCCACCTGGTACGCTCCTTACATACTCCTTTTACTTCCATTACGTTCATACAGCTGGGGGCCTAAACGGGCCACATTAGCAAATCCTCTAAAAGCAGTTCATTTCCTGAATCCCAGCTGTCATTAGCAATTCCTCTAATTTGAAATAAAAGAAATTCATAATTTGTGAACCATTTTACGAATCTCCATACAAAACTGTCAAACCGATGAATAATTTCGTAATAAGAATCGCACGCAGATCATATTATTAATTG
Source organism: Lithophane semibrunnea (assembly GCA_947363905.1). NCBI lineage: Eukaryota > Metazoa > Arthropoda > Insecta > Lepidoptera > Noctuidae > Lithophane > Lithophane semibrunnea. The sequence goes on from OX376205.1 coordinate 4,285,554, forward strand.
TCAGTTTGTGACATTTTACGATGATTCATAATATTTTCATATTAAGATTCTGCTAAAGTGACTGCACGCCGGCCGGTTGCGAATACTACGCACCTGTCCTTTCTGAAAAACATCGCAATTTGACGCCTTTCTTCCTGTTTTATACCCTTTTGTCCATCATCAATTGCACAAAACACATGTTATCACATTATGAATGATTTTGAGCGAAATTCCTTATCCATAGAATTAAAAAAATCTTCTCTTGGACAACGTAATTAACGTAATGAATGTTGTTGAATTGCTAAAAAGCCCATCACTATTTCAAAGTTTTGACTTGAAAGAGCAATTATCTGTCACTGAAGTGTAAATCTAAAGCAGTATACAGTAGCTCAAAAATAATTACCTACTTAGGTCGGTAATGCTTGCCTTAGGTGCTCTACTAGGAGTCTAAGTCATATTCCACGGGTCTTTAGAAAATCTTGGATAGAATTTAAAGTGCGTATAAGCATAGCCTCAAGAAAGAGTCATCTACCTTCTAGCTGCGTACGCAATAAATAACTTTTTTTTTCGGAAGACCACAAATATTTGGAAAACCCATTTGACTTAAAAAAAAATCTCATTTTTGTGCACATTCTCACGTTACCGTGGAATAATTTATACCGTTTGTGTTCTTTTATATCCGGGTCGGAAGATATTCATAATATTTTCTTTCACTTCTTTTGTCAGATACCTACTTGATATTTTCAAAGATATCATCCCGTCTTGAAGAAACCTCTTAGAATGAATGGAAATCGAAATTATCAATCAAAACGTGGTGGTTGTGACGACATTTTCATTTAATGAAGCAATATTTTTTTGATTTTATGATTCCTTCCTCTTTGATACATGTAGGTACAGTCACGGACTTTAATTGATGAGCCACCTGCCACGGTTCGTTTATTTATTTATTTACTTCAAAACCTTAAAACTACCATTACAGGTTTAATAACCTAATGCGATAGCTAGGCTCGTATTTTAGCCGTGTAATGCAATTCGGGTTTATTCGGTTCCCGACACGCAAAGTCATGTCTTCGTATTAGAAGAAGAAAATTATATTTCATATCTTTACCGGTTGGCTAACCTGAGAGCCAGAACTACAAACTTGACAGCAGAGTGACTACCCAAAGTCAACCAATTGCAGGTCTAGCAACAGTAACCTGTTGCTAGACCTGCAATTGTCGTTGCTATCACAACAGTAACCTAGCAACGATAGTCTATCGTTGCTAGGTTACTGTTGTGATAGCAACGTTAGCGTACGGAGAAATTCTCTGACATCGATATTTCAACTGTCACTGTCTTCAGTTAAGTTTTTAGAATTATTGAGTTAATGAGCTATGATTCAAAGGAGGTCCGTATCAAATAGATTGAATATACTTAATGCAACATTGTATTTATTTTTATCATTAAGAACTTATTAGTCAACCTCTATGGTTAAGACTATTTCCGATTAAACGAATTCATTTGTCATCTTGTTTACGAACGTGCGATTTGAGTTCGTGTTTAATCGTGCTATCTCGTGAATGTAAGAAACTGCAAAATTGAAAAGTTTGAAGGTGGCTCATCAATTAAAGTTCGTGACTGTACATAATATTATTATAATTTTAAGACAATTAGCTTATAAATTATATATATATTATAATATATAAGGTGTATCTTTTCATACACGAATTCTCTTTAAGGATCATTGTGGCCAACCTGAAATCGCGAAAAAAATCACCTGTTCACTACATTTTGACGAGCTATGCGAACATAAATGTAGGAAACCGCAGATGTTTTTCGCGATTTCAGCTTTGGTCTCGTAGTGAAAGTTCATAATGATGATTACAATGACCCATTAAGAGATTTCGTGTATGAAAAGATACATTAAATCGCTGTAATAATCGCATGAAGCAAGTGGTTAGAGTTTAGAGACCGCGCGCGACTGCTAGTCACCGCCTGAGGTATGTGAGTGGTGAGACGGGGGAGGTCACCATTAACAAAATTGGCAGACTGAGTTATCTTGGCCTTTGTCTACCTCCCCCGTCTCACTGCTATAGACTTGGGACACCCATGCGCATCATTTTGGTATTGTATGATGCAGAATCACTTGAACAAACTTTACCGTTATGTTCGCAATTAAAAAAAAAAAAAATGGTAAATCATGTTTTTCTATATTCCAACCATTTAATTAGGATAAAACCCACATAGGATCATCAAATCCCACTCTTAACTATTTGTCACTATTTATAGGTAGATTCTTTTGCCAAGTCGATGTGCCAGAAACCTATAAATTACCTAATTTTGCCTTCCTACGTTATTCCCACACATGTACAGATTACAAAACAGTTTCGCATGCAGACAAGAAATGAACATCTTTTGGCATAGACTTAACTTTATTCAGCGTACGCGCAAGATAGGCTAAAAAGTCGCCTTGAATTCGGTCCATCCATTTGGGAGCTAGATTGACACAGACAAACTAAGCTGTGTAGTGTTTAACTTTTTTGTCAACTGTACCTATTAAACATAAGTTGGAAAATTGACAGCATATGGGGATTACATATGGCGCATTTCATTGAATATACTTAAACTATCGTAGGCTGGCGGCATGGGCAGGCCTGTTTGAATTTAAATAGGATTAAAATTACAAATTGGAATATATTATTGTCTCGTTATGGTGATAACTAATTGAATGACGTAATGTCACTGCCTTTAATTCTATTGGTTTTTGATTGACCATTCTTATTTGATAGTAGGCGAAGGTGTAATCTAAGATAGAGCACATAACGAGACGGTTATTTGCGTTTTAACCGGTGACAACATTTTCATTGCCAAATTCAAAATACAGCACCCGTTGAATATTGGTACATTGGGTGTTAAGTCAGTGACATTCGGGTAAGATCGGCTTTGTTCGACTTTGTAAAGAGTGTTATGTTACCTCATCATTCTCCTGCCCTTGTCCCAATTTATTTAGGGTCAGTTCACACCGAGACGCTAAGCGACGCGCACTTTTTTATGAACCGTTACAATATCGAATTTATTTATTACACAATAAGGTACACGCGCTGCGCAGCACCGTGCATCTCAGCGTACTTTGACACTTGTCAACCCTCGCACTGAAATTATACCTTTTCGTGAAGAAAATAAGTTCGATAATTGTTAAAAAGTGTGGGCAGCGTCACGTCGCTTCACGTCATTGTCTGAGCTGATCCTTAGGGTCGGCGCAACATGTCTTTTTCTTCGATACATTATAGACGCCATCTCGCTAATTACCCCTTTTCTATCCATATCATCTTTCATACAGTCCATCCATCGTTTCTTTGGTCTTCGCCTACTCTCATAACCATCCACATTCATACTCAAAACTTTCCTCACGATGTAAAGTATAATTCAATTAACCTTTAGGAATGGTTTAATTTAAAGAGGAAAAAATGTGTGATTATGGGGCAAATGAGCGAAACTAAGTAGACTTACAAGGAATGGCCTGTATGGCCACAATAAAATAAGAAGCGCATCCATTATTGATCCTAAAATTATAGAATCATGATTCCTATTCCGCCACACGCGGTAGTTTTCTCGTCAGGGCTCCCTGTCGCGTGATTCCGAGCACCGCGGCGCGGCACTTCTGCTCATAGTTTACTTCTCAACAGTTGCCAACATTCACGTGTTATCGCTGTGATGAACGTCGCACTATAGGAGACGTATTATGAAGTATAAATGCCATTATGATTCCAGACCAAAAAAGGGATGGTGCTAGCAGTCATGTGTAGGTCCATCTCTCTCTTGCACTAGAATCATGATGGTATTAAAACGTTATAATAGGTACGGCACTTGGTCTACCGCGTCGTCGGCAGGGCGACACTGCCGCGCAGCAGTACAGTCGCAGCAATGACGCGCAGCATTGCTCGGAATGTTATCTCTTAAAAAATGTATGGTGACCAGTACTGACACTGCCGCATGTAGCGTTGTCCGGAATGATAAGAAACATCCCTTTCAATCACAAAATAATGCCTTTACGACAAGCTGTTACGTTCTCCTAAAAACAATAGCAACAGCACACCTAACAAAGTCTCGCATCATTCAGCCACACTTGAACACAGCTAAATTACACGGCACATTAACTCAACTTCTCCATATTAACGGCCCGTAACCCGAGGCCCGAAGACATCGTGATCCAAATAAGATTTCTAAACACATACGTACATACGGAGTACGGACAAAAACTGACATTACAGTGTGTAGCGGTGTATAATTTGCATCAGCCATTATGTACAGCAGCAGCGGCAGAAGTGTCGGGTTTTGAACGAATATCCTTTTTCGATTGTTTGTCTTGTTTGTACTAGGTTTTCGGGAGTGATTTACCCTACAGAAGGAACTTAACTTAAGGATGAAAATTTGTGGAAAATAAGAAGTACGAAATTATAATACAACTTCCGACCCGCCCCTGCTTCGCACGGGTGCTCTCGACAACGGCGCCATCGGGTATCAAAATCAAAAGTCATTTATTGAAACTAGGCTGAGAATCAGCACTTTTCGAACGCCAAAATAACATCAGACAGTCCCCCAAAACGCCCACCCTTCACCACTTCCTAGTGCTTTAGCTGGGAAGATGAAGTGTCGCAACAAATTCCCCAGCAGCGCAGCTGTCTGGTACAAAACTATCCTATCTATTAAGCTGGAATCAACCATACACATTCACAAAATTTCATTGAAATCGGGTTGATGGTTTCGGAGATATAGCATGTTCGTACATGCTATAGTGACACGTGATTTCTATATAGATGGTAATAAATTCTCGTGATTTTGGTCTTATAAAACGGTAGAGAAGGAAAAAGGAAACTTATTTTGCAATTGTAATAGTCAACACCTTGATCTTTTATAATACAAGACATAAAGAAAAGGTCGATCGCTTGGTTAGTAGAATGTTCCAAAAGCGCTGGACATAGGTACAGAATTAGGTATAGCTCATAAATATTCATCATGTTCCTAAACCGGATTTGATTGACAGTTTTAGTGTGTTCGCTTTTCCACCATATCTGGACACTACCCACATCATCATCATCATTATTTCAGCCGAAAGACGTCCACTGCTGGACATAGGCCTCCCCCAAGCACCGCCACTTCGACCGGTTCTGTGCTTCTCGCATCTAGCAAATTCCATTCACCAGGTCATCGGTCCCTTAAGATCCTTTCGGCCCCATCGGCTGTTCTGCGAGCAACGTGCCCTGCCCGTTTGGCGATACTTCGGGCTATGTCGGTTGCCTTGGTTCTCCTACCACATACCTATTGCTAACGCTAACAGAGTAGGAAACACTAGCGGACCAAGTCGTCGGTCCGTTGATTACGTCCGCAGCGACACTGAGGTGTAATGCGTTGTGTAGATACTACATAACTGTCCCTTGAGGAGTTACTGTATGAGGAATTAAGTTTAACTGATACTAGCGACTCGCCCCTGCTTCGCATGGTTTTTACAACTTGACAAAACATCGAGATTTCTTTATAAAATACAATAGACGCAGATATATTTAGTCGTAGAGCTCCTTAAGTTCTGAGTTGAGCTCCACTATTACTGACAAATGCTTGCACTGACTGGACAGGTCCACTCAAATCTGTGTGGTTCTTTCCTCAAAAGACCATTTCAGACTCTAATCTACATGGTCCTCATATGGCCTGACCAAGATTATGTCTGGACTTTAAAGGAGACGGTGACCTCTGAGTTTGTTTCGGCCTTTCTTCTCAGAGTAGTCAGATCGGAAACGCCGACCTCATCTAGCTTATTTTTACAACTTTTTAATATGACGTGTAAAAGTGATTCCGATATCCTATTTACAGAATAAACAATTTCATTTCATTTCATTTCATTTAGTAACCTATTCCGCTTGACTATTCTTCAAGAGTCATAAAAACCCTGTAAGAAATTGACTATTATAATGAAGCTATTTCCCATTCTCTTAGTAAGGCGTTTACAAGCCTCGTACCAGAGTGACGTCACTCCTCCTAATTTGGGAATTGCTGTGTCGTGCGCGTGCGCCGGCTGAGCGGATTACCGTATTTGTTCATTACGAAGGGAATTGCTTTGGAGGCGTCACGTTTGTGGATACGGGGTCAAGATGTTGGTTTTTAATATGTGGTTGGGATTAATATGTTTTGCAGTAAATTGGTGTGTAGATCAGGTGCTGCACTTTTCTTTCTGTTTTAATGTAGCTTGATTCTTAGCTTCTCTCTATTTCTATGATACGGCCAACTCGCATCCCCAACTGACAAAATATTCCTATTCATAAAAATAATAATATACTAACGCCCCCACGGCTTAAACTTGCGGGTACACCAAAATTGAATTAAAAGCCAAAAGCCCCCATTACCGTACATTGCGCCGCCGCCGTCAACTCTATAAATAGGAGAGTTTTTCCGCCAAATCCGTGAATAATCAGCACAATACAACAATAGAACAGTTATAATACGGAAACACTTGTGCCTGTCACAAAACCGATGACAACAGAAAACCAACTCTGACCACTCTCTCAGAAACTCCACCTAAGTATGTCCGAGGGTTTTTCGTTATCATCATCTACCAAGCGTTTTCCTAACTGAGTTGGAGTCAGCTTTCAGTTGTTTCTAACCGGATTTAGATAGACCAATACTTTACATGGAGCCATCACACCTCCACAACCCGGTTGTCAGACTTTCGGGCTACTGACTGCTCGTAACGACTGTCAAAGATCTACGGATGACAGCCGAGACCAACGGCTTAACGTACTTTCCGAGACACGAAACTCATCCATGTATAATGCTACGCCGCGGTTTCACCCGCGTAAGTCTCGCTCCCGTGGGAATATCGGTATAAAAAGTATCCTATGTCCTATCAACTCATCAGGTCATGGTCTACCCATGTGCCAAATTTCATGTAAATCCGTGCAGCCGTTTTAGCGTGAAAGCATAAAAAACGAACAAACTAACTTTCGCATTTATTAGTTAGGATGGTCACCCATCTACGGACCCGTGCGGCTGTTATTAGGTACTTAGCCGATAGCGGCTGTCAAAGGGTTTTTTTTAATCATTAAGGTAGCCTTTAACTTTTATATGATAAAACTAGCAGCTGCTGCCCGCTTCGCCAGGGTGGACCCTAATTCTTACTCATAGTAACTCCTTATAACATCAGCTATCTGCCAGTGGAAGTCCCGTCAAAATCGGTCCAGCCATTTTGGAGATTAGCGGGAACAGACAGACACGCAAAAAGAAAGACAAAAATTATAAAAATATACTTTCTTATTTATGCATTTAGTAAAAACCTGTTACGTATTTTGTCATTAGAAACAGACAATTTTACTCAATACTCAATACTCAATATCTTTATTGCGTTCCAAAATGTACATATGTAAGTTTACATGAGCTGGTGGTTTGTAATGAAGACACAATTTTGGACCCTGTCGGGCACAGCATAGAATAATAAATAGAATAATTTTAAAATAATTTTATTTATTTGTATGTATTGTAGGTATGTGTATCTGTTATAAAATCAATAACTGACTCTTACCTACTTTTCTAGTTTTATTTGACATTTGTGATAAACAGTGGTTGCTAGACAAGTCTGTCGTTATTTAAATGTATGACGAAGAAAGTAAGAGCGGAGATTGTCTGAACCAGTCAGACAGGTAGCTGCATTATTAAAATCCATATCTAACGTTGCGTCACGCAATATCTATGACCGCATTGATTCAATACTGATTTGATCTACCTTTCAAAACTTGTGCATAGTGACGCCTATTAATACTCCCCGAAGGGTTAGTAGATGTATACAGAACGGGTGTTCTATAAGAGACATTGGACTGGTGAAATGTGTGAGTTCATGTCCCATATAAGTACCTATCTATAATCTGTTACAAAAGTTTCTGATGAAATTGTAAGCAAACCCCTAATCAGGTTACATGATTCCCAATCACTCACTAAAAGAAATTAGTAAAACATTCATCTGTATTTTAGAAGGTTTCAACTTTAAATCTCATCATGTTATTCTCACTGATTGATAAATAACTATAATAATTGTAATTGAAAAAACATCGACGAAAATTGAGGTTATAAAATTAAGCTCAATTATTGTTAAGTGAAACGCATTATGTTGATTTAAAATGAGAATTTCTAACTATTTAAATAATCAAAGCACTGAATTTGTAGGTGCAAAGGCAAGGTGCACTACAAATTGGTAACATCCACAGGTAGGTAGGTAGATTTCTGATCCATTTGTTTACATTTTTGTAAGATACTTTTGGGACAGATAATAATTCATTTTTGCCTTCTAAAGCTGGTGGCCCTTCTGTCTTAGCTGCATTATGCTGGACCACCAAGTTTACTCAGATGAAACCAGCGATAGTATCTTTTCTGTTTCTTCGAAACGTGACTCAGTCGGATTGGGTAGTCACCATATTAATTACAGTTCATTATGAACAGTCATGAAATGATATAGTTACGTTTAGGTAACCAGACAGCTGACTGACTACAACTCCATTTTTGAACAATATTCGGCGTGAGCTCCGGTGGCGTATTATGACGTTTTAATGCCATCATGATTCCAGTGCAAGAGAGAGATGGAGCTATAGATGACCGCTAGCACCATCCCGTTTTCAGTCTGGAATCATAATGGCATTTATACTTCATAATAACGGCCCCAGTTGTCAATACTTGAAGTTAGGTACTGTTGCTCGTCAGAGCTCGTTGCATGGAGAAAATTAGAATAGGTAGGTAATCCGAGATGAAAAAGGGAAATTATCTTGTCACCAGCTTATTTAGCTTAGGTAGTTGTGCGAACATTTACATCGTAATTAGTTTCTTGCTGCTTAGAGAACAAGAAACTTCAGATGCACAGAGATTCGCGGAATAAATGTGGGACAGTAATTTATTCGTGGTGTGGGTCAGTGAGAATTAAGTTCTACATTCTGATTTGTATAAGCCATCACTTGAAACGGTAATAGCCGAATGGTTTAGTGGTCGGCTGGCGAAAGAGAGGTCATATCGAGACGTGGTACTGTAAACGGGAACCCATTCGAGAACAAACAACTGTTGGGGCTGGAACTAATTTTACCCTAGAAGAGCCAGTAGTGTAGCCCAAATAGCGTACCCATTTCATTTGAAAACAATCGAAAGCAAACGATAAAAGGATTATTTCTGCCATTAAGCCGAAAAAGCAATCTCCTCGCCATTTCTCATCATCACAAAAACAATAGACTTATCATGTAACAAACATTTTTAATTATATTTTTTTAATCTACAAGGCAACGTCAAGTCAACCTACAACCTCGTTCGTTGACTCGTAGATAGAAAGTTGTTAATTAAGAACGCGCCTGATTGGCGAGCGATTGTGTAACCGAACGCAACAGATCAAACATGTGGCTGAACAGGGAAATGCCTTTGCCGAAGAAAGTGGACAAGTCATTTTTCCTATTGTGCAATATAACCATAGAGCATATTGTTTATTCAACTTTTTACAGCAGAATAATATGATATGTGGTAGGATTTATAATACACGCTAGCTAGAGCATCATGAGATTCAACGCGTGATAGACTCATAGGAGATCCTTTTGAGTTCGAAAAACTTCTGGCAAAATTCTAAATAAACACGTCAGTGATTAAACGATATCCAAGATCTTCAGGGTTACCTACTGTTATGTATTTTCCTAGCAATTTTAAATCGACAGCCATTTTTAAATCATATTCGATTTATTTATAAGCTTAAAAAATATTGATTTAAAACTCAATTTAATCGATAACTGGATCGGGCACGACGTCCTCGACAAGTAGAACATTGACTCAATTGTGCAATATTGCAATTTCACATAAATTATTATCAATCTAACATAAATATCAAGAACGGCATAACACGTCTCACAAATGAGATGAGATTTATTGCATGAGATCGAGTTTCAGGGAAACTGCACATTTAGCACTGCCTGTTGCACTTTTTACGCTGTACAATGGCTGAATAATAAATAACAGTATCACAGGCTAAGCTACGCTTGCCGAGGTTGGTCCTTAGATGGGTGACCATCCAGTACATATCGAGAATTCGACACTCGTCCGTGCCTCGGAAAGCACGTTAAGCCGTTTGTCCGGGCTGTCATTTGTAGATATTTAACAGTCCGGAAAGTCTGGCAACCAGTCTTACCAAGAGGTATCGGGCTACCCAGCAACTGGGTTGCGAAGGTCAGATAGGCTCTCGTTCCATGTAAAATACTGGTAGTCCGCTGCATCCAACTGGAAACCGACCACAACATAGTTGGGAAAAGGTTAGGCATACTTAAATGCATAAATGTTCGCACTCTTATGAAGATTGACAAAAATAGAATGAAGTTGCAAGTGCAACTGAAGTTGACGTTTTTAAAGATGAGTGACAACCCTGACGTTGGTAATTGTTTTGTTTTGAAGCTGAAAAAAACATGCATTGTATTTCATTGCATGAAATTAATGTTTCAAGCAGTAAATTATATAATTATTTATAAGTCATGAGACCATTGTCTCCTTTGAGAGAAGGTTAAATCGGACCTAAGGTCATGAGGACGAAGTTAGTCTTTCTTTCTTTAGTTTTAATCAACATGGTACTCTGGGTGTAGGACATGGGGCACATCTATCTCAATATAGGTACTACACGATATTGGAGTAGGTCAGTAGTAAACCAAGGGTAGGGTACATAAAGGACGTACTGATATTATGCCTACGGTATAGTCTCTGGTACTGTCAGATGTTAGGTACAGTCGAAAAAATTTAATTCTGGCCCACCATACGCTTATTTTCTTACAGACATTCAAATACAATTAGGTCGACATTCGCGTAAACATACATTTCCTTGGTAACGACCTTGTCATCTGCCATCTTTGTTATTTTGACGGTTTCACGATTTCAACGGTTTCAACGATTTATCGTCAAAGTGGGTCATGATTCACTTAGCCTGACTGTACCTGCAACATAGTATCTTTTTTTTAGTTTAGTTAGTCAAGCAATGAAAATCGAATGAGTTGTAATTCTTGGTTTCTTATTCATAAACCCACAGCGTTGGAAGCATGCTTCTAAGAATTCTCAAGCACCTGTCAGCAAGCTGGCATTAAAATTTATGACGTATTGTTCAAGAGTTCAAGCCTCCTAAATTATAATTGTTTGAAATCAGACCTTCTTAGAGATATAAATCTTTGGTGACTCAGTAATCTTGTAATAGAAGATTATGAAAATATCATATTATGTAGACGCATAAAACTTGGAATTTTTATACCGTCATATCAATAACTTAATATTTATAACCTTAAATGAAAAATAATTTATTTAACGGCAACTCTCTATGGATCACCGCTGTTTTTATTTTTAACGACAATCTAGTCTTGGTTTTTATAGCAAAGGTATTTCTCTGAACTGCCTTAATTACGTTTGGTCCATCAAGAGTTGCGGCCTGCTGTTATTCGATTATGGAATACGAAGTTATTTGAGAAGGAAAAATGTTTTGAAAATGGGGCCAACGCCGTGTACCCGCCACATAGGCAATTAACTCTGTTAATAGACTGTCAGTGCTCCACCGGATAGATTTTCTTGTGAAGAATTCCAGTTAGAAAAAAATCACGCACGCGGCGACCGTTGCGACTGGAAAGCGTAAAATGGCGAGGCTCGATCGTAAGCGCGGACATATTGTTACCAATCAATTGTTTATTATTATGATTTACAGTGAAATTGGATACTATAAAGTCAATTTAGCCTTGTGAATGTAAGGCAAAGAAAACGAGAGACGGATCATGATCATAACCTACATTTGTTAATAACAATACTTATGTCTGAAACTGTAATATTTAGCGTGTATATCGAAAATATTTTTTCTGTATCACAAAAATAACATTCATAAATTATGATAGGTTATTATCCCAGTTCCCGCCATTACAGTTTCATCATTTTGAAAAAGAAGGTGCTGGCACAGGTATTATCAATATAAAGCCGGCCTTGTCATCTAGACTAGGTGTTAAAAGTGAGTGGCTGATATCCAATTGTTAAACTTGAACTTTGTTAATGGCGGTCGGGTCATTGTATTATATTTGCATGCTAATAGCCCAACGGTCTCTTTTTATTATTGCTATTGTTCCGTGTAATAAGACTGGCTATGATTTATCGTCACTGCAAACATTACACACCTCTTTGTAGATTTATTTTTTGTCTATGATTAATATTTACCTAGGAGCGATTAAATTGCGCTAAAATGTCAGGACAATTAGAATAGTAATTTAGGATTTAACTTCATTACTTTTGGGTTATGGTAAATAATGTTTTATATATTTGCATTTCGTAGAACAGGTAGGTAGGTAGCTACCTACTACTTACCTATTGTTTTGCAAACGGTCATAATATTGAAATTGTAATTTAAGTAGGTACTTACCAAATTCTAATCCGAGTAAGATTTCCAGGCATAGACAAAAGTTGTTGCCATCAAATGAAATTTAACTAATAATTTGGATGGCAATTTATAATCTACTTAGGTAAACCCTAATTTAGACTTCCTCCTCCTAACCTAAATGTTTAGAAATTGCATAATATAATTATAACTGCAAGGTAGAGCACAAAAAAAGATTAAAATCGAAAAAGTAACATTTTATTACAAAAATAAATACTTATCTCGTATTTACACATAAACGCTGCCATTGAAAAAACATCTGTGATAATATTGAGTAAAGAATGTCTTCTTGAATTAAATACAACAACTTGAGACTGTTTTGATAACCTGTTTGCTGGCTAGACCTTGAGAAATGCTGCCAGGACATAATATTCATTCACAGACAATCTAACAAAAAAAAAACAAATGACACACAGTTGAGCACTAGGTTTTTAGTGCCCGATAAATAATAAAAAACAAAAGGCAATAGATTCGAAAACGTTATTTAAAAAAATAGCTTTCGAATCTCAAACAGATGAATTCTAAAAGCCGAAATTGTTTTTTTATAAATAGAATTACAAAATTAATCACTGTGAAAACAATAGCCTGAAAACTGGCCTCAATCTTGACCTTAAAACAGAAAGTCATAATTAAGCAGATAATAACTATCTCATGGACATTATTATATCGACCAATGTAAGACGTTTAAACAAAAACGGAGGCGTGTTTGATAACAACGCAGTTAATTCCCCCAGAATCAATATGTAATTAACAACTAATCACAACGATTTTAAAGTTAGCAACGCTATCGCGACCGATAAGATATACATTATATAACTACAAACTTTATTTTACAGTTAATAAAATCGTTAGCCGAACATTATCACAATTAATTAAGAGGTAAACGATGGCAATAATAAGTTTGTAAAACTCAGAATAATAAAATCAGTGTGGACGATACGCCTAATTACTGATAACACGAAGTTTCGTCATACAGTGACTTTGTCTTTATCACTTCACATTCTGAACACACCGAATTTACTGTCTCTAAATGGAGCGTTCAATGCCGCAGACAAACTGAGTCCAATCACTCTTCTTGTGTCTTTTGGAGAAATCACTCCATCGTCCCAAAGTCTTGCAGTACTGTAGTATGGGCGTCCTTCTTTCTCAAACAGGGCTTCCAAAGGCCCTCTCACTTTCTTGTCATCCTCATCCGTCCAAGGTTTTCCGTCCCTCTGAGCCTTCTCCTTAGCTACCAAGGACAACACTGTAGCAGCTTGTGGTCCACCCATTACTGATATTCTGGCGTTGGGCCACATGTAGAGAAAACTGGGAGAGTACGCACGACCACACATTCCGTAGTTTCCAGCACCAAAACTACCTCCTACCAACACTGTTACCTTGGGCCCTTTGAAACAACTGACTGCTGTCACCATCTTGGCACCATTTTTGGCAATACCACCGGCCTCTGCGTCTTTGCCAACCATGAAACCAGTTATGTTCTGAAGGAAGAGAAGAGGGATTTTCCTAGCTGCACAAAGTTGAATGAAATGAGATCCTTTCAAAGCTGCCTCTGAATGCAATACTCCATTGTTACCAATCACTCCGACGGGATGTCCATACATAGATGCAAAACCGCATACCAATGTCTCTCCGTAAAGCTGTTTAAACTCATGGAATCTACTTCCGTCAACTATTCTAGCAACAACTTCGCGAATGTCGAAAGGTCTTTGGATATTCGCTCCAACGATGCCGTGAAGATCGTTAATGTCATGAACAGGGTCGTCAACTTTTGGTGCATGTATTCTTGTCCTCTGTTCGTTATTCCAATTTAAATTGGCAACGACATTTCTAGCTAAATGTAGAGCATGTTCATCATCCTGAGCATAGTGATCTGTTACTCCAGACTGACGGCAATGCAGGTCAGCGCCACCCAAATCTTCAGCAGACACTGATTCGCCTGTAGCAGCCTTCACTAAAGGTGGACCGGCCAAGAATATTGTTCCTTGATTTTTAATTATGATACTTTCGTCGGACATACTGGGAATGTACGCGCCTCCGGCGGTACACGAGCCCATAACTACTGAGATCTGGGGTATTCCTTCCGCGGACATGTTAGCTTGATTGTAAAATATCCTTCCGAAGTGTTCTCTGTCCGGGAAGACTTCGGCTTGGTCGGGTAAATGCGCACCTCCGGAGTCCACGAGATAAATGCACGGAAGACGACACTCTTGCGCCACCGCTTGAGCTCTCAGATGCTTTTTCACTGTCATGGGGAAATAAGTGCCTCCTTTGACAGTGGCGTCATTAGCCACAATCATGCAGTCACGACCGTGAACTTTGCCAATTGCGGTGACGATGCCGGCGCTCGGCACTTGCCCTTTGTACATGTCGACGGCGGCCAGCGTGCTCAGTTCTAAAACGTCGCTTCCCTCGTCCACCAACCGGTTAATCCTGTCCCTGACGAGCAGTTTTCCTCTCGCCGTGTGCCTCTTTACGGCCTCCTCCTGTCCGCCTTTGATGGCGTCACCGGTTTTCTGCCGTAGTTCGTCGACAAGCTCATCCATTCTGTCCTTATTCTCTTGGTAGTAAGGATCGGTTCTGTTCGGCTCGGTGCCGATGACGGTAGCGTGGTTGTGCCGGCATTGGTTCAACCGCCGTATCCCTCTGACTAGTTTGAGCATTTTTAACGTATATTAAGTGCAGAATGAAACACGACCGGTCGGCGAGTCGATGTCGCGCTACTGCCGATAATGTAGTCCCGTTATCTACACGATTAACTTGTACAAAAACAAATTCCTCGCTCGCCGACCCTCCCGCGATACGATAAAAACTCGCATTATGTATGAAATGATAATGTGTAGCCATTGTTACTCGGTGACTATTTACGTAATATTTACATGTAGTTAAAACGCTTCGGCGAGGGTTCATTCATTCGTTCTCAGAGTCGTCGTGTTAAAATAAATGGCAGTAAATATTATTAGAGTCGTGTGTCTCTCGTTATGAATAGATACTTATTGAATGATTCAATGATCGTGTCATGACCTACTTGCAATAAGTTCATGTTGTTCAAAGCTAACCTTGAATGGGATTTTCAACGTATATATTTATTTCCTTTTCACATCTGTTGGTACCTAAATATGACGACGAATGGACCTTTGAGGGATGACGCATTTAAATTCACATCATGTTAAAAGATACAGAGCATTGTTGTGTGTCTTGAAATCTTGATCTTAAAATTATTTTCAATTTAAACGTATCGTTTTACTGCCCGAAGCTCTAAACATTGCTCTGAAAGGCAACAACATGCAATAATACAATGTAAGAGCTCAAATTGAGGCAAACGTAATAATGCATTATGTTTAAGTACATAAGTGTTGGCGAGATTTAGTTCAACGCCTCCAGTCTTCGAATGACCAGGATATTGAATAAGTAGATACTCTATCTTCCTATTTCTATGAGCATGCTTTTAGATGGAATTAATACAAAACCCCTGCCTACGGGCTACTATAGCATCGCCAAGAAAGTGCAATAAAATGGCCTCCTTGGGCATGCAATTGTGTTCAAATCTTTAAACCGTTTTGGGTTATCTGACACACTTAGCTCTCGTTGATGTGAGAGCAAGAGAAATGCCCGAAAAGTTCTCAACTTTAGCATCCACAGAGCAGAATTTGAAACTTCTTAGATATTTGTCAGATACAACGATATTTGTTGATATTTAAGTACCTAGTACAATACCAGACCTCTCTCTTAAAATTCGCAACCGGCCCTTCACATTTACTACTTACGTCGCAAAATCTTAAAATATTCACGCCTATGATTGACAACGGTTACTCAATTATATTTCCATTCCATAATACTAAAAAAAGAGGATCATTAAAACCAGAGACGGGCATCGCTCAATGATAATGGATACTGTTAGTTCAAGCAAAAAATCTCATCAGAAAACGACTACATCGTACACTCACTGGGGCATACGATTACAGTTGGTGGCTCAGTTCATATTCAAGGAGGATAAATAATTGCTTTTTACTCGACTACAGCGAAACAAAACCGAGGGTTATGATTTTGACCGGTATGTATGTATGTTTATCTATTCCCTCATAACTTCTAAACTACTCATCATAATTTGACAAATGAGGTATCGTTGGAAGCGCTATCGTTATAGGCTATGTGACGTCTCATTAAACAGACAGACAAATTAAAAATCCAGAGTCACACGTAATCTGTTCCATTTATGCCCTATCACGTGTGGCTTTGTCATTGTATCATTGGGAAATTTTGTCACTAAGTTATTTTTACAGTAGAGACCATCATTAGTAGTGCTTACGGTATAAAACCCGGCTGGATTTATCCCCATGGATGTAAAACTGCATCAGTATCTTTAAGAAGACGTCATCGTCAGCGCAACTTTCTTTCTAAATTAAGATATCACCGATTGACGGTGAAACGTGGACTTAATGGTGTGAAATCCCCAATGAGCATTTGCAAGCCTGATGATTAATGCTCATTACTTCTGTCTCTGCAGAGGAATGGTTAATTAGTTTCCACAAAGCACCATACTGGGGGTCTAAACCGGCCACATTAGCAATTCCTCTAAAAGCAGTTCATTTCCTGAATCCCAGCTGTCATTAGCAATTCCCCTAATTTGACACAAAAGCAATTCATAATTTGTGGACCGTTTTACGAATCTCCATAAAAAAACTGTCAAACAGATGAATTATTTCGTATTAAGAATTACACACAGATAATATCATAATCGATGCCCACGGGCCTAGATCTTTTTGGGAAATACATACATTTCATCGACAGCGTGTATTAGAATTGCCTGGTCAGTACAGACCAGCAAACTGAATAATGTTCTCCATGGGTTTTTTTTTAAGCTGATAAATGGCCACTTTAAATGGCCACACATTTCTGATACACTGGAATTTGATGAAGATGCCAAGTATTAATAGGAAAACACGGCAGCTTCATTGCATGAATGCAGCACTAGAAATAAAGATAAAAAAAACTCTTTAGTCATAGTACGCATTACCTGGTAGAAAGTCATCTTACTTTGCCAAGACTACACTAGGAAATTGCTAAACACTTTCCGATTTACGATGCCATGAACAATTTATGAAGTCTTCCGGCATTCGCGCTACCGCAAAAACACTATTAAAAGACAGAAAATTGCCGTGAACACCGTGATAAACCTGTAGGCGATCTATCAATAAATGAGCGAGTACGATCGGTCATCTAATCATAGAGTAGATAGGAGGGTAGAAACAGAAGGCGTGGTCCTTACAGCACGCCTAGGGCAGTCGGAAGTCATTTTGGGTTGGATTTAAAAACACCACACCACCAACCACTTATAATAAATGCCAATTAAGATTTCAAGCACATTTTTTGTTTTCCCCATACAGAGGTCGGATATTGGCCATATTGTGGTGAAGTCACATTAGTTGACATTCCGCTAAGACTTTAATTATGTCATTATTTGTGTCGGATACCAAAAGTATATTCAGTACTATTCGCCACACGTGTAAAGCTGGAGTAACCAGTAGGTAGTAGACAGCTATAGGCAGTTCTGGGCTAAGGTATTGTAATGTGAATATAGAGGATATTCACATTACAACCGTCTAAAAAGACATCACGTTTGCTATGCGCTAGCCAACAGAGGACCTAAGAGGACCAATAGTGTCGTGTGCTCGTTAATAGACATTCTGTCTCTGCCTATTCCATGATCTAATCGCTACCTTGCGCGCGCGCAGGTGAACGACAGAATCGTTTCACTTTCCTCCGCGGCCGCCAGGTGGCGACACTTTCCATCGTGACGATCTAATGGTCGTCTTGCCGCTAATCTCTGCTGACATATTGCTAAGCTGAATTAGATTGAATTAGATATGCTAGGTAGGTATATACTTCGATTTATAACGAAGATTAATATGCTAATAATTATGGTTATGTATTTATCTGTTTGCAGTATCTGAAAGGTTGGAAAGTGGTTGCTTTTAACTGACGAGTTAAGTCGATAAATACTAAGGTCAATGGTCTAATGAAGAGCCTCAATGGTTCAATAAAACACTACTGTTATTAACTTTTTGCTAGCAGTTCAAGTAACAGCTTAAGATGATGTTAAATACAAGTTCATTAAGTTTTTGCGCTCTATTTAAACGTGTTTTAATATGTCATCAGCATCATAGGCATAACGACATCAACAAATTAAATATCACAGTCACTAGTAAGTAACTACGATTAGCCAGCTATGAAAACCGTATTACTTACTAGCTGCGCCCCGCGGTTTCACCCGCGTAAGTCTCGATCCCGTGGGAATATCGAGATAAAAATCATCCTATGTCCTATTGCAGGTCATGGTCTACCCATGTGTCAAATTTCATCTAAATCTGTTCAGCCTTTAAAGCGTGAAAGCGTAGCAAACTAACAAACTCACTTTCGCATTTATAATGCTAGCTTCCGCCCGCGGCTTCGCCCGCGTGGTATGTCGATAAAAAGTAGTCCTTTCCAAGGATGCCATCTATCTCCATGCCAAATTTTATCGATATCCGTTCTGTGGTTTGTGCGTGAAAAGGTAACATACAGACGGACAGACAGACAGAGTTACTTTCGAATTTATAATATTAGTATGGATTATATAGTTAGGATTATTAGACTGCTTACACATAATATCTGCGAAGACGCTGATCCATGGACTAAATATTGAAAATGAATACGTATATAACGTTTAGCTTTTGAAGGTATAACACGTCTATTGGAGAAAGTGTATAACAAAAACATATGACTGCAGAAAAAATGCACTTGAAGCGAAACAAATTGCTGGTGGAAATTCCACATAAAGTTCAATCAATCAATCAATAAAAATCTGTAAATCTTATAAAAAGATTAGTAAAATCTCCTATTTGCTTGTCCCCAGGATCGCGATGAACAAACCAAACTAGAAATGAAACACCGACAAGAAGAAGATGATTTGTACAGAAAGTTCTCCAAACATCGTGAAGAAGAAAACAGAAGAATACGGGAAGAAATACAGGTAGAGAGATGTTCTGTTAAATGCTAACTTATCCGTTTGCTTTAAAGCTCTAAAATTCTAGATGTGAGAATATTAGGGCTCATTGAAATAAGTCAGAAGCCAGAAAGTCTGACAACCAGTCTTACCAAAGGGTATCGCATTAGGTATTACCCAATAACTGGGTTGTGGAGGTCAGAAATGCTGTCGCTCCATGTAAAATTCTGGAATTCAGCTGTATCCGGTTAGACGGGAAGCCAACAACAACAGTCGGGAAAAGGTTAAGCAGTTGATGAGGTCAACAATTGTGTTACGGTGAAGAATTAATTTGAGTACTTAAAAGTCCAAGAACGATTATTTTCTTATGTCTCACAGCAGTTGCCTATACTTCTGAATGCTGATGAACTATGTCTGGTCAAACCACCACTAAAGTTTTTATCAGAGAATCGTTAATCACACTCCTTTCCAAATTCCAGGACGAATGGGAGCGCGAACTAGAGAGGCTGACAAACAGGTTCCAACAAGAGATGCAGGTAAAGAAGAGAAGACCCGACTCTGAGTTAGGAGCCCTCACGTTACGTCACCAGCAGGAGAGAGCGGACTTGGAGAAGAACATGACGTTGAGAAGGGACAAGAAGAAGGAAAGCTTGACGAGAAAGATGCTGGAGCATGAGAGGTTAGTACAAATCTCTTTTCTCTTTAATCGTTGGATTATCATCATTCTTCTGTTTTTTCCCAACTTATTTGCGGTCGGCGCAACATGTCTTTTTCTTCCATACTTCTCTATTAGCCGTCATCTTGGTAGTCACCCCCCTTTCTAGCCATATCATCTTTCACACAGTTCATCCATCCATCTTTAATTGTTCGACTAAATATCGCTAAATACTCAGATATTTGAGTCATATAAAACTACTTTAAAAGAGTCATGCCAGAATTTGGCATTTACCCATCTATATTGTTATTAAATTTAAGTTAATGCCGAGTCTTGGGTTATGGATGTAAGACAACAAAAGGAATGCTTATTGGGGCAGTAACTTCTGCATATACTTACCTCTTAAAAAGTAAAAAAAAACAGTTAAAAACTGCTTATGAGTAAAGCATTCGACCATTTAACAAAGACGCTTGATCTCCGGGGTATGGCTAATCTACACCAGCATTTCTTTGGCTACCCACTATAGTAAAGCCGACAAAAAAGAAAATAAACCAATTTCTTCTTCTAAAATCTTCAGAGCAGCAACAGCAGCCTTAGTAGAGAAGCAAAGCCACGAGATGATGGAACTGATCCAAGAGCGTCGGTCAGAGTACATGGCAGCCTCTTCCCTATTCGTGGACGGCGAGGAAGCCCCGCCGTACCCCGCCCGCGCGCCGCCCCCTCAACCCCCGCTCGTCTCCAAGTTCCACATCTATACAGACCCCGCCGAGTTTGCTGATGTTGATAAGATTGCTATTTCGGTAAGTCTCACTGTAATTTTTGAAGTGAAAACTTCTTTAGGCGCGTTGAGCACTTTTTGGGTGACAAAAATCATGGAACTCGCGTCATCGTCACCGTCAAGCTTGAAGCAATGTTTTTAGCGCCATCTACCGTCTACCATTTGAATTACGTTGAGGTTACGCATTGTTGCTTAGTTTACACTTCTATCGGCAATCCCCTAAGACTGCGCCGCATGTTTTTTTTACATGTAATGCTACTTACATTGATAGCATGCGTTCACATTAGTGACAGTTCAACGGGTAATACTCGGAGGTCGTGTCATGGTCTTTATTTTATCCCATAAGGCTTCGGAACGGATCGCAAAGTGACATTTTGCCACGAACATAGCCTTATGTTCAGTTCACGTAAAATAACAACAAAAGGAATATATCTGAAAATAACTTCGCAAGGTCTCATGCCCCAATGAAACCTAATTGAGATCTAAGACAACCGAAAACCCGATCCTACCACTGATCTTTAAACTGGTACAAAATCTGATTCCAGGTAGCACAAGAAGACCAAAAAACCTTTACGGATCTAGTCCGACAGCTAGTAGGTAGATGCGCAAGCGACGTTGAGAAGGCGAGGACCATATTCCGCTGGATCACCGTCAAGAACCTGAACAACATACAGTTCGACGACAACCTGAGGGGAGACTCTCCACTGGGACTGCTTCGAGGCATCAAACACGGGACTGAAAGTTACCATGTACTGTTTAAGAGATTGTGCAGGTGAGATGATGATGTATTTCTGACATTAATTTTCTTACTCTTTAGTTAACGAAAGAATTTGGAACAAACGACCAGACAACATTGAACGATTTTTTTTTTGTATTTCTCATTCATTATACAATCTGTTTTCTTCCAAGACGTCCCTTTGCATTCAAAAGAAACAGTTAAGTACAAAGAAAAACACACGTATCATAATTTTACATGAAGTGAATCCCATTAAGTCAAAGCGTTTCGGAAATGCACTTCGCCCACGGTAGTAGATAAAAATATACCATGGCGCGACTATAAGCAGCGAACGCCCATCCACTTGTAATAAACCGACTGAAGCCAGCAACTACTGGGGGGAAAGAGATGGAGCTATACGTCCTGTAGAAATTCATCTCTTTCCTACACTGAAGTAATATTAAAATAACAGTACTGTAAGCGGTGGTGGTAGGCCCCCTGTGAGTCAAATTGACTGTGAACAGTTGAAAATACCTTCCTAAACAAAACTTTCCTAACCTGTCAACTTCCATCCGTAGCTACGCTGGTCTCCACTGTGTGGTGATCAAAGGCTACAGCAAATCCGCGGGCTACCAACCAGGAGTTCGGTTCGAAGACAACAGGTTCCGTAACTCCTGGAACGCAGTGTTCGTGGCAGGGGCCTGGCGGTTCGTGCAGTGTAACTGGGGAGCCAGGCATCTGGTCAACGCTAAGGATGCGCCGAAACCCGGCAATCGGGGGAAGAGTGATAGCTTGAGGTTTGTACACAGCACTTAAGATGGAGATTTTACAACTTTCCATTGGTATTAAGGATTATTGCTATCACTGAAAAACTATTTTTGTACCTACGGCATTAAGGTACATAGAAAGAAACTCAACTTGGCAGGTACATAAAGGCACAAACCCTCTTTGTGTTGCCAAGAATTAGGTTAAGAAAATATTTTAGTTCCTCTAGGGTTATCAGACGAATAAAATAGTAGGTTTTAGAAAAAAACAGTATGTGGTAAAATAGTTACCATTATGTTAAAAGAGTGTGACCCGAACAATCAACAATAGGTACCGATGGTCATTTTGTCAAAAATAAAAACACAATTGTCTTTTGTCGACGAAAACGCTTTCTAATTTTGAACTTGGTCCATCATCAACAACTTCTATATTATTCTTCTTTCTTTTTGTCCAATTGTCTATACTCTACCTACCCTGCTTTACTGGACCAGTTCCCTGCTGCGCTTTTGTTTATCTTCAGGATACTTCATAAACCTCTATGTAAATACTATTTTCCCCGCTTGTTCAGATCTTGATCTTTCTGTTGGCCACCTAGGACTTCCTCCAAAAATTCCAACTACTGTCCCAGGTACGAATATGACGACCACTACTTCCTGACGGACCCTCGGGAGTTCATCTACGAGTTCTTCCCGCTGCAGCCAGATTGGCAGCTATTGAAGACGCCCATCACGCTGCATGACTTTGAAGAGCTGCCCTTCGTCAGGTCGCTGTTCTTTAGATACGGATTGTACTTCAGCGACCCTAATACGAAGGCTGTTATGTTTACTGATTCGACTGGTGAGTCTTTTGTTTTGTATCTCAATTTATTAAGCCATTTAATTTTCTGTACTATAACCCCATTTGAAATAAGATTAGACATTTAAAACAAACCTTTTTACAGTCCGTTCAACCGATTTTGACTTCTATACCGTAGGCATAAGGATGGAATTAAAAGCAAAAAAGGTTACACAATACCAACTGTCTACTGCAGCTCCTATTTGTCATGCCACCAACGCAATAGAAGTCAAAATCGGTTTATTTAAATGTCTTATTTCTAATGATTATGAATTGCAATTATATCACTGAATTTAAGTTGTAACCGGTTTTAGGTGCAAAAAAGGCAGTTGGATAATTTCCAAATCCTTTGTTACAACTAAACTAAATATTCGGTGTTACGATATTATTTATTGCATTTCATAATCAATATTTTAGTCAGTTTTCTAGCCATATTTCATATTTCCTTATAGTAATATTGCCAAATTAATCAAAACAGCGGTATATTTGACATTTATTTGCGACGTTGCCCACTTTCAGAATAAACGCTCTTAAACTTGCTAAAGTTTGATCTTGCACACATTGCAGGTGCGGCGACTATGCGCATAGCCATGCCCGCACACATGCAGAGCTCACTCATCTTCCACTACAACCTCAAGTTCTACGACACGGAGGGAGACGGCTTCGACGGAGTCAGTCTCAAGAGATTCGTAATGCAGGTAAGAATCCATCTAAGAGGAAGGTCCAACGATGTTTGATGGAAACAGGACATTTTTCCTCTATCTTGATATCTTATGTTGAAACTGGACCCATCTGTACTTCAATATAGAAAGAAATAAAGAAAATACGTTAGTGATCTGAATCTGCCTGCGGTTAAAACAGTCATGCTCTGCTTAACAAAGGCTGTTGCAGATCATTCGGAAGGCCACAAAAGCTTATCACGTTGCATTATTATTGGCATTATTGGCGACATCTACATCGCCACATGCGAACTTCGCATCAAAGACCTGACGTCACACAAAATCCTGCATCGCGCAATTAGAGTTAACTGCGCGAGAGACATATATACAAGAACCCGATATCAATCGTTTGGCATTTGCCCGCCAGACACGACACCCTTCTGGTCGCACAATCCTACCTTTTCTATAATGGATGAGTGAACTTTACACCCTGTTCCTCATACCGCTAAATCACGTTACATTACGTTTAGTCCTAGAAGTTAAACAATAATATTTTTCTCTGTTTTTCTCAGTCTGTGGTCGGCAACGTGGTATCGTTCCGTGTGCACGCGCCCTGCAGCGGCGCCTTCTTGCTGGACATCTTCGCGAACGCCGTCACGCCTCGAGAGTACCTCACCGGGGAACCCATGAAATTCAAGAGTGTTTGCAAGTTCAAGGTAAAATATCTGGACACTTTTCTTTAATTCGGCGTCAAAATTTTGCCGAAGTCTTTCAATAAAAATTACATGTGGTCCCAAATATACTCCATCCAGGTCTTCGAGAAAATAATGTAATCTACTGACTACTGAGCACTGATTACTTAATGAGTACTGATTTGGAAGGAAATGGCAATGTCCACACGATAACAGCCGCACGGGTCGATCGAGATTTAGCTACTCTTATGCTGCGGTCAGCTCGTGCTCGCGTAGCTCGGCTGTCATTCGTAGATCTTTGACTGTCGGTACCGGTAGTCTAAAGCCCAAGTCTGACAACCAGTCTTACCAAGTGGAATTGTGTTACCCAGTAACTGAGTTTTTGAAGTCAGATAGGCTGTCGCTCCATGTAAAATTGGCAGATTGACTATCAAAACAATTATTATTGTTAGTTATTTTCCGCAAAATAATTTGGAAAGAAAGATCTGGGAGCTGAAGCTGATATACCTTGGTTTTACAGATATGTTGTGCTGAACTACAAACGGTGATGGTCCCACTACCGGACTGCGCGAGCGGTGAATGGGGACCCACAAAAGCTACTAGACTCTTCGGACTCGTACCTATTACACACCAGGTAAGACTTTTGTTGAGCTGGTTAACTAATTTAGGACGGACACCTTGCTGCCTGTAAGACTTTGATTGACATTTTTTAAATATTACCGTTCGATATTTTGTAGGAAGCGTTAGTGTTCGCGGGTCGTGAGCTCGAGATCCAATTCCGCATGTCGCGCCCCCTGGCGGACTTCATGGCAACACTCCACAAGAATGGAGTGGACGAGAAGCGGCTGTCCAAGTATGTGCAGCAAAACGTGTCCGATGACATCGTGTCCTTCTACATCACGTTCCCTGAAGAAGGTAAGTTTGTTAATTATTGCGATTTTTTTTTGTCTTAACACTACATTGGTACACACGGCTACACATCAAGCTATACATTTCCAGTTTATGCCGATCTCACATTGTATAGGATTGCCGTACAATGCGAGGTCAGCAAACTGGAAATGTATAGCTTGATGTGTAGCCGTGTGTACACTACTTCATCACCTGAATTCCTTAGTGTTGTGCTGGATGTGATCGCATCATGAAAGTCGACTGTGACAGTAAGCTACTCAGCTACGGTTTCGATTACCACATGGCAAAAAAATAGATAAACTGATCTTTGTCCGAGTCTTATGTATATTTTGACATTTTGTTATTGGGCCTGTTAAACTGGTACATACTCAAAAAGTTATAATAAAAAATAGTTACTTACCAACATCAAAAGAAGACGTGTTGTATTATTTATTTCAAATTGACTGATGATACTTGAATACAATTACTACATAACCTCTGTGACAGACGGACGAAAAAGTTATCTGATAATGGTTACACTTTTACTTTTATGGTTTAAGAACTTTATTATTCCTCATTAAGAATTAACAATAATTCACTTACTGAGAAACTAAGTTTACATAAAATGTTTACGAGCGTACAAAGATGACGTTCAAAGTAAATTTATAATAACAAATGTGAAGGTAGTGATAAAAAAAGTAAATATCAACTAATCACCAACCAAGTAAACACGGATCTAAAGTAAAAGTAGATGTATTACTAGATGTGGCATGTATGGCAGCGTACTGACTAAATAAGGTATGCTTGTTTGCTAAAGATAGTATTTTTATATTATTATTGTTATTGACACAATATATGTGATTTAAGTTGGTTTTTAAAACAAGTAATGCTTTTTGCTTCTTTTATTTTCAAAGGTATTTTATTGTACATGTTAACACCTTCAAATTCAATATTTCTTTTCCCGTAATTAACTGTTCTGGGAGGACGTGTTACTAAGTAATTGGAGTTTCGTAGTTTAATTTTTTGTACTTGATGTTTTTTTGTGAAATTTAGTGTTGTATGAATATCTTTATGTAATATTTTGCGTATTAGTATACATGTGTAGTATTTATATGTTTGGGAAATGTTCATTATTTTTGTATCTTTATATATTTTCTGAGTTGACGTCCGATATTTGAAACTAAATAATATTTTGATTAATCTATTTTGTGCTGTTTGTAATATTTCTAGATTAGATTTAGCTGCGGTCCCCCAGATTTCTATTAGGTAGTCTATATGCGGTTTAACTAAGGAATTATAAATTATGTATCGAACTTTCCGAGGAAGGCATTTGTTTATATTGTGGAGAGCTCTTTAGGTCGGAACCCTAAAAAACAAGCCCACTTTATTCATCTTTCCATTCGCCAGGTCAATACGGGCTGGACATCTACACGCGCGAGCGCGGCGGCCCCACAGCTATCCACCAAAACGGCTCCACGGAGAAAGAAAAGCATCTCCTCACGCACTGCTGCAAGTACCTCATCAACAGCAGCAAGAGGAACTAGAGTATCGAAGTAAGGTGCCTATTGATGTCTGGGTAAGGACGTGAATGGGCCATCACCTGCCTAGCCTTTTCCCAACTATATTTGGGACGGCTTCCAGTCTATCCGGATGCAGCTGAATACCAGTATTTTACATGGACCGAGTGCCTATCTGACCTTCACAACCCAGCACGTTACCCAGTAACTGGGTTGACAGACTAGACTTTCGAGCTTCTGGCTACCCTCGACTGTCAAAGGGAGCTCCGTGTAAGCTGATGAAATACCTAAATGGGCATGGTTTTTCAGAAAGCATGAACTACTAATCTTGCTTATTTGATGTGATCTGAGATATCGAAGTACATATTTCTACTTAATAATTGGGCAATTTTACCATCAAATTGACCTTGCAAATTACCCTAAAGACATCAGTAGGCACTTTTACAGTAATAAGTGTAAGTTCTCTGTAAGGCATTACTTTATCAATCGTGTTCAGTAGCAGAAGCAATGCAATAGTGTTTAGACTTATCGAGTGTCACAACCATTTATGATGCGTGATTTTTAGAGAATTTTTCACTCATTTATATTTTGATATGACATCATGCCTGCTTTCCCCAAAGGGTTAGGCAGCCAGTTATGTTTTAGTCCCATGTATAATATGAGACGAGCATTTTGCCATCAACCGGGCATAAATCCAGACTTTGGGCTATTACTGAGAAATTTCCGATAGAAACACGCAACAACACTTTGCCCGACCTGGGAATTGAACTCAGGACGTCATGCTCAACAGTAGCGCTTGCGCACACTAGACCAATAGTGTGCGCAAGCGGTACTGCTGTACGAGGCTTTTATATTTTGAAAAGAAGTAAAATCGTTTCATATACCGTCTAAAGAACATCGCTCATTATAACAGCACCGCTCCGACACGGAAAATAACTTGTCATTCAAATTAGGATTTAAAATCAAATGCACTAAAGTCTATTTTACGTGTGACGGCTCGCAGCCAGTGACCGGCCGGCGAGCCGTCCACTATTCTGTATAGCCATTGTAAAATAGACTTTAAAGCATTTGATTTAAAATCCTAACTTGAATTATAAGTTATTTCCTCTGTCGGAGTGGTGCTGTTCTATTGATGTCCTTAAGACGTCTATTCGGATATTGGTATTATTTTTGAAAGTCTCTATACCTCTTCCGTTTATATTGAGCATACATTCAAATAATTCCCTAAAATTCACGCAGCAACTTAAACCTACATTATGTCAATTTTAACAACATATTATTATACTCAACAAAAAAAAGTTGAGTTTGTGGGGAAAAGACGTATTCTGTAAACTTTATATTCTAATAATATTATACGTAACATTAAGCTATTTTATACGACTTTTTACCCAAATGTAGATACGTAATAGTTTAGAAATAAAATCCGTCCGCTGATATAAAACATTTATTATATTATAGATTACGCTAACATTTATACATAAACATTATTAATTGTAAATGATTCGATATTATTTGAATTTAATTACATTAAGTACGGAATAAGGTTGTGCCGAAGCAATTTAATTGCTTTTTTGTACGTTTTTTTTTTAAATATATTTTTTAAATAATTTGTATAAAGATTGAGCGTTTTAAATAATTAGGAGATGCACGTTATCTGCGATGGCAGATATAATTGTCATCGTCATACATTTTCGACTTATAGACTAACATGTTTCACTATTTTATTACATAGGTTTGTTGTTTGACAATTTACATCGTGTGTCGGTCAGATAGCATTTCTTTAGAAGCTAGTTGCTTTTCTGCCTTACAATTCTTCCATGATAAAGACTGTTCTTCGAGGGTTTAGCTTGGAAAAAGCCATGAAAATAATATTTTTTGACAAAAAAAATAGGTTATGGTCCTTATAGGCCACAATTTTGGTCCTTTGGGACTTAAAAGTACAAGCATTATTGTTATTTTGCTCAAAAATATTGGATTGCATTACTTGAGTCCAAGCTATAGTACGCGTCAATCTTTATGGCAGCTCTGAAGTGCGCTGCTAACTGCGCAGTACCGCACCCCTCACCCCGCTGACACATTAATTCGTTACTGCGCAGCGACTCGCCTCTTGTTCCGAGCCGCCATAAAGTTTGAATTGGGCTGTACAGCCTCGTCAACGTCAGTGTTCATAGTTTTCTTTAATCTAAGACGGTGATATACGCTTACTTATAATGTGAATTAAAATAGATTGCTCTATTTTATTAATATATTTTTTATTTACCTGTTAAACGCACAAATGAAATGTAGCAATTTATTATTTTACTTAAACCTAGAATAGTTATAACATAACGTTTAATTTATATGACATTATTATTATTTTTTTCTATTTAATAAACACGAAAAATGTATGTAAATTTTTTATATAAAATATATGGCATGTTACTTTTCTAAATTTATGTTTTATTGTCATATTCATATCAGATCTTATAGTTTAAAAAAATTGAGCACCAAATGTAGGAGGGACGGCAAAGTTTTCTTAAATATTTATGTTAAATATATTATATATTATTATACGTAACTATCTGTATAACTGGGTTTTGAAAAGCTTCTATCAACTACATATTTGTTCAAAGTAGAAAACAACTACAAGTGCGTTCATTATAACTTGACCCGTGCCGCAATTGGTAGCATTGAATTATGTTTTAATACTAATATCACAGAACAGTTCGATTCAAACTTAATGGCGGCTCGGAAGTTAGCTTTTCGCTGCGCAGTACCGCACCCCTCACCCCCACTAACACACGAAATTGTTACTGCGCAGCGGCTCGCCTCATGTTCCGAGCCGCCATTAAGTTTAAATCGAACTGTCATAAGTAACAGTATTATATCTTCATAGAAAACAGCCGAAACGACGCGCTTCGAGATCTCAGTCATGGGGTCTCAACTCGAACAAATCATAATTAGTCTTGAAAAAAAACTCATAGATGGCAGCATAAGTAACAATTTATGAAATTAACAATCACTATAAAGCGTTATACGGCAAATTTTGGCTGAGGTAATATTAGTAAAAATCAAAACATCTTTGTTTAACGCTGACTTATGTATTTACACTCATAAATCTCGTATTTTCAACAAAAAACTTAAATTAAGCCGTTTACTTCAATTCGAACCCTTAGAATGATAAAGTAGCTATCCGTAAATCATTTTGTCGAGAGCTCTTTGCGATAGATGGCGTTTTACTCAAGTGAAGACAGGGTAAACTTAACACTTTAAACTTGCGTTTAAGTCGTTTCATTAATAAGGAAAATCAAACAACTTTTTTTTTATCTAGTACTTTACGTAGAAATATAAAAATTGAACACATAGGAAGAAAAAACGTACAAAAGGAAGAAAAACATCTAGGTGTCTTGCGTAGTATCTAGGCAAGACTCCTAGATGGCGTTGTAAAACTACAGTCTCTGGCAATTAGTGAGTCGATGATGCTGCCATCTGTTAAAAAAATGGAGTATGAAAAATAGCCAGCTCAATTGCCAGACTTAGGGTGGTGTCATTTCTTTGTATGGGATTGGGTATCTGTACGTAGTATTATAATATCTGTGTCTCAGTGTATACCAGTAGGTACGCAACAGTCTCGAGAGCGCGGCAGTTGCGCACGGACGCGGAAGGTTTATCTGCGGAGCCGCCGTAGGTAATCATTTCAAGGTCACTGCCGAGACGTAATACTGTTACTTTATTAAACTGTGCTAATAGAGTTCAAAATGGCGACTGACAGAACAGTACTACCAATCACATAAACGCACTGTACATCCGCTCGAATAAGTTTAACAAAAGAACGGAGAGTTGCTAAGTCATTCTGGGTCTTACCACAAAAACTTACGACACTTGTTCAACGCATGTCTAATGTCAGTTTTATGTGAAACTCCATACAGAACTGTCATGTACAAAAGGTGTTTAGGCTAAAAAAGGCTTTTGTGGTTATAAAGTCTGTCTTTAAAAGTCAAATCATTATGTCCAAATCTTGCCTTATAAATCGTAAATCGGTCAAATACATAAAAAACGGTGCAAGTTGCACTATTAGATATACTAATGTTAACATATTTACTATATTAAAAACCCAGATATAATCTCGAAACAGATAAAAAAAACTTCCTTAATCGCAAAACAAAATACGAGTCGGTATATAAATTAAATTATTACAGAGATTCGTGTATGAGATTCATAAGAACATTTTTTCGTCATCACAACCAATAGTATTGATCAGTAAATTTAACGGAACGTCATAAATTATCGATTTTTACCCCAATTTGATTTGGTGCAAACCATTATCAAAATTATTTATAGCTCACATGGCCTGCATTCGTTTATGTAACATTAATATCTTATAACTACCACTTAAAACTGATTTAAGATTCAATTGTTTAAAAATAACAAGAGATAATTATTTCCAATTGCAGTCTTGTAGATAAGAAAAATGAGCAAACAAAAAAAATCACAGTGCAAATCAACAAAACAAACAGTGCGGACATCTCATCTTAGGAGAAACTAAAATAAACTTCATAGTCAAACAATTAGTGTTCTTTTTACCGATAGCCAGATTGCCAATTCAAATGAAAAATCCTGTAACTTGCATCGCTTAAAATGAGTCGAGGAATTTTCGTTCAACTTGGTTTGTTACTTTGTTAGAGTAACAAACCACTGGACTCATTTTTTGCAACCATTGTTCTGGAACACAAAATTGTACTTTCGGTGACTCACTTATTTGAGCGATATTTAAGCTAAGACTACGTGCATTGCGAAAGAAGTACAGAGTTGAGGATTTTCTGATGACATTGAATAATACACTTTATGTTATTGTAATAAGGTCAAAATTTGTATGAACATCGACGCAGACGTCGAAAAGCTCCTCGCACATTTTGGCTCGTTCGCACTTTAATAAGCACAGAAAATAAAGTTCATTATTCAACGCCACCATAAAATCCTTTATTTTCCGCCTTTCACGAATGGTTCTTACTGTTACAGTAGAACAACAATTTTTTTACGTTTTTCAGTAAAATAGAATGTCTTATACTAAGCCTTTAGAAGCGTTGAGGGTCGCTCTCTGTTCGACACCACGTATTAATGTGCCCAGAAGTCCTTCCATTTCGTTCGCAGTCTCACGGAGTTGCGTGTTATCGAAGCAAGAATCTGAAAATAAGAGATTTGGGTTGAGCTACTTCATCTTGTTGTTGCAGGGCAGTTCAATGTGACAGTTATAGACGCACTGCAAATGGTTTAAAATCGCTTGACAAATACTGACCTGCGATAAGTGCTATCCTCTTTGATCTCTTACGGCCAGTTTTTTCATCAAAAGTAACAGTCAACTGTTCTTCCGCGCTGTTGGATTTACAACCCTCGCCTCAGCGCCGAGGATTGAAAATAGAACAGTGCAAAAGCACAACAGTTGACTGTTACTTGATGAAGAAACTGGCCGTTAGTCGTGTTGGATTGTCGTCCCATCGGATTATGTGACTAAGGAAACGGGGAATGTACTTGTGTTTGCGCACATACTTTTTAATATCTCCAGCGAAGTTGGCTTGACTCTCAGTTGAGAGTGGCCGCTGTGACCAAAATTCGATTGTTATGATAAAAATTTATAAAACTGTCTTACCATCCATAGCAAAGTTGTTAGTGAGAATCTGCTGCAGCCTATCCAAAACTGTGTCCAAGTCAGCGTTGAGCTCCTTCATCTTGTCGTTACTGTCCTCAACAGATCGTATGTCTGCCGCGAACTTCTGTTCGGCAGCCGCGAGGGAGAGGTTCGTGTCTTGACGAGACTTCGGCTTTGAGCGACCACGTTTGTCTTGAACAGATTCTGTTTCTGAAAATTGTAAAGATGTTTGCTATGTTAGATTATTCTTTTTATTTTCTTATTATTACCCAATGCGTATGCTGCAGAGACTTTTTTTTTATATTGACCAGCTTTTTTTGTACCTGTAGCAACAATAAATAATACTACACATGCAATAATAGTCTGTACGGCCTATAACATAAGAGCGATCTGCAAAATAGACAATACTACCAGTTTTCACTCACAACACACCAAAATGTAATGTAACGTGCGAATTTGATAAGGCATAATATTATTTAGGCATTTCCTAGTAGTTTAAATGGGCATAGAGTCCGTGTGTTGTGTCCTAAAAAGGTCCTATATTATTTTAAAAAACACTCACCATTATACCAATTACTAATATCATTCATAGACACAGTAGATATGCTATCAGATGTCGCATGTACAACTACAGGCTTGAGAGCATCCCCAGACATTGTCAGTAAATTCTGACTCTCTGGCTTTGATACCACAGAGAAATTCCCAGAGTCCAAACTAAGTACTCTAGGTTGGTTCTTTATGTCTGTAACTTTGGACTGCTTTTCATTTTCCAGTACCGGTATTGGGCTGAATAAGTCGAATGCTTGTGGTCGTTCGTTTTTGTCGATTTTAGAAGCGTTTTCTTGTTGTATTGTGGGCTGGCTTGACGATAGATTTTCCTGGAAAAGCACAAAATAATTCATAAATATTGGCTACTGTTTACTTCCATTATTTAGATTTAGATGTCTTTGTACATGACGTGTTCTTTAATGAATCACGAAACTTAGTAATCAATTGATTCGGAAATCCATTATAAGATACAATAGACATGAATATTTTAGTAACCTATTCCGTTTAACTATTCGTCAAGAGTCATAAAAAACCCTGTAAGAAATCGACACGTGTTTCACCTATCAACGAGGCATCCTCAGGATGACGATTGACCAGACGCGAACCAGAGCACGACATGTTCACACACCGAGCGCAGAGTTCTCTGCGTCCACCGCTATATATATAAATATATTTACATCTATTGTATCTTAGCAAACATAGTGTAAGTCGCCTTCATGCTAATTAGGTGGAACCACGAACATCACAGGGTGGCTGGTAGCACCTGGATGAGAGTAGCCGAGAAAAGCTATAAACGGCGTGCGATCGTGCAACAGTGTTATAGGTTGTTGATGTAGTAAAATTGAAGTTTGTTAAAATATGAATGGCGATACGTTGTGCGATAATATATCATGTAAAAATGTGGGAATCCTTTGTCAACTGGTCTTACCCGACTGCACTATTATTTTAATCTTACTTCGTGGGGGAAAGTGATGGAGCTAATACGTCCTGTAGAGCTTCATCTCTTTCCTACACTGAAGTAATATTAAAATAATACTGCTGTAAGCGGTGGTGGTAGGTGTTCGATTTCATATCAAATGTTAACTCTTTACTAATTCTTTATCTATGTTTTATATGCCTATGTGCTTTATGGTATTAAAGATATTCATTCGTTTTTGGAAAGTCATCCATGCGTTTCATTATAGGTTATGGGCGCAGACCAGAAAAACCCGTAAAATATTAGTTTGTTAGTCTTTTTCGTGTTAAGTGCTAAAATATGAGTTCTAATTTTCTGATGAACGTTCCAAAACTCAAAGGTCGCGAGAATTATGATGATTGGGCGTTCGCAGTTGAAAATTTGCTGATACTTGAAGGCGTAGACAAGTATCTGAAGCAAGAAACTCCTGCTACTGCTGGAGAATCAGTAGACGTAGCAGATGCAAAAACACGAGCAAAAGTAATTTTGACGATTGACGCGTCGTTATTTGTACACATAAAGAATGCGAAGACCACGAAAGAATTGTGGACGACTTTAAAGTCTTTGTTCGACGATTCAGGATTTTCGAGGAGAATTACTTTGCTTCGTCATTTGATTTCTATCAGATTGGAAAACTGTGAAAATATGACGAATTATGTGACACAAATAGTGGAAACCTCGCAGCGTTTAACTGGTACAGGTTTTGAAATTAACGACGAATGGATTGGTTCTTTATTACTAGCCGGTTTACCAGAACGATTCATGCCAATGATCATGGCTATAGAACATTCTGGAATCAGAATAACTGCTGACTCCATTAAAACCAAGCTATTGGATATGGAATCTGTCGAAGTGAATGAAACGGATTGCAATTCAGCATTAGTTGTAAAACGGAAGTACGGCAGCACTGGCAGGCATGGTTCACAGACAACTTCACATAAGTCAATGTCAAACCCAAATGTCAAAAGCACGAAAACAATAACGTGTTACAAATGCAAGAAAACTGGCCATTATTATAACCAGTGTCCACTTTTGAATGAAAAAGCAGATAAGAAGAAACAGACTAA
Organism: Lithophane semibrunnea; assembly: GCA_947363905.1. Classification (NCBI taxonomy): domain Eukaryota; kingdom Metazoa; phylum Arthropoda; class Insecta; order Lepidoptera; family Noctuidae; genus Lithophane; species Lithophane semibrunnea. The sequence goes on from OX376205.1 coordinate 4,320,645, forward strand.
CGCTTTCAACGTTGTTTTTCTTAGCGGAAAGTTCAGTAAAAGTGATTGGTACGTGGATTCCGGAGCTAGTATGCATATGACTACGAATGAAAGTTGGTTGAATAATCCACTGCATTCGCCGAGTTTACCGGAAATTATCGTTGCAAATAAGAACAAGGTTCCTGTGGTATGTTCGGGAGATGTAGAAATCACAACATGTTACGATTACCAGGTAACCGTGAAGAATGTATTGTGCGTGCCTAGTCTTACGACTAACCTATTGTCAGTCAGTGAATTGATAAAAAATGGCAACAATGTCATCTTTGAGCCTAGCAAGTGTCTTATACGAAACAAATTAGGTGATTTAGTTGCGGAGGCTGAGCTTGTTGATGGAGTTTACAAGATGAATCTAAAACCAACACAGAATTGTCTACTAACTCAGTCAGTGGCTGATGGTGACACATGGCACAGACGACTAGGACATATAAATAGCAACGATATGAACAAAATGAAACGCGGATTAGTTGATGGAATGGATTATACTGACACATTTGTGACTAGTAAGTCAAACTGTGAGACTTGTTGTGAGGGAAAACAGTCGAGGTTACCCTTTCCCACGGGTACACGAGCCACAGAAATACTTCAAGTTATTCACTCTGACACCTGTGGTCCCATGGAACGCAAGTCTATTGGTGGAGCTAGATACTTTCTACTGTTCATCGATGATTATAGCAAAATGACTTTCATCTATTTCTTAAAAGTCAAAAGTGAAGCATTGAGCTATTTTAAAGAATTCAAGTCGATGGTAGAAAATATCCAAAACAAGAAAATCAAAATCTTGAGGACTGACAATGGAAGTGAGTACTGCAGTAAAGTTTTTGAAGATTTCTTGAAGAGTGAGGGCATAGTACACCAAAAAACTAACCCATATACACCAGAACAAAATGGTCTTAGCGAAAGGTCAAACCGAACCATTGTGGAGCGAGCCAGATGTTTACTTTTCGATGCTGGTTTAGAGAAGCATTTTTGGGCAGAAGCTGCTAATACTGCCGTTTATTTGAAGAACAGATCTGCAACTTCAGGCCTTGAGAAGACGCCATATGAGATGTGGACTACTAAAAAACCAAATTTAGAACACATACGCATATTTGGTAGTTCAGTCATGGTGCATGTTCCCAAAGAAAAAAGGGCCAAGTGGGACAAAAAATCCAAGAAACATATACTGGTGGGTTTCAGTGAAAATGTCAAGGGTTATAGAATTTATGATCCTGTGAGGAGAACAGTCACAACTAGTAGAGATGTAGTGATTCTAGAAGAGAAAAAGGATCAAGACGAGGTAACTGTCTGTATAGAAAACACAGATTCAGTGGGGGAATTGATGGAAGAATCTGTGGTTAAATTGGAACCTCTCGACCAGTCAGTCTCAAGTGAATCAGATTATTTAGATGTTGAAGATATCAATGATGCACAGGCAGAAGTGAGCCAAGAGCAACTAAAAACTTCTAAAAATGGAGAGCAACAACAACCGTCGGAAGCTGCTGATACACTTGTGACAGTCAATGAAGAGAGACCAAAGCGACAGAGGAAGAAGCCAGAAAGGTATGGTTTTATTTCTATGTGCACCAGCTCCATAGGAGAAGATGAAATGACATATGCAGAGGCTATCAGGGGTCCTGAGAAACAGCAATGGTTGCAGGCAATGGCCGAGGAGCTGCAGTCATTTGAAGACAACCAAGTGTGGGATGTCGTCAATGCTCCAGATAATGCAAGTGTTGTAAAGTGCAAATGGGTGTATAAGAAGAAATTCGATTGTAACAATAAAGTGAGATATCGTGCGAGACTTGTAGCAAAAGGTTTCACACAGAAGTTTGGTGTAGACTATCAAGAAACCTTTTCACCAGTTATCAGACATTCAACTCTGCGATTACTATTTGCTTTGAGTGTACAGTTGGATATGGATATTACTCACTTAGATGTCACAACAGCCTTCCTTAACGGCTATTTAAAAGAGAGCATTTATATGCATTTACCAGAAAGTTTTCCTAACAAAGGTTCTAATAAAGTTCTGAAATTAAAGAAGGCTGTTTATGGCTTGAAACAGTCGTCACTTGCTTGGTATCAAAGAGTAGAAGAAACATTATGTAAACTGGGATACAGTAAGAGCAAACTAGAGCCTTGTGTGTTTTTAAAGAATCATAGTGATGATAAGAAAACTATTGTTGGGATTTATGTCGATGATTTTTTAATATTTTCAAATAACAAGTATGAAACTGATTGTTTGATAGAAGCTTTAAATCAAAGTTTTAAAATAAAAAATTTGGGTCAAGTTAAGCAATATTTAGGTATGAGAGTTAACATTAACAGGAATTCTAATGTAATTACAGTAGATCAGCAGCATTATATTGAACAACTATTAACAAAGTTTGATATGTCAGATTGTAATACAGCTGAAACACCGCTAGAATGTAAACTAAATATTGAAAAGTCAAATACTTGTGATGAAAAATTACCTTATCAAAAGCTAATAGGTAGCTTAATGTACTTGGCTGTAATGACCCGACCAGATATTGCTTATTCAGTTAGTTATTTAAGTCAGTTTAACAATTCTTACTCTCACGTTCATTGGAACTATGCAAAAAGAATTCTAAAATATTTGTTGAAAACAAAAGATTTCTGTCTTAAATATGCCAAAGGGAATGCGGAACTAGAACTAGTAGGATTTGTAGACGCCGACTGGGCTAGTGATGCCATTGACAGGCGCTCATACACAGGATTTTGTTTTATAAAATCTGGATCTGCTATTTCTTGGGAGAGTAAGAAGCAAAAAACTGTAGCTTTAAGTAGTTGTGAAGCAGAATACATGGCTCTGTCAGAAGCATGTCGCGAAGCTATTTATTTACAGAACTTAGAAATTGAATTAGTAGGTTCTTGTAATAAAATTGTGATGTATAGCGATAGTCAGAGTGCATTGAAGCTGGCAAATAATCATCAGTCTCACAAACGTTCTAAGCACATTGATGTGCGATACAACTTCATTAGAGATGTAATAAATAATGATATTGTTGAAACATTGTATTTGCCAACAGCCAACATGCCCGCTGACTTGTTAACCAAAGGGTTGTCTGCTGCCAAACATTACAAGTTTATGAAAACACTTGGTGTCGTTAAAAAAATTGAAATGAGTTAAGTTTATTTGATATAGTGGGGGTGTTCGATTTCATATCAAATGTTAACTCTTTACTAATTCTTTATCTATGTTTTATATGCCTATGTGCTTTATGGTATTAAAGATATTCATTCGTTTTTGGAAAGTCATCCATGCGTTTCATTATAGTAGGCCCCCTGATCAACGAGTGTCGAGTATTGTTATAATCTTACCTTTAATATTTTTAGTCTGCTTATCTGTGTCGACATATGGGCCAAGTGTGAGTCTACTTTGGTACGGAAGTCTTTATTCTCAATGTTTTTAATTTCGGTTTCCAAGTTGTCTTGAACTTTCTCAAGCCGGCTTGCTAGATCCTGAAGTGTCCTGTAATTTATAAAACATAAGTCCTAAATGAAATGGCATAAGGTGCAAAACGGGAAAATTTAAAAGTGTGTCTCCTAAGATGAAAACTCAAAAATCAGGAAGCCTAGGAAATCACATGCTGTATTATATCCTATTTTTGAAATATCAAATTTAAGGCAAGCACACATTACAGCCGCATCGGGCCGCAGAGCATCACATTTCAATACAAAAAGGCGCGGTGCGGCTCGCGATTTCATACAAAAAGTACAAACGTAGTGTGTGAAAGTTTTGCAATATTTTCGGTGCGGCTCGCCCAAATACGACGACGACAGTCTTTAAGAAATACAAAGTAAACTAGTGCAAATCATATTTAAAAAAACTTACTCTTGCTGTGTTTCCATCTGCGTAATAATATCATGGAGCACAACAATAGGGTTGCTACCATTGTTGCCAGAAGCTTTCCCAACTGTCGACGTAAATATCACCGGCTTGCCATCCTTCCTTCTTCTTACAGAGCCACCTTCTGCCTTGTCCATGCTCTTCTTAGATCCCTTCTTAGGACCTTTCTTCTTTGTCTTGGTGCAGAAGAACAGTCTCTTCATGCCTTTTATGAACTTCAGGCATTCTGATGATTTCGTCTGGAACATCTCAATTAATATTGCATTCTATCAAGTTAAATGAAGAGATATATGTTGGTTGTAGTTCACAGTAAGTTATTGCGAGTAGAAATACTCTCGATTTTTATGTGATTGGTGAAAATACATGTCTGAGCAGTGGCGGCCCTTTTTTTTTTTGATGGTTGGAAACACAAATGACTTCTCCTTTTACGGACTAAAACCCACCCGTGTTCCTTCAGTTGCCTGTTGCCAAGGGCCCCGGTATCCCTTTCGGACTTTCCCGCGACCCTGGCAGGCATCGGTCCTGGCGGACCCCACCAATTGTGCTGACATCTTGAGGCACCCGTGGAACACGACGCGGACCCAGGCCTGGTCCTTATCGGACGGCGAACTAAGCAGTAGTGGCCTTAAGGTAACAGCCGCGACTTACGATACAACTCGTAGGTTCGAACCCAGACAGGTGCCTTACTTTGCGTAAATTATTTCATCACCACTGCTCTCAAACTGGTGAAGGAAAACATCGTGAGGAAACTGGCATGTCTTAGAACCAAAAAAATCAAAGACATGTGACATCAACCAACTGGGCCCGCGTGGTAGATTACGGCCATCCATCTCACTGAGAGGAGGCCTGTGTCCCAGCAGTGGGAATACTATAAGCATGTTTGTTTAGCTTTTATCTATAACCAAAACCTAGCTCAGTTATCAGTTACCTTTTGTGCAAGGAAACCTGCTAGGGCTCTATTCTAAGGGTTGTCTTGATTTCATTTTAATAGATAGAGAAGAATAATGACAAAAATTTGATGATGATTTATACATACTTGTCCGTCCATAATCTCATGCACCAGATGCGTCTTCTTGTGACCACTAACTATGGTCAAGTCTTTGTCGTACAAGTAGCATTTTTCGCAGAAGTAGATGTCACTGCACTTCGAACATTTGAATTTTAGCACCTGAAATTAATGATAAACATACGAAATTTATACACCTCCAGACCGTATTTCGGTTACGGCGGCCAATCTCAACGGGGACTAGCCTTCGGCGCGGGAGATATTATAGTGCACAAGACAAGTGTGTGCCCAGACACAAGTGCACGCTCTTTCTCGGATTTTCTCAGTAACAGCCCGGAGTTTGGATGTTGGCGTTGTTGTGAAACCCCCTTACCTTGGAATACAAGAAAAATAACTGGGCTTGAGAAGTATGACGACAAAAGTAGTTAAGGAAAAAAAATAATTAAAGAAATGACCTGTTGATGTACCTTGTTGAACATAATATCATTATTAGATCTATCAATAAATAAACTACCTACCTAATGTCTCAGAGCCGGTCTCTGATAAACTAATACATGAATCTACACGTTTATTCACTTTCGCGCTATTCTGTTCATTTAAACAACTCGTTATTTATTACCTAGTGCAATACTATAATTACCAATGTTCTGTACCGTTTAACATAACCACAAACCAACTACAATACAATAGAATACTATCTGTAACCGTTACCCACCCCCACTGCATTACTATTCAATATAATAAAATCGAAAGTGAACGATAGCGAAGAGGCTGCGCAGGCGCCGGCGACAGGTAAAAAGTGCGGGAAAGGTAAACAATAACGGGTAGTGTGAGTCAAGTGTGAGACAGGTGGGTAGGAACAGGTAGGTGGCACAATAGGCTGGCATGCATTTGTTGTAGGCAGTGTTCACTGTTATGATGCCATTGATATTCAAAGATGATATCTAACTGTAACAATGTTTTTCGAAAACAATTCCTGTTATAAAAAACCTACTTATATTCTATAATGTACACTAATACTGGGGCTACATTGTGGCGTTATCGCGAACTAAACTTCGTGCGCAAAAAAGTGTAAGTTGTAGGTAATGTTCACAGACAGTATTTAGTTACATCTTGATGTTACTAAGAACCTAAAGAAACTAAAACACTAGCAGGCGTAGCATAACCTAACCACAGTAGAAACGGGTTTTGTCGACAGAAGAATAGTCAAAATGACAGATAAACAATCTGTCATTTTGTCTATTCTTCCGTCGACAGAACTCGTTTCTACGGTGCGCGGTGGTTATGCTACGCGTGCAGGTCATCGTGCTACTTGTAATAAGCAGCACACTATTCTTGTTCTCTCATAGGGGCAAAAACTTTGTGAAATCATGGCTTGGGCTAAAATTAAATTTGTTAGCAAAACTCCGCCAATGAGATGGGTATCGCCCACTCGTAGATGAACATTCAAATAGTAGATTATGATAAACCCTCACCTGTATGAGCGGCTGAGCACATAGAGCACACGAAGCGGTGACGTTGGCGCTATTCCTGCTAGCTACGACGCGTTGCACGACAGGTAGCCAGCGAGCGCTGCTACAACTCTGCACACCCCACTCGGAGACTGCACGAGCACTCACGCCGAGCATACCGGCGCTCTGGAAAAGATTACTTTAGATAAATCATAGGCCACATCCTACCCAAAAGCAACAGTCGCACGAGTACGCCATCGTCGCGTTCGTTTATATGAAAATGACATAGTCGCGCGATCAATCAAGTCGCGGACTTTCGTCATTATTCATGTTAACGATCGCGAAATCGCACGACAGTCGGTTTCAGGGGAGTCTGTTAGGACGCAGGGATAATTATTATTCAGCTAAAATGTTAGGATACTGGAAAAAAGTATACTTGGCATACTTAGTATCTGCGTTATTTGGAAAATGATATATATACTCTTCATCTTGTATCAATAAAGTTCATTTTTTGTGGCGATATAATGCGAATAATTGGACATTATACCTATATAGAAAACTTATAGGTTTTCTTATAATATTCTTTTTTTTAAAGGGAGCTACTTCTAGATTATTCCAAAATGGTACACAAACTCTACAGAATAAACAAAAATCATGAAACTAGGACCCCCAACAAACCTTGTCAAAACAAGCCTCAACATCAGCTTGTGCATGGTCACACATAACTCCAAGGTATGCAGACAACGCAGTCACATGTGCCAGCAGAGCAGCCAGTCTCCGCGGTGACACACAGCCATTGTGATCCATGCAGCAGTTGGCCAGTGCTCCCCATTTGTCAGATGCTGACTCTTCACTAAGGATTATTAGTAGAGTTTTTGCTGCTAATACTCTTACTGGTTCTTTTCTATCACTGGAAAAAAAATGGCTTATTAGGTGTTTTTTAGAGAGAGTAAATAGTTTAATTGCTATAAATAAAAATTAACAAAAAAGAAATTTGGCTTAACTCTAAAAATAATATATAAGAATGAATAAAAATATTCTAGCAGGTAAAGTCCTAATTTCACAGGTGCAAACTCGAAATTGAAATACCAAACAACAATCACTAGAAATGTTAAATTAGTTTACGAGATTACATTAAAATTCTGAAGGCCACAGCATAAAAATAAACCAGTTACTTTTTTTTAAATAACCTAAATGCATCCTAAATGTTAAGTGACTATGCTTCCTATAAAATTATTAAAAGCAGGCCTATTTTATAAATCAAACTTACTGATGGCCGGTTTCTAAACTTTAGAAGCTAACCTATAGATTGAACAAAGATCAGTTAGGAAAGAAATTCCCTTGAGTAGATCTCAAGGGAATTTCTTTCCTAACTGAGTCACAGATATTATAATACTACGACTGAGTGGTCAGATCAGAAACATTCTTTGGAACCAAGTGTACATTCAACTCAGCCTATCGAAGTCCACTGCTGGACATAGAGCTCTCCCAGGCGCCACAAAACCATGTCCACCGCCTTCAGCATGCAGTCTGTCCCAGCCACCTTCTTAAGGTTGTTGGTCCATCTTATCTGCACTTACCACTTCAGAAACAGATCTATTTGATGATCTATTTTATTCTTAATCTAGCTTACTCACCTATCATAAATATTGAGGAGCAAGTTGATCAACAGGTCAACAGCCAGATCAATGTCTCCAGTGAACAGCCCTTCTTTCTCAGCAGCAAAGTATATGTCTGCGAGAACAGATTCTAACTCTACAGTGTCTAGAGAAAGGCTGCTCTCAGACAGACTGAGTTGGTGTCGGGCAAAGACTCCAGAACTAATGCGGAGGGGAGGCACTGGGGAAGAATCATCTTTTATGAATAGACAAATCTAAAATGATGACTTAGTTTTTAAAATTTTGTTTACCAACTTGTTTTGTTTCATGAACTAAATAATATTGTGTTTATATAAAATTAAAAATAATAATTCACATTGAAAAAGTTTGTAAGTAGGCGTAGGTACTTATACAGAGCTGCATGCCATTGAATTAACTTTGACCAACTTAGTACTGGATAATTTAGCCTTTATTTTACCTCAGCATATCTCTCATACGGGTATATTCCCGTATGAGAGATATGCTGAGGTAAAATTCAACTCAAAAGTGCGCAGTTTAGCACTTTTGGGGTTTTATAATTAGGTACTAACTTGTTCTCTATCAAAACTATTCTTGTTGCAGTGGAGCTTGCACTTGTTTCATTTATTCAAAAACTTAAAAAACAGGTCTGGATTTAACTGAAACCCACCAGTATTATATAGTACTCTGTGTGAAACCCTTGCCCTATACTGAAATTGCCGAAACTAGACAGCAAAATCTGAATTCTGTAATTCGATACATCGCTATAAATGGTAACAAAAACGTCAACAGGTTGCACTTACCTCTCAGGTGTTTTTGTAAAGCATAAATCTTAAATGCAACGCGGTAAGCGTTATATTTAATCCCGTCATACTCTTCGAGAGATTCCATAATCTTTCTGAATTCAGGATGATCATATTGCTGCTTCCCTGTCGCCTCACTAAAACAAAAAGTTTTCGTAAAGTTTATGCCATTTGTACAAAAAAAGTACCTGTCGGTGAAAGTTGTACGTACTCGATGTAACACGGATACCCAGCCTCATTTTCCACTTTTTTCCAACAAATCAAAGACATGCCGATTATTTTCTTTTACAATATCATTATTTATAAAACAACAGACATACAAATTCAGCAAATTAAATATTACTCAACCGTCATACATTATTCAAAAAACTATACTATTTCTGAAAAGTTAGAGGTCAATAAATTAGGCGAATTAAAAATATGCTTTTGACTTTTCGCGTCTTTCATTGGTCAATATCCAAGTGAGCTCGGTTTTTAGTGGTTACAATACGTTGCTGTTCTAAGTTACATAATAAATAAAAAACGGTTATCAAGAACAAGAATATCTTCGAACAAGAAATCACTCGGGTCGGGTCACACACAATCCCATAACAAATCCCAAAAATTGAATGCAATCGACAAACTATTTTTTTTGGATATTTTTTTTCTATCTCCAGAAAATCATGGTTTGTTTGATTATTTTACTATATAACTTATCAGCCAGCCAGTATCAGATCAGCCATTAACGTATAACGAAACGCGGTTTGATGACATTAGCTCGTTCTCTTTGACGGAATCCTAATTTTGAGTTAAAGTGACCAATCAGAAGGGAGACAGTTTTGTTTATGTACCATTATAACCAATCAAATATGGGCATACAAATGTGATTTTTTCAGCCATTTTCTCTTTGTAAAGGAGACGCCATTTTGCAAGCGTCACTTCTCGGCGTGTCGGGTTTCCGCATTTTGACCCGAAATACCTTTACTAAAATCATAATATTGTTTTGTTTCGTATAATATGTCGTATCAATCAAGTGTAGCCCAAGATTCTTTAGCTGCGGCACAGTTGGAGATGGCCGGTAACCCCAATGCTTTGGCGTTGCGTCGGCCATTCGATCCCGTGGCGCACGACTTAGAAGCGAGTTTTCGTTTGACACGATTCGCGGACCTAAAAGGAAGAAGCTGCAAAGTTCCCCAAGATGTTTTGGGGAAACTGGTGGAATCGTTACAACAGGACTATTCCCAGCAAGACGACCAGTTCATGCATGTGGCGATCCCGCGCATCGGTATCGGCTTGGATTGCTCGGTGACGCCGCTCAGGCATGGAGGGCTTTGTTTGGTTCAGACCACTGACTTCTTCTACCCGCTAGTTGACGATCCTTATATGATGGGAAAGATCGCGTGTGCTAATGTCCTAAGCGACCTGTACGCGATGGGAGTCACTGAATGTGACAACATGCTCATGCTGCTTGGCGTGTCAACAAAGATGACTGAGAAGGAACGTGATGTTGTAATTCCTCTTATAATGCGTGGATTCAAAGACTCTGCCCTGGAGGCTGGCACGTCTGTCACTGGAGGACAGACGGTCATTAACCCCTGGTGTGCTATTGGTGGAGTGGCTACAACTATCTGCCAACCAAATGAATATATTGTTCCTGATAATGCTGTTATGGGAGATGTGCTTGTATTAACTAAACCTTTGGGTACCCAAGTAGCTGTGAATGCTCACCAGTGGCTTGATCAACCTGAACGCTGGAATCGTATCAAGTTGGTAGTTTCTGAAGAAGATGTGCGTAAAGCATATCATCGTGCAATGGACTCAATGAGCCGATTGAACCGTATTGCTGCCCGTTTGATGCATAAATATAATGCTCATGGTTCTACAGATGTCACTGGCTTTGGTCTGCTTGGCCATGCACAAAATCTGGCTTCACATCAGAAGAATGAGGTGTCGTTTGTTATTCATAACCTGCCAGTGATTGCCAAGATGGCAGCAGTAGCTAAAGCTTGTGGCAATATGTTCCAATTACTGCAAGGACATGCCCCTGAGACTTCGGGTGGATTGCTTATCTGCTTGCCACGTGAACAAGCTGCTGCATACTGTAAAGACATTGAAAAGCAAGAAGGCTACCAGGCCTGGATCATAGGAATTGTGGAGAAAGGCAACCGCACTGCCCGCATCATTGACAAACCCCGAGTCATTGAAGTGCCCGCTAAGGATTAAATTATGTTCAGTTTGAGACAATTACAAATTTTTATATCTTTAAATAATGACTTCTTAAGAAATTGATAAATTTAAAAATTTTGTTTTGAATTTATTATGTATAACTTGATCTTAAGTATCTTAATTTGAGTTTGGTTTCCACTGTTTTCTTGTAAGATAAGTTACAATTTTATGATTAAAATTGATGTAAGGAAGCTTATAGGAAACTCAATCTAGTGACTATTTTGGTGTTTATAATTTTAGATAAGGTATCAAATAAGAGAATAATTCCATTAGGTACACATAACCTATTTGTTTGCAGCTTGTGGAATGTTTCTGCAAATTGTAAGATAAGTATAATAATTATTAGAATAAAGTTATTTTTCAGTCAATCTGTAGTTTTATTTTTTTATGTAATTATTATAGTGACCTTTCCATTACTAGCCATCACACATAAAACAAAGGCCTTTTCTCAGTACTGAGTACAGATTAGAGAGATGAGCTAGCTTGGAGTCAACCTCCAAGCCCCCTTATATACTTATTCAAGTCTGCTCCAAGCTAGGTCAGTGCCAGACTGGCAATATCAGACTTAGTTCAGGGTTTACTCATGTTTTCCTTCAGCGTCACTGAAGTGCAAGATAAACTTAGGAAGAAATGCCCAAATATTTATAAATTTGAAAGTCACATTGGTCCTTTGAAGGGAGAAGCAGGCAACAACGCAATGTTGTGTAAGCAGGAGTACCTAGCTAAATCTTTATGTAACAGGAAATAATAAATATTCAAAATAGAGTTGTCCCAGAGCCACTGCCTTCTCAACCATTGTGGTCTAATATTCTAATTGGATTCTAACTCAAAACATTGAAAGAAAATGAAACTTAAAAAGAGAGATAGGTAATACCTTCAAGAAAAACTAATTGATGGTTAAGTACTACATACAAACACTTTTTATAATAATTAAAACTTTATTCACCAGTGTCTAGGAAAACAATGATTCAGCTATCATCTTTCCACAAGCCAGGTTCAAAGAAATTTACAGGAAAATCCGCTGTCACAAAATCTTTACAATACAAAGTGGATTTAGAATTTACTGTGTGACAACACCTTTAGCAAAAAAGTTCAGAACTGCTACATTTATAATTAGGATTTTAAGGCTAAAGGTAGATGACCGGAACATTATTACAATTATTGCTAGCACAAAGCATTTATAATAGAAGACAATAAGTATGTCATTGAATTTAGAAGATAAATGTTTACAATCGTTACTAGTATGTGTTTGAAACATACTTATAATTAGAAAATAGCAATCACAAATCTAGCATGTGCACAATTCATTTATAGAATATTTTGATGTTCCTAAATGTAAAAATCACAAAGTCCCTAAATTTAACACAATAATTACATAAACTCCACGACATTTGTGAATGCTGGAAATACATAGTGTATCTATTAGTTACTAATGTCTGATAAATAATATCCAAAAAATCCAAATAAAAATTTGATATTGTATTGCTGCCTTTACAATGCTTAGATAATTCACTTCAGTGGCCCATCAAGGCAATTCTTAGAGCCATGAAATTATAATATAAACCTAACTTTAGATATTCTCATTTACACTCCTGCTTGATACATGGCACAGGACATTCTATTACGCCCGCATCACTTAGTTTCGGCGGCATTCTGTGACCACTACCAAGTGCCTCCTGCTGATGAAGGTTACCCATTGGTACAATATCCAAGTAAGTTTACCCTCATAAATTCTTTATGTTACCAAAATAGTACTTTTATTTTTGACTTAGTAAAATGACTGATGGAATATGTAAGTTTAAACAATACTATGTATTTTTTTACATTACAACTGAAACAGTAAAAATGAATTCTTAATAAAAAAGTATGATGCTAATAATGTTCTAGTGAGGCATCATCAAATACTGCATAACTCAAGATTATTTCTGTAGCGCTTAAATTACTGAACACATTCTTAATTTAGGTTTTTAAAGTTGTTTTTATACTATCAGGTGATTTTAGATTCAAATTCAAAGAAACCTCCAAGGAGATAATTGTTGAGTAAAAAACTTAATAATAAAAACATGGAATGAATATAATTCATACTTTGATTTTCAATATTGTCCACTGAAATATAATAACTTACAGCCACGCATTATGAGAACTTAGAAGATTCTTATGTAATGGCACTTGACTGCTGAATGAAGTTATTTTTTCCCAAAAAACATGTGACCAATGCGTTTCGAGAATCAATGTATAATTTGACCTAAAAATGTGAAATACAAATGTCGTTACAAAAATGCCGTACACTCTGTAAAGTCTATAACTGAAGCACAAACTAACTGCCGGCTTGTTTGCAGGTCTTCAGTTTAGCGGAGAGTTGAGACATGGCCTCTTGCGAGGTCGACTCTCATCGCCGTTCTGTTCAATGTGGCTCTGGTCACGTTTCTTTGGTGAATTGTTGTTCTGAAATTCAAAATAAAGGATTGTTAGAGGTTATGTTTAGCAATTGTTAAGTTTCCTCATTTTTTCTGCTATTTTGTTGATAAACATTGTATTTTTTTCTGTTCACCACTATTTTAATTGGCAAAAAAGTTTGTAAAAGTAAGAATACCTATTCATTACCAACTAAACCTGAGATACAATCAAAAGACAATATGAATATCCCTAAATATAAGATATCCTTGTTAGAGAATATTGTTCAGGTCTGCTTTTTAAACAGGTTTTTTTCTTTTGGTTTTGGTATAGATATTTGAAACAATTTTTTTACCTTTTTCTCCCATTGCTGATGTAGATATCTTAACAGTATATTCGTTTTTTCTGTTACAATTACTGAAAAACAGAGAAATGGATTGTTGCATCAATACTGAATATATAACCGAAAGCTTCTTTATGAGGAAACAATTTATAAAATAATCAATAACTTCACATTAGGTTATGTTTTTAAATAAGGCTAATGGCACTATTAGTGTTTTATAGATAAACAAACGAGTTGTTGTGTTACAGGTAGAATAGAATCGAATACTCAACTTTGCTCAGACGGTATATCCTTAGTTGGTAAATATATCGACGGTCTTTTAGAACAATTTCTAATTCCATGGTCCGTATTGAATAATGTGAAGTTGTGTGCGTCGTAAGACGGTAGATCCTTCAGGAATTCCATCACCGACTGCCGAAATACCACAATTCAATCAAACAATTATCGAAAGGCACAACATCAAGGCCCAAGCATGGTGCGCAATACAATCTTTTTGGGCCGAAATATGAACGCAGTCTCGGCACTCACCATAGTATTCCTACAATGATATGGTCGGAGCTTTTTACTTAACAATCAACAGTTTGATAAATCAAACAATAAAGCCAAAATAATCAAAAATAAAATTCCCAACGATCGCCTGCACAAGCAACCAGATGAGAATGACAACTACGATTAAGAGTTGCCAGCGATTTCGATTTGCCACACACTGAAAATATCAAAAGTTGCAAATGCCAAAAATATTATTTCTTGTTTTTGTGGAGTTTCCTGAAATGGAATATTTTTTATCATTTCTGCTGCAAATCTAACACACATAAAAGGCTATTCAACAATCACTTAATTCAGACGTGCGAGCAAGTACGCGTACTTATGGCTCGGCGAGCTTACTCGCCCGTCTGTCATCGCCGCGAGCCGCGAGCCCACAGAGCAATATGCGAGCCAATTTTAACAATGAGCAAGCTTCACGTCTGCCACCGACGGCGAGCCGAATAAGGTCGCGTTCTTTAAGTACGCACGTCTATCACCCACTTTAGACTAAACTGAACAGAAAAGTAAGTGGCCCTTGCCTTGTTTAAAAAAAAAAGTAAGCGGGAATTTCAAATTCAAAGTTTGTTTCCACTGCAGAAGTAAGGTACCTACTTATTAAAAATAAAATCTAAATAACTGAAGTTTTCAAAATGCACGGTTTAATTAATGCTAATTTTAGTAGAACTTACAATCCCAGGCAGAATGCGTTATCTGATATAAAAAAACTGCTTACATCTCGCGACACGGCTGCTCAAAATAAAGCTTGTGGATATTTGGTCGAAGTTATTAGCCGTTATAATAAAAATTCAAATGAAGGTGCTCGTATGGTGGAATATTTACTCGACAATGATATAACTGTGTTCCTGTGTGAGGCAACTTCAAACCTAGATTTTACGCTGTTTAGGTAGATATGCATTTTTTTTCTTATGTAATTCGAGACTGTGAAAGTAAGGGATTTAATTAGGTATACATAAGTAAATTAGTTTTTGTTGTCAAGTTGACATAAATAAGCTTTAATTAGTTTGCTGTTAACTGTATAAGCTGACCCCGCATTGTACGGAAATCCTTTAAAATGCGAGATCAGCATAAACTGGAAATGTATAGCTTGATGTGTAACAGTGTGAACAGACCGTATGAATTCCATTCGTTGTGTCTTGTCACATGTGCTAATTTTTTTTTTCTTACTTAGGTACTTACTTCCTTTTTCCTACCCTGTCCTACCTTGCTGCAGGTTCCATACTTCTTTATTAGGTCCATGTTCAGCAGTGACTTTTGGGCCATATTATCTCCCACGCTATGTACCTACCCTATTTTTTTATCGACAAAAAAAGGAGGTGGTTCTCAAGTCGACGCGTAGGTATACCATAAAGTAGGTGTTTTTTTATGTATGACAACGTATATCTGTTTTTAACTGCAAAGTCAGTCACATTCATCGCTCTGCTGGCCGCCGCCGTAACTTTGGGCTCACATGTCGAACGTTTGCGCCCTTTACCCCTACAATCTAGACCTTGTTAAAATTCTGCTAAATCTTAGAATCCCTTCAATTTCCAGATCCATACTGACATGTCTCCGACTCCTGTGGCGTTCGCGTCAGTTCTTCTCGGACGAGCACGCTGCGCACGCGATGACGGCCGTATTACGCGCGCTTGCTCACTACGCAGGCAGTGGCTCTAAGCCGCCCATAGACGCCTGCCTGCACTTCTTGTGTGATTTGTTGAATGGGTAAGATTCTCAGAATAATATAAATAACATACAATCACGCTTGTGCCCGACCTTTTTTTTTATTGTGGGAAATCATCAAATGACTTCTCCCGCTCTGGGCGGAGCGGGAGGGCATGTCAGACTTTTACTGACTAAAACCCACCCGTGGCGCTTGTGCCCGACCTAGGAATCTAACCCAAGACCTCATCCTTAGCGCAATAGCGATTAGGAACACTAGTACCAATGAAGCAGTCATACATAAAACAGTATTGCAAAGTCATCTCCATGCTACCAAATAGGTAATATCTCGATAAAACATTGAAAACCAATGCCTCATTTTCTTTGCAGCGTATCCACCCACAAGACCACGCCACCTCTCTCGCACCAAAGCGCTTATAGCGTTGTGCAGCTATTAGCTTGTCTAAACGCCCTAGCCCTCCATATCAGTACAAATCCAAACACGATTCTATCCAGCGCTTTAGTCCTACACGCACTGGTCTCCTACCAACCAGAGAACTTGACGATTAACATGAATACTGCGACAGCTTTACTGGAAGTGTTGAAGAAATGGTTCAGTTTGCTGATGGGGACGTTGAATCATTCCATGTTAGTGGGAGACAATGGAGTTTCTGGAATGTTCTATGTCGTCATTTGCCAGATTGGATTAGATGTTTCCGGGTAAGGGGGATATATTAATTAGTACCTACTATTTCATAAGCAATTTTGTTGACTACCTACTGGTTTTATTATTCCGTAAACATCTAGAATCATTAGATATTTATGAGAAATGAGGGGATCATATTGTCATGGCGCTTTTTTGCCCGGTAGTGCCAGTTTAGACTAGCTAGTTTTAATACCAATAGTCCTAATCTTTAATTAGGATCCAACACGCCAACTTAAACACGATATAGGTCGGACAATAAACGTTTACAAAATTACTTCAAGTTAACCGTAATGAATGATAATTTTCTAGATTAATAAAACTGCTTGGTCGCAATCAGAAAGCGGACTTCGTCCACACTATATTGAGCGATGATCACGAAGTAAATGCTTTGCGACAGTGCGCAGGACACATGGAAGAGGCGGTTAGACTTGTTGTGGCTGAACTGGTTGGGTTTACTAAGGCAAGTAAATTATTAGGTACATAATTACATGGGACTCTGACTTGGAGAACAACAATGAATGTCAGACGTTGACGGGAGAGGAAGAAGTGTAAAACGACAAATAAATACAAAAATTGAGCAAAGATAACCTGGACCGATCGGTCTATCTGAAAAGTCTCAGCTAAAAAGTACTTACCTACCTATTATTAACCAGCACTTATGGTCCCAAAGTTAGATTTTGTGAACGCCACATCTCAAAAAAAAAAACAAGATCATAAAATCTCTTCTCTACCCTAGGAAGTAGGTAGATGAACTTCCTTTATGTACTTACTTATCTATAAATGATTATTTAAGAACGGTTTTGGAAATTAGGTGTTTTTCAGAACTTACAATAGGTAATTGAACTTTTAGGAACATCAAACTCAAATATCAACTGAAGAGTACAACGTATTCCTGAAGCTGTTACTGAATTTCTTCTACGATAACACTAACAACGAATATCTACCAGATTTCTGCGACATGCTGTTCTCAAAAGGCTATCTCATGATGCTGCCCCAGGTTCAAATATCTAGGTAAGTCGAACCCTTGCTGCAATTAACGGAGCGGGAGATGTAATTACTTATTCAGAATTATTGTACCAAATCAATCGCAGTCGAAACCTAACGTTCAACTCATAATCATTATTCTACTGCCCGTATCCTAATTTATTTGTGGTCTGCGCAAATTGTCTTTTTCTTCCATACTTCTCTATTAGCCGTCATCTCGGTAGTCACCCCTATCTAACCATATCATCGTTCACACAGTCCATCTATCGTTTCTTTGGTCTTCCCCTACTCATATAACATTCAACTACGGTTCGTTTATTTACAGCTATGCATAATGTCTCCGATGTTTAATTCAGGCGTTTTAGCACAGCACTGGTCCCAATATAGGTCCCTGCGGAATTCCTTACGATATAATGTCAAAGCTCCTTAGGTTGCTTTATGTCATCACCTTGTTTAAATATTAGGGACCTAAATACCTACCTTAGTATTTCTGTTTCCAGAAATGATGTGGCGGTTCGCAAAGTGAGCACGTTAGTTCTAGGCGAAATGCTAAAAGTGCTAGCAGAAAAATATCTTAATGTGAACGATGTGCAGGACAGTGATACCTGTGCGAAGGATATTCATGTGAGAACCATGAGTTGTTTTAGTATCTTTTATTGCTTTTAGTTTTTATCCAAGTCCACGCTCAAATATTTGGACCTCTTCCAAAACCGGGAACCAATAACCTACCACATTTTGGTTGTTTACTAATGATTTTGACCTCATAGGTGATTTTTTGATGCCATATTACTAATGGATTTTATTCCAGATGGGCCTTGTAGAACTACAATATGGCATAGAGAAACCTCATCGCATCGGCTCACAGCTGCAGAAGAACCAGCCATACAGTTTGCTCATTTACATATATTTCTACTGCCAGTCTTCTGAAAAGTATTACTTTTTTTATGACCTTCTTGCCTATTTTTCTTTAGGACCTACTATTGAAGTCCCCATCTTGTTTTTATGCCTACTGACACTTGTATTTTTAATTGTATAGGTACTAACATACCCCACTATGCGAATTCTTTAATCTTTCAGCCCTGAAGAAGCAACAGCACCACTTCTTCCTTACCTTGTTGAGCACATCCTGAAGCTTCCCAAGTCGTTCAAGCCACCTGCTTACATCGTAAAAGCACTCTGGCTTGTTTTTGCTGTAAATATTATAATGATATTTATGCCTTCTTTTAGAAAACTACATTATTCTGATAAACAGTTCACGGTGCTCAACGGCACCGCAGAATAATGGAAAGACGTTACCTTGAAGTCACTTAACACTTTTACTGCCAAGTACATAGACTGCATACAAATTAGCATGCCATAAAATGTGTCTCATATAATATCTATAACAATTAGTCAGTCGAGTTCATTAGCGCGTCGCGTATATCTATATATATGTACGACCCGGATGCGAGTTGTGGGCGCGCGAACGAACTATCGTTGCACTCGTGAGTCGGGTGCTTGGCACTAAAAGTGCCTGATAGTGATTTAGGAGATGTGGTTGTCAGTCATAGCTCTATGCCGTTTGATGACACATTCACCTTTCTTTCCTCAAGTGATTCCTGATAATTGGACCACAATTTATTGACCTTGCTCGGAGGTCGTTCTAGTGACCATTAGACCAACAAGGCAGACCCAAGTTAATTGAATTGTCCTCATCTTCATTCAACTCGTTCAATACTATTTGAAAGCAAAATAGATATACTTACCTATTCACACTACCTAGTAGGATTCCTAATTAAATATCCCAATTATCTAGATGTCAACAATATCAAACGGCTCACTAGAATCTCTAGGCGAGCGGGTGTACCTAGAGAAGGCGACTGATCGTTTAGTAGCGATGCTGTATCCGGAACCATCGGTTTATTATACACACAACCCAGCTATACTGCTTTGGGCTTTCACTTCACAAAGGATATCTAATTATGTTAGGTTACATGTGGTGAGTATTTTTTTTTTATTTTGTATCATTTTGATCTTAACTGAAATCTTTTACTTTGTTGAAAAGATTTAATATTACTATCGTGATAAAATTGACGAAATATTACGAATTGTCTAGTCTACCACAATGACATATCTATATTTGATTGGTCTCTTAGTACATTTTACTTAGGTGTAATGGATATACTTGAATACTTAAATATAGCATTTAATTGACGTTTCCTTATCCAGTTTAATTATCTGTTTCCTTTACAAGACCTCCGCTAGATTAGAACCTATTCCTGTCGGCAGGAAATGCCAAAACTTACTCCGTATCCAAACCAGGATATAATTAGCGAAACTACTTTCATTTCTAATTAAATATAAAACCATGTTTGTATTCTAAGAAAAGTAGGCAGATTTTACTACTGTATCAACACTTAGCCTGTTAAAAGACCCATGCCCTTCCCACATAGGGAGCTATTACCATTAACTGGGTATAAAATCCGAACTCAGGGCTTTTTTGGAGAAATTCGCTAGTAGTCATGCTTGCAACCATTATACCAGCGATAGCTAAAATGGATATCTAAAAAACTCTTTCCATTTTAGCTCTCCCAATGGTTTAAATCGGAAGACTCTTTACCAGCCGACCTTACAACCCAGCCAATAGTTTGGGAGCTTCTCCTGAACATTTTGATACAGTCTACAGACAAAACTATCGTGGGGAACTGTGTGGAAGCTCTTCATGTGTGCTTAGAAGATGGAGACGATGGTGCCAGCCAGGACTTTGCAGGGCTTATTTGGTCAATGCTACCCAATGTTCTGTCTAAAGTGTTGATTGATACTGAATATCAAATAGGTTTTTAAGCACATTTACTTTTGCAGAATCAACTTTAGTTTTGATTTCTTCTAATGTTATGATTTATTTACTGTTCATATTTAATCATTCATCTTTTGTTTTGTTTCATCCCTTTCTTCTAATATTTTTTCATTACCCGTTAATTTTATTTAGTTGTTAAAATTATTTTAATTTTGGTGTTCTTTTAGTTTATTATTTGTATTAATTATATTTCATGCAACTCACAAAAACCACTCTTTCAGACACCAATATTTGTCACTTCCTAAACTTGGCAACAACTCTACCACCCCTAGAGATAGACCAGACCGTTTGCCTAAAGACTGCCGTACTTATAACTGCGATATACTCGAAGAAGCTTCCAGAACAGTGTAAAGAAAACACCAGACATCATTACGAATATGTTTGTTTGAAACTGGGCTTGTATTTGTTGAGTTTGGCTAATGATCAGAATGATAACCGAGGTAGAGACCTTGCTAATTCCACTTTATAACAATTCCACCTATACTACGACGTATTAATGCCACCATTTTTCCAGTGTTAGTGAGAGACGGAACTATACAAGATCGCTAGCGCCATCCTTTTTTCGCAGTGGAATAATGATGGCATTAATACTTCATAGTCAGCCCTCTGTTCCTGAAAAGCAACAATTTGCAGCTGCTAACACTAAAAATATTCATATCACTAGATTTTTTTTTATTTAACACAATAATTCATAACCTATTCATATTCTTCAGTTCTATTGACATACACCAATCGTGTGGGTTTCCTACAATCCGTGTTGGCTGCAGCAGATAGTACTGACGAAAGAGTCGCTTGCGCAGCTCTGCAGTTACTCTCCTATGTCATACACTACTTCACCAAGAATAACTACCAGGTAAAATATTCTTAGTTTTTGTGAGATGAGTTATGTTTTACCAATAGTACTTTACTTATAACCTACTCAAATTTCTATTCATGAAGTCCTCAAATCGTCTGTCTATAATTTCAATTTCTCCTAAGTTTCTTTCTAGCCAATCCTATAAAAATGCTACTCTTTTCAGCCAAAATCAATCCTCCAGATACAAACACACTTGATCATAAAATCCCTAAAAAGGGACAGTTCTAGTGAAAGAGGAGCTTCTCTATTACAACTGGTGTATATGGTGTTAAACACTGGGACCTCTTCACCGCTGGCTTTGGCGTATAGTGTGGAGGAACATCCGACGGTAAACATGCAATGTAACGCGTTGAGAGCACTGATGTTTAGGATTCAGCTGATGCTGTGCTGTAGGGTTAGTTTGGCTTTATTTACATTATTAATATATCGATCGAATATAGAAATATTTGATTGGCGCGAAGTTTAGAGCTTCAGACAGCATTTGATATATTAGAAAAGCTAGAAACCTATCATTGCTATTTATTTCAATGATCTCAATCCTCACTTCTTTTGCCAAACAATATATTATTCCATTTATAGGTTTACTTAATGTTGCACAAAACTGAATAGTCGCTTTACTACAGTAGGCGCTTTCATTTACATTTTGCCTTAACCTTCATCTTATTCCAATTCGTTTGTTTCTCATACAGGAATCAAAAAACCAATCATCAGCCGGCTGGAAATCTCTAAGCTCAATTTTCAAGCACGCAATAGTTACAAAGAGTGACACAAAATTGATAGCGACACTAACTTCTCAACCGTGGACACACACGCTGATACATTTCCAACTAACACAAGAGCAGACGGCAGAATTCTTAACATTCACACATAACTGGCTAACATTACTGAGGATAACGATAAAGAAATGCCAGGAGATAAACAAGATACAGCTCTGTAAGCAAAGTCTGGTCATAAAGACAATGGTGCTGATGAAGAAGAGTTTGGTGAACGATGGCGATTTGAAAGAAATAAACAAAAAAGTGTTGGTCATCGTTGATGAGATTTTAGAAGATTCTGGAATTAAATTAAACTGAAATGGGGAGTGATGTAGGGGATGATTACATGAGGTTTCAGATTATATATGTTAAGCAAAGTAATACATATTTCTGTTTTGTTCCTCAAGGATCTGTTTCAATCTTCCGCAACTCGATTCAAGCGTACCTGAGCACTGACTTTATCTAGTTTTACGGAATTTACATCACTTACCTACAAGATTTTTCTTCATGCCCACTTTTAATGGCGCACGTATATTTCCAACACATTCCTATAAAATTCACGATCGGTATTCGGTTGTGCAATCCGTGGCAACATAAAGCCCTTATCGAAAGGGACATTTCGATTACGAGCTATCCCATTATAAAATACATTGTATTCAAACGTAACGTGTATGCAAAATTACTAATTAACTTTCTATTTTAACGATTGTCCAAAATATTCCGGAACTACTTTCCATGCAACGCTTTCCAAAGGACGAGAGAAATTATATATCGTACAAGTCCATTATAGGTGTAGTACACTCGTATGGAATAGGAATGAGCGTGAAAACCAATCACAATAGATATTAATTTATTTATCGATGCAGTTAACGCCTGCGTATTTATATGCCAACAATTTATATGGCATTTTGTCATATCGGTGGTTAGAGAAAGCAGATTATTCGATAGAGTTACAGCCTATTCGATTGAGCAAGCCTCCTTGACAATATTTCTACAATGAATTAAGCACACTTCTTGCGAGGTAAGAGACAAATGACAGACAAAGTTAAAGAAGCCGTAGAACATTATATTGTTGGATTCCTTAACTACTTAAATATAAACGAAAGTCATATAGCAATGCATAATCGTCAATATCAGAATGGGCATTTGGACTACCAGCAGGACAATCAAACTGATTCGCAACTTCTTGATGCTTCAAAAACCCTGCTAAATAGTCTAGTTGAAACAAACGCCGTGATTTCGACTTTGGCTTTGAATTATAACGACCTTAAACTTAGAAAAAATATTTATAGCATTCTGTCTTATCACTGGGTTAGAGAAAGCAGTTGATAGCGCCTGAAGCGTGACGCGTTAATGTTGCTTGCAAATTCTACAAAGGTAGGGTAGGTAATGATTGTGATTTGTGATTCAGTGGCACCGTTGTCATGCCAACCTTGAAGCTTGTTAAAGTTGAGAACACAAACGAGTAGTTTTAATTGCTCGGCTTTATTTTCATTGATGTAGATATAAACGAGCGTTGTTATGAATGCGGTCTTCTTAATGGCCAACAAATGAAAACTGAGGCTGTTATTAACCATTTAAGTTATATTTCCGAAGTGCATTATTACTAACTGACGGGCGGTTTTGATTTTTGTACATTATTGGTAAACATTTAGTTGTAAGAGTCTGGGTATGAAAAAAAGTTAATTCCAAATTTTTAATTTGTTTGGAAAAATTTGTTTAAAAACAATAATAATCCCGTTTTCCGTTTGTGACTTTCAATAACATTTTGCAGGTTTGCGGTTAGAAGGTTATCCTGGCAACTAAAACTAACTTCTCGTTCTTTTTAGTAGAATCATTTATGTTTGTCGCATAATCCAGCCTTATTGTGACTTAAAAGTGATATTTTTGTGTCGATTGTAAGGGCAGAAAAGGCAATAAGAGCTAGTAAAATTGTAGCGCTGCTGGAAGAGGGTTGTAGCCAAAAAACTATATTCTTATTGATTATAACAAATTACTAGTCATTTATGCTAATGACATAGTAAAAATATAAATATTATCCATACAAAAGCCACTGACTGTTATGGTGCCCGTTTTTTTTTGCAAAGGGGTGTATTACTGACGAGTTATCAAATAAGTGTTGATGGATGAAAAATGAGAAGAAGACCAAAGAAAAGATGGATGGATAGTAGAAAATGTGAATGATATATGATGTTTGACAGTGGAAGAGAGAAACGGTTTCCCCTGACCCCAAGTACTAGGGCAGGCAGAAGAAATTAATTGTTCCGATTTTGATCAGCTCCCTATACTCCCTAACATAACGCTTTCCCATATCTTTGAGTCTGTTAGATCATGCCAAGGAAGTACCTACACTCGAACTGCTGAAATATAGGCTAAGATTCTTTTGTAATTCATCAAACAGCTATAGTTCGCCATAGGACTCGAAGATAAAGACTGTCATGTTACTTTCCATGATTTCTTTTTACGGAAACATCAACTCGCAAGTTCTTAGTACGACTAACGTGTGGTTTAGAAATAAATGTTAGTTAACTACGACTTATGTTGCATGTAAGGGCTTTTGATCCGGTTCAAAGCATTGCCGACAAACTCGTAATGGGTTTCTAGGTACCAATCATGATCTTGCACTTTTAAGATTAAATGTCGGATCGTTGCTTGCACATTTGTAGTTATATTTTAATTACTTATCATAAATTTTTATGTTGTCGTTATTTCTAGTAAGCTATCAAATCCTAGCAAAGGTTTAACCCTTTGTGTGCCAGAACGTAGATCCACGCGAGACACAATGGCTTTTTAATTGTGTCTGTAATTACAGCATACAAAAGGTTAATGTAATAAGTTTAAATTATGTTTTTATTTATTCGTCTGAGATACTTATGCTTCTTTCGTATCATCACTCATTACTGCCACAGTAAGTGGAAAGCGTATGACGTAACTAAATGCCTTTTATGAGTTTCAGGAAAATCTCCATGTTTTCAATCGTTGACATAATTCTGAAAAATCCAAATCCATACTGTTCCATAAGTAAAATAATTTTAATCTACGTATTAAGTCTAACATGAGCTGTTCTAAATTACCAGTAAAATTAGCTATCTTTTAATGTCTTCATCGTTTATAAATACTGCGTGTTTAAATATATTTTAAATGACTTAATCGTCTCAAACATGCACTTTTTTGACTACCTAAACAATACTACCACTTGCTACAATGGACTATGACGTTACAGACCTACCACTATTTTTTGGTAGTGGTGCTTGCTCCCCCGTCGGCAGTAGCGAATGGAGCAGTCGACCGCAAACCGCTGAGCAAGCGCCACTTTCCACCGATCGACTCCTGCGCAGCCTCAACTGTACTAGACTAGTGAAGCCTACTGAATATTTTGTGAAGTGACAGTGATGCAACTGTGTGCATATTAGTGTTCGACATGTTTTTAAAGAGGACTTTTTGCAGTGTTAAAATGAATGGTAAGAATTTTTTCAGTGTATATTTTTTGGCGGTTTTTTTTTTCAAGTAGCGTGATATTTGTGAAAATAACATGTAATATAGGAAAATTATTTTGTAATATTATATGTATCTAATTATAAACGGTTTAAACGATTTGATTAATTCTCTGAAGATCAGCTCATAAAAAAGATTTGATAGAGCAATATTTCAAACTGCCACTTATTCAATGAATATTGCAATACAGTATGTTAACTAATAAAGGGCGTTCCCGTTAACCTGCAATAGTATAGCGTGTATACATGCTAAAAAAAATATTACTATTAAAAAAAAATGTTTTTTTTTGTTTTTGTATAGTAAAATATTCACAAAAAATATTAAATTGTTACGGAAAATAAACTCTCTGTACACGTCCACTTGTCACACTTGGTTTTCTACGTTGAAATACAAGTGTGCGTGTACAGAGTGTTTCTTTTACGTTTAAATTTAATCGTTTTGTGAACATTTCACGACAAAAATGAAAAAAAAAAATTTTTTTTTTTTTATTGGTAATATTTTTTTTAGCATGTATACACGCTATAATATTGCAGGTTAACGGGAACGCCCTTTGTTAGTTAACATACTGTATATCAAGAACGAATGAATATTTTATAAATTCAGCAAGAAAAACTTAGCTCTCAATTTTATAGACGCTTAAATCGAAAAAAAAATTACAAAGACAACTTTCATCGATTCAAATACGATAAATAATCAACAATCGGAAGATTTATTTACATAATTATGTAAAAAAAATACGCAAAGTAGTAAAAAGCTGAACAGGACGTGCATAATTTTATGCAAAAAGCCCCGTTAGGCTGGCGTGTGCGCAGGCAAACCAGAAGAATATCTAGATCGGATGCACATATCGTGATAAGTAGGGCTTATTTTTTGTCCAATTGATTTAATAAGCCGGTGATAAGCAGCCTCCGTATAACGGTTCGTTCTACCAGACGTTTCTCAGACATATTCCACTTTTTCTCAGAAAGTTTAATTTATTGGTTTCCGTCCGCGACATGTTATGTTGAATGAGTTTGACACGACGATGACGATTAGAGAAATCATGCTTTCCGTTACAGTTTTATTTTATCCTAAGTATATTATATTCTTCGTCGGATTTAAATGGTTTAAGATTTATTATTATCAATCAAGATGCATTTATTTATTGGAAGCCCGAAAGCCGTGTTGATACGCGGTAGTGTCGCAACCTCAGCAAAAAAAGTCACGCTTGATAGTGTTTAGAATAAGCTTTCCGATTTTTTGTTAAATTCTCATTCCTTGGACATTAATATAGGAATCCCCCCGTCTGCGTGACCTTCTGAAAACCCATGTTACGACAGTACAGCATAAGCATACTATTAATTTAAAGTTGCCACTGGATGGTATTCTTTGCTTTAACTTTATAGACCTTTAGAAGCACCTACCTGATCATTAGTATTTTATCTTTTTTTAAACTCATAATTTGTAGGAATACTTTTACGACCTGTCCAAATAGTAACTCTATGTTCGGTTCCTATATCTAGTCTATCAGTTGCAGTATGCCTTTGTCTCGACATTTTAGTTGTCTCCGTTGGGAAAAATAGAAAGCAAGTCGTGATCGATTAGCCATTTTCACTTTTATTGTTCTCTAAAGTATACAAAATTAGATTCAATTCGCGCATTGTTTGCTGTTAGTACGAGTGGAACGGCTACCCTTGTATCGTGTGAAAAAAGAAAAAGAAGCCCGAGTTTCCCATCGACTATAAAAGATAGACCCAAGAGGACCCAAGATTATTTTGTGAAGATGCTTGACCAGAGCCTATGTCCAGCAGTGGACGTCTTTCGGTTGAAATGATGATGAACATTATTTTGAATGTGATGACGAAACCAAATTGTAATATGAAAAAGCTTTATTAAACTGATATCATATATATTATAGAAAGCTAAATAAAAAAAAAACAAATTGCTATTCGATATTGTGGTAACAGAAAAACATGATGGGATAATCCGCACAAAAGATGTGTCAATTTATCTTCTTACAAGCTTACATTTATTGATTTATCTGACAGGTGCTTTTTAATATCGATGGATACAGATTGATGGTGAGTAAAATTAGCGAGCTTGAGAGAAAACGGGTACGTTATTAGATTGAGAAGACTATGAGCAATTTCGATTTAAAAGCCGATAATGTTCAAGTGTTCAAGTAATCAATCTTGATTGGATGATTAGCTAGTTTTATAATGCTGTGAGTGCCGGCTGCAGTAAGGTTAACGGAATTGCTACGCGTAGATAATGCTTTTACGGTAATTCTGAATGATGCACACACGAGCGACGGCGGCGGCGGCGCGGCTTTCAATTCGCTTACATCAAATCGATATTCCCACTCTATAAAGACTCCAGGCGATCTATTCTGTAAAAATGTCACCCTAAAAACTTCGGTGAAGTGAACTGTCAAAAAGTGTCAATCCCTAGCATCGCTGAATAGACAGCTCACTTCACCTAAGTTTTCACGGTGAGTTTGTTAAAATAAACCAGCAGAAATATATCTAAAGGTCTCCCTAGGTACGGGAGGTCCTCACCGAAAGCATTCACTTGTAATGTAACATTTCAGATTCGAGTTTGAGCATTACGTTACAATACTGCCTCTCTGACTGACGAGCATTCGCTCTCTCATTGATGTAATGCTCGAATCGTGAACTGTTACATTAGGTACAGGCGAATGCTCGCGGTGAAGGAGCACCAGAAAATGTCAGCTTTTATTATTTACCTAGAAGAAAATGATTCAACTTTCTTTAAAAAACCAAAATGGAATAAAATAACAATGATCTAAGCTATTGCTGTAATATCCGGTCATGATCGGAAAAGCTGTCGACCGCAAATGCTTCAATTAATAGAATTATATGGGTTACATCGTCGGAAGTTGATTTGATTACATGTGGAACACCATCGTGTTTATGTTGTTATCCAATCGGAAGATTGTAGGAACCGACTAATCACGGTATTATGGTAGCGAAAATAATTGGCATTAATTCCGCCTCTGTACATTTATGTGCTTCAAGTATTTAATAAATAAATAAATAATTGAAATGCGTTTAGCCAATACTTGACCCTATCTCTTAAGCATATGCGGTCAACATTGTTTTACAGGCTAAAATAATTTTCGCAAGTATTTTTAAGATAACATTGCGTTTAATCCCATGTAGGTATTTCTACTTTCCATGTGGGCCCATTATTTCATCATTTTTCCTGAGAACCAATTGTTCCACTATGGGACAAATTTTTCCATAAGGTACGTAGGTACCTATTACATTTTCTATTGTGTAGGTCTGTAGGTAACTGTCTGTAAGTTCCTTCTTCGGATTGTTTTGTCATATTTAATCCAGGGCAGGTAATAATTATCTGTCTTTCTTTCTTTCTTTCCATAAATAGTTTCTTTCCTAACAAGCAGATATAAGTACTACTCTCTGCGTAGACTCTATGTGGGTTGCTGACCGCAGAACCTGTCTTGCTATGAGTGATATGGGTATTTACGTCCATTGATCGATGGATAAAATTATACTTTTAGTATTAGCCAACTACTTTATGTGTCCTGTCAGTTATGAAAATCTTTACACCATCTTATATAGCACACAGCTTCAAACAGTGCATGAATTACTTTAACATTTAGATATTGCACTATTGTTACTTGTGCCAATTCGTTAACTGTTCCTCAAACAAAAGCAAATATTGTTTCTGAGAACAGCTTAAATTAGACCAGCTCGACCTTATGCAAGCGATTAAACGGTGTTTATTGGGGAACGATAACCAATTGAGATCAAGAGTAATGAATACACTTAAGAAAAACGCATTAGGTAGGTACTGTACTGCATTATGCAAAGTTCCTATGTATAATATATCCATAGGAACCTACTACTTAAATTAATATTATGATTGCGACCTAGGGTATATACGATCCTGCCAGGGTTGCGGAATAGTCCGAAAGGGATACCGGGACCCTGGCAACAGGCAACTGAAGGAACACGGGTGGGTTTTAGTCAGTAAGAGTCTGACACGCCCTTCCGCTCCGCCCAGAGCGGGAGAAGCCATTTGATGATTTCCCACACAAAAAAAATTAAAAAAAAGGGTATATACGATACCGATCTAGTTTTAATCCCTACTATGCCTCCGTAGGATAATTTCTCACCTCCACGCGGGCGAAGCCGCGGGCAGAAGCTAGAGGTATGTACTTATATGTTTATGGTAATTCCCCATTAGGTAAGTCCTTTCAGTTCAACCGACTTCCGTTCTTAGACAACTCCACGCATGCTTTCTAATTATATAGGCGAAGGAAATGTTTCCGCACTGCCGTGGCGCCATTTGTCCACACTCTGCCTAAGGTCTCATTTACTTTCCTAACTGCTCTATAATTTAACCACAAATACAGAATTGTTGTGTATCTATGTGAAACTATTTGAAATTGTTATTAATTTTAAGACGGAATTGAGGAAAGTCAAGCGAGTGCGTTCTCGATTGCCTAAGCCACTTATTTACCTATTTAAGTTTTTTAAATTCCAGCACCCTAATTGCTGAGGTAATACACGATCAGTCAGAATTGGAATCAGTTTGAAACAAATGTCTAACCCATTGCATCATAAGTTCGAAAAAAAATCTGCTCAACAATGTAAATAACGCAATGGATGTTGTTGAACTGTCAAAATGAAACAAATTAGTCGATAATCGGTTACGAAAATAAGTTACGCATTTAGATATCTGTTTGTAATACTTTTATAGAATCTAACGAGGCGTTAATTAGAAATTAATGCAATTATTTTTAAGAAATAAGTATTCAAATGCACGGCAGTTAATAAAAACTGCTTCAGCTTAAAAAAATAAGATATCTAAGTGGTTTGGACGGGCCTATCAAAACTGAATTAATCAGTAAGAAGTAGCATTGATATTGCTTCCTGACTTTATAAATATTTAATTTTTAAATAGAACTAAATTAGTGACAAAATTCGCTATTATAAAAATCAGAAATGATTTCATTGAATAAGAATAAGAAATCACATAAACAGAATATTAATAAAACATTTGTATATTTTCAAAATTCGTCAATGCATCGCTATACCTACTTCTCACCGAAGAGGCAGATAGATATCTAAAAAATGCTAAATTACGCAATAAAAATATCTAGATAATAAACATGGAGATGTTAATCGTTCTCACAGCATTCCATAAGTGGTGGTAATTAACTTTCACTGAAGGAAACGTAGGGCTCAAATTGGTGTTGTTCAATAGTGTTAATAACTTTGTTGCGTGGTGTTACGGGTTCACCTAACATAATAGTAGTAACAGGTGAAGCGAGCTGTCAATTCCTACCGTCATCGTCAGTCGGAGTGACACTGTGGCGGTATCTACATCGCCACATGCGAACTACGCATCGAAGATCTGACCTCACACAAAAATTCTGACGTCACAAAAATCCTGCATCGCGCAATTAGAGTTTACCGTGCAGTGGACATTTATACAAGAATCCAATATCAATCATTGGGTAGTTGCCCGCCAGACACAACACCCGTCTGGTTGGAGGATCCTCCCTTTTTCTATGGTGGATGAGTGAACTTTACACCCTGTTCCTCATACCCCTAAATTGGTGACCCCGAATATGAACGTCAACGCAGCCTTCGTGCAACTACTCCAGCGTGACGTCATCATCATCTCCCGCAAGCTTTCAGTGAGGCGAGTCACACAGCCAAGCCAACACCCGAGGCGTCAACGGGTATCCTGCGAACGCGCAGCGAACGCGCATTCCTGGTCATCGCCCTCAGCCTCATTACCCCGACCCACTGGGGAATCGCCTCAATCACCTCAATTTCATCACCCTGAGCCACTGGGGAATCACCGCAATCGCCGCAAACAGTTCCGACCCACCGCGAACAATGCGGCACCTGGTTGCGACTCACTGGAACCACAACTGGCACCGGCAAGCATCGCAAGATACAAGAAAGCCCACTATCGACCTCCGGTCTCCGGAGGGGAGTGATGTGGCGGTATCTACATCGCCACATGCGAACTACGCATCGAAGACCTGACGTCACACAAAAATCCTGACGTCACAAAAATCCTGCATCGCGCAATTAGAGTTTACCGTGCAGTGGACATTTATACAAGAATCCAATATCAATCATTGGGCAGTTGCCCGCCAGACACAACACCCGTCTGGTTGGAGGATCCTCCCTTTTTCTATGATGGATGAGTGAACTTTACACCCTCATACCCCTAAAACACTGACAGCTCACTTCACCTAAGTTTTCACAGTGAGATTTTACAGAATACCACTACTGATATTTATTTATTTATTTAGTAAAAGGTAGCTTCACAGCTGACAGTAAGTACAACATTAATATTAATCAAAACATTACGCCAATTACGAAGTACACAGAAAAATAGAAAATACAGAGAGTGACATATTCTTAATATCTATAGTGTGTGCGTGTGTGTATCAGTGCGGTGTAGGTGCTGTAAGTGTGTGTGATGTGTGTATGTTTATATACGTATGACTAAACTGGCACTGCTGAGCACTACTAAGCTAGGCTAGCTGAGTATCCGGTGTTTGATGGAGGATTTGGATAATCTCCTTTTTAAAACTGTTTCGTGTGGTATTGAAGGGGTCCAATGTTGAGAATTTGTCATTATATAATGCAGGTAGACGCAAGAATGGTGACATCTTTAGGTAATTAGTGGAGGCCGATGGTACTGATAACAAAGAGGTATGTCTGGTACGTCTGGTTGGGACGTTAAAGTGTATTCTGCTGAGCAGTTGTGGACAGTCAAATTTATTGTTTATTATGTCGTACAGTAACATCATATCATTTAGCTGTCGTCGCTCTTCTAGAGTACTAAATCTGTGGTATCGTCAGGAGTCTGGGTAATTTGACATATCAGTTTTTATCTTGTAATCTAAATGTTTAATAAATTTTCGTTGGATTGATTCAATTTTATCAATATATTTCTTATAAAAAGGTCGCCATATAACACTTGCGGATTCCAGTATGCTCCTTACATAACAGTAATATAAAGTTTTTAAGCATAGTGGGTTATAGAACTGTTGGCTGTTACGTATTACGAATCCGAGGGACTTGTATGCTTTACTAGTGATATGATCAATGTGTGCCTCGAACGTGAATTTTTCGTCCAGAATCACACCCAAATCCCTAACCTGTGATACACGCGGTATGATATCATTACTGATTCGGTAATTGTGTTTAATATTGTTGCGTTTTTTAGAGAAAGATATAATTTGGCATTTCTTAGTATTTACATTTATATTGTTTAAATTATAATAATCGCTAAGTCTATCCAAGTCTGATTGGATCAATTGACAGTCACTAGGGTTATTTATTTTCATATATATTTTTTTGTCGTCGGCATACAGAAGATGTTCAGAGTGAAGGAAACACTGTGTTATGTCAAATAAATAGATGTTATAAAGTAAGGGGGATACCAGCGAGCCCTGAGGCACCCCAGAAGTAACGTCTACGTAGTCAGATCGGTAACTACCTATAACTACAGCTTGCAGACGGTTTCTCAGGTAAGAGTCTATCCACCTTAGCAAGTTCCCCTTAATACCAACGGCTTTTAATTTTCCAATCAGAATACAGAAATTTACCCGGTCAAACGCAATATACCGTGACGAAACAGTACCGTAGGGCGGTGGAATGTGGTGAATGGATCACTTACTAAGGTTAGGTTAGCCAATAGGTTAAAGTAGTGAAAATTTGGAAGCTTAGTCGCTTTCCGTTTCTATTGGAAACTTAGGTACTTTACGTAGGCGCACGTCAGCCTAAGGATATTTAATAATTTATATTCATTCCTCTGAATCATTTCATCCTTCCGAAATATTCTGTCTGTTGGTTCATCTTATATGTCTTTGTTTTCAAACTTAATTTAGGCATTACAATAGGTACCTACCTATACTTAGTTGATTCATTTCTAATGACACGATGCGTCGCGTCATCGAATTTACACGTCATCTTTAATTTATTTATTGTATTCTTTATTCATATATTATGTCAGCTGCGTCAGCGACGGTCTAGCATAGATTTCGCGAAGTTTCACTAACTCTACAGTACCTAAGTGAAAACTTTTACATAAGTTATTTTAGCTTATTGTTATAACTTGACAAGTAAATGACACATGGATTTATTTTTATTCTCTTTTGCAATGAATGGCAACTTTCTTTAGGAGATAATGGTGTATGGTGTTTGTATGACTTCGGATTAAGCCAGCTTCAAACTCAAAGCATTTATTTTAAATTAACCAATTACTGGTACTTTTGAATTGTCAAGGGGTCGGTCAGTCAAAAAGATGAAGCTACTTCCCCATTACAAAGCGTAGTAGGTTTCCATGGAGAAGAACGGGCAGGAAACTCCACGGACACTCTTTTAAATCATAATATTGTTACAATATAATGGTTACATCATTCATGTTGAAATTATAAGTACTTACATGTGAGAACATTGTAAACAACCGACTTCAAAAATAAAAACACTAAAAAAGTGAAAAATTACTTAAATTTCGGAAGTCGGTGTCTTTGCTTTTCAATTTTCGTTTTTTGCCACCGACTTCCGAAATTTAAGTTATTTTTCACTTTTTTCGTGTTTTTTTTTTTGTAAAATGTTTTTATTTTTCACTTTTTAGTTGTGGTAGCTACCCATTACCAGTTTACCAGTTACTGCTGGGTTGTGGAGGTCAGATAGGCAGTCTCTCCATGTAAAATACTGGTATTCAGCTGTAAAATAATATACTAAAACCTTCCTCGAGAACCACTCTATCCATTGGTGAAAACAGCATGAAAATCGGTGCAGTAGTTTTTGAGGTTATCACGAACAGACAGACAGACGCAGCGGACTTTGTTTTATAATATGTAAGGATACGCACTTGTTTCCGTGTCAAACTATTTTTCTTTCTTACTCCTCTGCGCTACCCCTTCTGAGAACACAGAGTTATGTTAAACCAATACCTAGACTAACATGAACCGCTGATCAACCGCAACCACAACGTGAGCCAACTACTGCCAAGTCCTACGACTTTTCCTACTCGCATTCCAACATTAAACATTCCACTTTTCCTTTTCAAGTCCCCCATAAAATTCATATTACGAAACTTGCATTAGTCGTGGAACCCTTGCAATCAAAACAAAAGAAAGTGTATCGTACATCCGTAACGGGAACGGTATTCTGTCCGCGTCGCATCGCGTCGTCATGGAAAGTGGTGGCGTCACCGAAGGTCACGGTCAGGGAATGGTAATGAAATTACCGAAATACGCGCCGTAGTTCTCTAACCACAGGCAAACGCGACGAGCATAGACCATAGAGATAGACCTCTAACTGCACATTTGTACCGAGGTGTAATATTTATTTAGAAAAAGTTAGCATGACTTAATTTCGCGATTTTTTTAGTTTGGTAACTTGTTTGAAAGTTGCGTTAAAATTAACATACATTTGAGATTTTGATAAATACTTAGGTATTTAACATTTTTACTCTCGATGTCGATAGAGCTAAAATATAAAACTTTTAGACAAATCAATATCCATTTCTTGTGATAGAAAAGTTATGAAAGTAGGTATCCAATTTCTACATTTTCAATTTAAAAGTAGAGGTCATAAATGAAATTGAATGATTTAGCGAAATAATTTGGTAAGCTTAGTATTTTCTGGTATTTTTGTAAGACATGAACATAGACTGCCTCGTTGGTGTAGTGGTGTACCGGGAGACTCCTCTGCCCTTCGCTAGCTCGCTTAGTGAGGGTCTCACCGGACAACGTTGAATAATGAGGTAAACACAGTAGACGATAGGAGGAACGGTTTATTACTGGTTACTTAATTAAACACGACACACATGATTATATAAATATAGTAATATTATCACAGTATTTAGAAGAATGATGGTTATATAAAAATTACAGACAGTAACACGCTCGGTCAAGTCCAAAAATGAAGTGTCCAGCAGACTGGAAGATGACTGCACGGGAGTTTGTGGCGTTCTGAATTCAAATTCAAAATGGAATGATGATGTGGCCAGCCATAAAGGATTGCCAGTAATAAATGATAGGATGAGTATGGATGAGAAGGACTTCGTCACAGTGGAAGCAAGCGCTACTGCTCAGCATGCGGTCCTGGGTTCGATTCCCGGGTCGGGCAAAGTGTTTTTGGGTTTTCCCAATCTGGAACTTCTCAGCTGCTCGGACTCTGGATTTGTGCCCGGTTGATGGCAATAGGCTTGCCCCTATTACATGGGTCTTAACCATGATTGGCGAAATGTGGGGTAGGCCACATACTGAATTGTTCTGCCTAACCCTTCGGGGAATACAGGCGTGATGTTATATTATACTTGGTAGATATCTCTTCGTCCATATAAATAAAGATAGGCCCCTGCTATCATAATAGGTAGATAGGTATGGGGGTATAGACAGGACAATCACATTGCCTGCTTTTCATGGGGAAATTGTAGGAATGGACAAAAGGTACAAAAAATCTTGAAGATCATTCTTCATTTTTCTATCTTTTAGACCATTACACAATGCTGCATAACTTTACAAAAAGTTTACAATGGGCGTTCTCATACAATCTTAAACACATAAACGTTAAACTTTTTTAAGTACAAGGCAATGAAAGTTAATGATTTTTATGAGAAGGTAATTGTTGTCGCGATGTGACGCCCATCGATTGTTGACGTCGTGTGAAATTATTACATTATACGATAATTTGTCGTTCGTTGAACTGTCCGCTAGTAAAAAAAAAAAAATAGTAGGTACTTGCCAATGAATTCTGTCTACCTTTTATGCTAAAAGGAGGGTCAAATTCATTTACAAAATGAGATTTCCGTATCACTAGTTCATGAACAGATTAACACCGTTTTATCAATGGCCCAATTGAGGAAATCGGCATGCCAGAGAGATATTTCTCGACGGCATGAGAAGCCAAGTCAGAGGCCCATGGGCGGCTTTAAAACTCTGACACCAGGCTAGTCACTCCTGCCAGGGCTGCGGGAAAGTCCGAAAGGGATACCGGAACCTTGGCAACAGGCAACTGAAGGAACACGGGTGGATTTTAGTCAGTAAAGTCTAACACACCCTCCCGCTGCGCCCAGAGCGGGTGAAGTCATTGATGATTTCCCATAGTAAAAATTAAAAAATAAAGTTTGGTCACTAACTACACGGAAAGAAGGAGAATGATCCAATTTTTACTGAAGTTAACTGTTAAACTAAACTTAATTTTCCTGATAAATTGGGCTACACAATTATTATCGGGCGCTATCAGAATACCAGCGCTGCGGTATTTATTTAAATATCGCAGCATTATGCTGAGGTAGGAGCCTTTTTGGCCTCGCACAGGTCGTCTGAGTATTTTGTTAGTTTTAATTGTTCTTTTATTTTTAGTACTTACTTTATACTTGTTTTTGCTGTGCGTGTCCCAAATAAAATATTTTTCTTTCTTTCTTTCTTTCTTTATTATTTACAAACATTACAAAAACTTTTGTTACGGTTTGCAAACAATTCAGAAGCTTACTCACTTAAAATTTCAATAATTTTACTGGATTTATTGGTGTCAGAGTGTCAGTTCGTTGCGCTACGAATCGCCATTAACATTGGACATACTATATAAAAAGATACCATTAATTTATAACATGACACCGCACCATAATGGACAAAGTGCATGAAAACGAACACATTTTATATGGTTTAGTAATGTTAAATTAACGTAATACGGGATGCTGATGGTTAATGGATGCATGTTACCATCTTTGCATGAAATAGGTTTTCGCACCAAGGCTTGGATACCGGTTAAATTTTGAAACCGTTATGTTATGATGTATGTAGGTACTTGACTCATAAACCTTTTCAATTGGGTTTCGTTCGCATAAATTGGTATTTGCAAGAGTATTATATAGTTTTTTTCTGATTTACCGGTTTAGAGTAATAAAAACCGGTCAATGCGGATGTACGATAAACGAAATGTCGCGCGCTGTTCAGTTTTTATTCAGTAATAAGAATGCATAACATGCCTCGTCGAATAAACCGGTTAATTTAGGTTAAAATAAATTTCTTAAAACGTTCACGTTCTTAAGAAATGTTCGAAGGAAAACCGAATTAACCGATATTAACCGTTATCTTTTAAACCGGTTCCAAGCCCATTTACACTGCAACGAGACCGAAATGAAATAAACTTATGAACGTAAAATGGTGCTAAAAATGAGGCATCAAAGGTGTATCAGTGGCAAAGACAGAATTCACAAACAAAAACTAAAACTTATGGAATAAGGAATTCCTACTAAGTATATACGTCACAGATAGGAACAATACCTATAGGTAGGGTCTTCTAGGGACAGTTTTGTATGGAGATTCGTAAAATGGTTCACAAATTATGAATTTCTTTTATTTCAAATTAGAGGAATTGCTAATGACAGCTGGGATTCAGGAAATGAACTGCTTTTAGAGGAATTGCTAATGTGGCCCGTTTAGGCCCCCAGCTGTATGAACGTAATGGAAGTAAAAGGAGTATGTAAGGAGCGTACCAGGTGGCGTTCTATACTTGCTCCCTGTCATGGGAAGAAGTCTTGAGTTAATGTATGAAAACGCGTAAAAAGCTGTCGATGCTGGTGGAGACAAAAAGGACCCGGAAACTAAGTTTAACAACACACTCAAAATCTTCTCATGCTTTTTTTATTTACACTCGACGCTAAAAGCTTTGCGAAAACAGCGCACACTGTTAACAGAACAGTTATTAGTTATTCCCACGACGAAGTCAAGTGCACAGACTGCACTGTCTGTACCATAGATATATTAATACTTAGACAGGCAACGGTAACAAAATAATATACCAAAAAATATAATGTGTGCATCAGGATTTTTGCTTAGATATGAGTTAATATCCAAGTTTTATATAAGTCTTCATCATATAGTATAAAGTAGTCCATATTTTCGAAACAGTCCGATATTACTTTAAATAATCAGTCCTGTATTATAGGAGGACCAAAGAAACGATGGATGGACTGTGTGAAAGTTATCTTTATAGCTCGCCATATGGCTAGAAAGGGGCACTACTGAGATGACAACATTGAAGACCAATAGAGAAGTAGGTATGGAACTACTTCTTCTTACGCTAATCCATCCAAAGTTTGTCTGTAAAAGATCGTTTAAGATAAGACTGCCCATTGTGTCACCCTATGTAAAATGTCTACATTTATAACTGTAATTTGTATGGTGTACATAATAAAGATTGTTCTATTCTATTCTATGGAAGACACGCTGCTCCGAACCCAAAAAAATATTGAGGCAAGAGAATGAAATGACACGTCAATCATATTATCTTGATTGTTATTACCAATCTATGCAATTACAAATCTAAGTCCAAAATCATCAAGCGGCTAAGTATCATGGTCTCTAAATCTCGAAAAAGAATACAAAACCTCAAGTTCTAAGAGAAAACAAAAGATATCTCAATGTTTAATAAGCGCCATTTCTCTTACGTCTTATGCGTACTAAGGCGGTTACCGTAAAATATTGAAGCGAGCAAGATAAGTAATCTAAAACAAGTAGGGCGTAGAACTCTCTAAACTACCAAGTTCACTTGTGTGCTTGCATAAAATAACATCATTAAAACCTTCGAGAGCGTTTGAACACAAATATTAATTTTACTTTTTAATAAACTTGTAACAATCGTGCTTCGAAAGAATAATTTAGATGGTGTAAAGCAGACAAAGGAAAACGCAGACGGGGACAATGAAGAGAACATTTTGAAAAACGAAATCCATCATCCTGAAACTGCATGTCTCGAAAGAACAAGAGACCAAGGCAAAAGATACGACGACGGCCAATGAAGGAGTAAGTAATGTTTCGGAAAAATGTGAAACGTTGACTGAAGGTGGAAACTTGAAGCGGAAGGTGGAACTGCTACCTAAAAATATAAAGCAAGGCAACTTCGGAACTTGAGACAGACCAACCTTCTTACCTATGGCGGATTTCACCAATGAAATTGAAAGCGATCAGCACATGAACTACGGCTGACATTATTTTCTGTGGAATATTGACACTGACAGCTCTTGAACGCGTTTTAAATGTGCTGATCGTGTTCAGTTTCATCGGTGAAATTCGTCCTTATTTGAGAGATCCCATGGTTATTCTTATCACAAAGATGTCCGACCAATCTAACTCACCATGCCATAACTACTAAATTGTCGTAGAAAAACCGCCGAAAACTTGAACCGTATAATTTTCTCATAAAAAAAACAACCACAAATCCATACAAAAACGAATAAATAACAACTCGGCTAAATAAATAAGGCAATTTTACGGGCTACCAATTGGTTTCAGAAAAAAGGTCGTACAAAAGTGGAACCGCTTCGTTTTACCGGAAATAATTGACGGTAAACATTATGATCACTTCCCACAGACGAGACGTGCCGGTTTGACAATATTGGCTATGCTCATAAAAGTAAACGTTTTTGCCATAGATATATGCTAAGAAGAAAAAAAGAGAAGAGCTCATGAAAACAGGTTTGCGCAGCTATACTAATAAATAGTATGAAATTGTATAAAAAAAATAAAGTAAAGCGTTTTTATTTTCTGCGGAAATCTCCCATTTTCTTCAGCTTTGTTTTGAAAAAGTTCTCGATTTTCTTTTCCCCTTTTTACAAGGGAAATTCATATCTAATCGCCGTTTAAGGGTCTTGATGAAAAAAACGCTTTCAGAATTTTGCAAATGCCTAGTCAGAAGGGGGATCTTTCTAGATATGCATGTAATAAATCACATAAAATGAATGATCCATCACCAGCAAAACCAACCGCACTTCGTCTTTGCGCTCTACTACAGAAAGAAAATCATGGTGATTGGTATGGATTTCCTTAACATTCATTCAGATAACTAGACTACTTATAAAAACAAATGAAGACATAGCTTACTATTCATTCAATAACTAATTATTTAAGCGTAAAACGTGCGTACAATCTTTAAACATATAACATTAAATATCTATTAGAAATGCATTACATGTCCACACGCAAGTAACCGCTCGCGATGCGCACATAAATCGCAATAAACTGCAATTTAATATAATTTCACGAGGCCAATAATCTTGCAGACTGGAAACAACGGCATCTAACTTCATTAATATTATTTACATACAGATTTCGTGTACATAAACCGATACGTGACGCATATATCGGGTGCAATAACCCGAATCTTTGAAAGAAAACTACTTTTATTTTCATGTGAGTAGAGTGGATTTTTATTTGTGTTTGGCTAGATGGTGGTTGAATATGCGGTGTGCTCTCTCGAGCGAGATAAAGCATAAAAATGTGGTTGGTAGTGTTTTCTCGAGTCGAATAGCTGTAGTGAAACGGGCCACGGTCCGCGGAGCAGGCACGAACGGTCACGTGGTGCACCGTTCAACCACTCGATGTTCTGTGAAAAACTTGCTTCACGCAATCCTCTTAGTTATGACAACTGGATTGAAGTCGAAACAAACGATTATTGCATAATTGGACACACGAATATAAGTCTCGCGTATGCATATGAACACGCGCCCCGAATTACCATACTTCTCTATTGGCAGTTAATTGATGTGTAAGCTCATATTTGTAGGAGCGGTCCGTTATTAATCAAACTTAATGATACACCATTAACTTTGCGATTAACTAGAAAAATAAATAAATATTATAATGTATGCAAAACTTGTGTGTATATTTGTTTTACGCGTTAAGAAGTAAACTTTCGACGCTCACATGTTTATAATTTTCGCTCAATTATAATAAAACTAGCTTCCAGCCGCGGCTTCGCCCGCGGGGTATGTCGATAAAAAGTAGCCTATATCCTTCCCCGGGATGCCATCTATCTCCTTGCCAAATTTTATCGATATCCAATCAGTGGTTTAGGCGTGAAAAGGTGACATACAGACCGACAGACAGACAGGCAGAGTTACTTTCGGATTTATAATATTAGTATCGATGGATTGTTGTAAAATAATTTTACGCTGAATGACATTTCTAGTGTTTGAAAAAAAAAGTCAAATTCGGTATCACATTGCCACCTTGCCAGTTATTTATCTGATGTATATTTCGTATTATGTTAAACGTTCGAGTTGGTAAAGCCCATTTGTAAGGTAAACTATTAAGAAAAAAATCTATTAAAAGTAGCCCACTTACTTACTAATCTCACACATACCCACATTTACAGTGGATTAGTGCCTACTAAGAATATGTGATCTCTACAACAAATATATTCCTA
Organism: Lithophane semibrunnea; assembly: GCA_947363905.1. Taxonomy (NCBI): domain Eukaryota; kingdom Metazoa; phylum Arthropoda; class Insecta; order Lepidoptera; family Noctuidae; genus Lithophane; species Lithophane semibrunnea. Next base: position 4,362,388 of record OX376205.1, read on the forward strand.
CGGGTGTTCCGCAGGGGAGTGTTTTGGGTCCTCTTCACATGTGACAAAAATAAATATAATTGACTTATTCCCAAATAATTGGGTCGCACCAACGATCATTGCTTTCTGATGAAAACTCTATCTATACCTAATCTATTGATATTCAGCCGAATCTTTTCAAGTCTTCATGAAACATTCTACTCTCGTACCAACTCGTGACCAAATTAGGTGCCAAATTCGCAATTTCTGCGGCAAATTGTAAATTATCTCACGAAACGGCTTTTTAACGATTTACGGAATCTCTTAAACGAGATAGAATTTGTTATGCTTTCCGTTTCTAGCCTGAACTAAACTCCCAATACACTGCCTAATGTTTTATAACCGGTTTTGATGCTAAAGCTTGTACGATAATTCAAATATTTTTATGACCAATTTCTTATTTGATAAAACAAACCGAATCCGACACTAGAGAAGATTTATGCATTTGCGCATATTTGTAAAATTCTAAGCTGCTTTGGGTCTGAAAGTCGAAACCTTAAAACCTCTAGTTCTTATTCCACAGGTTTTTTGAATTATAAGGATGGATTTATACCCAAATTCACTTCGCCCGCTTGGTATGTCGATAAAAAGTAGCCTATGTCCTTCCCCGGGATGCCATCTATCTCTTTGCCAAATTTTATCAAAATCCGTGGTTTAGGCGTGAAAAAGTAACCATACAGACAGACAGACAGAGTTACTTTCGAATTTATAATAATAGTATGGATGGCGAAAACGTCATTATCAGCTGTAGCCGTCTACAGTGGAATGTTGGTGATCAATACTATTGATTTTCATAAGGTCGTAAAATTACTCTAAACGGAAGTAACATTTAGATAACATTACGGGTCTGCATCACTCACTATGTTTCTACGATTATAGTTACGTTGTAGACTTCCATTGTTCAGTTCCTTCAGGTACCTCGTGATACCACACGCGGAAGACAGTTGTAGCTTGCTGACAACTGTCGACGATTCAGATAATAGAGACGTTACATCTGATGACTGTCTTTTGTGTTCTACGGAGAAATATTTTCTCCTGTAGCTTCGAGTATCCTATGAAAAGACTACGAAAATTCGACGTTTTTCAAAATTCCCCCCATCTCCCATTTTTTTTGAGTGACATGCCCAGTGATGTATTAGTATGCCAGCTTCGTATGACTAAGGTTAGGCAATATAGGCCCGCTGTTTTTAATTTTCCTAGATCGAGAATTTTGTTATCCCAAACTGAATATGACTTATTCAAACCACACACGGTAGAATAATAACAATAAACTTTCAACTCTTTATAAAACTGATCATATATATTTATTAACAACTTAATTAATTCGTTCAATGAATCACATCTTACATAAGTCAACTCATAATATAATGGTCTGGCGACATTTGCACTTTCACTATCTCCAAAATCGGGCCCATAAAACTCATAATCACGTTTGTATTCGGTTCCTTATTATCAAGTCTGTTTATGAAGTTAGTTGTTACTATAAAGTGTACTATCACACCCTTTATGTACGGGTTATTGCTGTTGCGTAAGAGTTAGGGGCGTTACGAATAGATATCAAATATGGTCGCTATCATTTGGAGAAAAGGCTAAAGATGTTTGGTGGAATACTCTCATGAAACGCATTCACAGACGCATCAATCATCGACGATTTGATTTGACATTTACTACGCTTACCGATGCTGATGCCCTACGTAATCTTTGACCGAATGTCAAAGATTACCGGCGGCTTCTGCCATACGATAGATCGAAAACTCGTTTGTTTAATTTATGCCGTCGAGACGGTTTAATAAGTCATTTGACAAATCATGTCTTTTCACTGAGAAACAAAGATGATCAAATGATGGGTGGCTCTCGGTTTTCAAGTTTTAAAGACATGCTCGATTCCTATAAACTAAAACGAACGTTATGCTTACAAATGGTAGCATTTGTTATTGCTGGACATATAATTAACTTTTGAGAAAATTTTGAACCGACTGCAAAAAGGAGGAGTTTCGATTACTCCGCTAATTATTAGCGGAGTAATCGAAACTCCGGGAGCAGTCGGTAAGATGATATCGACGGCTTTACCGGGCCTATCGATTTTGAGGTAGAAGGCGATGATAATAATAGTGATGATAAATTTTAAGTGTCCTTGCTTCCATTGTAAATGTAAGAAAATGATTCAGTTACTAATAAATGGCATTAAAAAGTATTTTTTATAATTAATTACTTTTATTTTAGAAATATCACAACAATGAAATCTTAGGTCCATTTTGCAACAAGGGACTAAGCAACAAAATATGTTTTTGCAAGAAAGACCCAACCAGGTTTTTTACGATTTACTATAAACTATAACTTCATAAAATTTATAAATCTGATATTCCTAGATAGGTTACAGTATCCCACATAAGGTTAAGAAGTATTTATTCATTAATATACTCTGTATCTTGCACACTCTGTTAACAAATGTTTCGTTTTCTCGAAATCAACCTGCTGTGTGTTGGTTCTTGTTTGCAAAAATGGGTCCAATTATGAATCGATTTTGATGTTTATTTTTTCGTTTGAATGAAAATTTATATGGGACCACCTCTGAATCATGATCAGTGATCGGATATTCGGATGCATATTTACCTAAAGTATATTTTTTGCCGGCAAAGGCTATAAAAATATGGAAGCGGCTTCTTTTTCTCCCCGGTTCGCGGTTATTTCATAAATAACGCAGAGGGCACAAGTATTCCTAAGCATATTAACTATTTCTAATGTATGTAAAACATAAATAACGCAGAGCACACAAGTAATTCCTAAGCGTAATAATTATTTCTAATATGTATATGTAAAGTTTTACATATTAGAAATATTTATTATTACGCTTTAAATGTATTGGAAAATTCCACACATTTTTTTTAAATCTGGGAGCTAATTCGTCGTTCTCGGAAACCGGGACTTTTCCCGTACTGAAGCGCTCTCCATACTGGTTAACATACAAACTTTAGGTAAATATGCATCCGAATATCCGACACTGATCATGATCTACTAGCTTCAGAGGTGGTCCCATATAAATGTTATTAACTTTGTTTGCGTAGTTTTTGAGTTAGCTTCCATATTACGTATTTTTCCCACTTAGTTTAACTGGACGATGTTTTAAGTTGTCCGTCACTGTTATTTATTACATAGCAAATAGTGGTATTTGAATTTGTGTGGGGTTGCTATTTCCACTTGGGAGGGTCTACTATGCAAAGCTATGCGGTGTTTACTTCAATAATGGTATAGATACAAAAGTCTTTATTTTAACTAATCAATCTGCCTAGCCTTTTCCCAACTATGTTGGGGTCGGCTTCCAGTCTAACCGGATGCAGCTGAATACCAGTATTTTACATGGAGCGACTGCCTATCTGACCTCCACAACCCAGTAACTGGGTAATACGATACCCCTTGGTTAGACTGGTTGTCAGACTTAATTTAACTTAATTTTAACTAATAACGGTCCGTAAATTAAAGGAATCGGACATTACATTACACATTGTAATAGCAATCACTTCAATTGGTTTAAATAGATTTTTATTTGAATTTGAATTTTATTATTATTAGTCTTTTAGATAGATCATTTTTTATTTTGTGAATGTGAGAACGTTGTAGGCTTATTGGACTGTAGATTTATTGAACTTCTTCTATTTTTGTTAAGTACCTGATACTTACTTTTTGAAAGGCCTACATTGTCCTCCCATGCCTACCAACACTGTAATTTGAAAGTATTGTAAAAGCCAATTATTTTTAAAAGAGTAACCATGGAGTTTCTTGCCGGTTCTTCTCCATAGGAAACAACCAATTGGAACCGTGCACCTAGCTTCTGACGTTTCATAAGTGCCCATGTAGGTTTATGTGAAATAAAATATTTTGATTTTGATTTTTTTTGATTAGCTAAGTATTACCTAAACAACATTTTCCAACTTGTTGCACGTATATAAGGTACCGTCGACATTTGTCTTCCATAACGTAATACTTGGCAATTTGACCAGTTCGAAACCATTTCTCACTCATAAAGAAAAGCGTTCACACCATAAAGTTACGTTGCACTCCCATTTCGAGCAGGTGTGTGTGAGTTGACCATGGCACAATGTGAATTATTATAGAAAACAGTACGTGCTCCCCAGCGGCCGAATGAAAAGCACGTACACGCCACCAATGGAAAGTGATACCATATAGACATACAATTACAGTTGCCTTTCTACTAGTTTTCCACGCGTATAATGTGCCATTCTGGACACGTCCTTATGTAACTTTTATTGTTTGATTAACTATATGGGACTTTCAAGTTTTTTTAATACTAGCTGCGCCCCGCGGTTTCACCCATATAAGTCTCGATCCCGTAGGAATATCGGGATAAAAAGTATTCTATGTCCCTAATCCAGGTCATGGTCTACCCAGGTGCCAAATTTCATCCAAATCTGTTCAGCCGTTTTAGCGTGAAAGCGTAACAAACAAACAAATTCACTTTCGCATTTACATTAATTAGGATATAAGTGTTGATTATTCTAAGATGTCAGTAGTAAATGATATGTACGTGTAGTTTCGCCGATTTTGTTCAGCACTTTATGGAGTCTCTATGCGTATGCCCCAGGCCACCTTGCAAAATATATGTGGCATTGTTTGATGCTGAATATATCGAGGTAGTACCTGCGATTGAATCGAAATGAAAAGAGAGAGTTTCTTTAAGAAGTGAAGTTTCACAGATTTTGTTATGCACTTATCGATTTATCTGTCTGTATACCCATTAAGGGATATTCCATGACGTCATCGTCACGGCATATCATATGAGACAGTTTTTAATGGTAATTATACGATGATTCGATGGTATTTTGGTTGGTTGGTTTTTCTTAGGAAAAGGAAAAGTGCGACACTAGCGCCGCGTGCGGAATTTTCACTTCTTCGGTAAAAATTGACGACGATGAAAAAACGCAGCTGAAAAAAAGCGGGCTGTAATCCACCACACGGGCCCAGTGCGGGTTGGTACATGTCACATATCTTCGAATTTTTCTAGGACATGCCGGTTTCCTCACGATGTTTTCCTTCACCGTTTCGAAAGCAGAGTGGTGATGAAATACTTTACACAAAGTAAAGTGCCTGTCGGAGTTCGAACCTACGAACTACAACTCGTAAGTCGCAGCCGTTACCACTCGGCCACCACTACTCTCATAAGTATAGCCTTATATTTGACCCAAGATTTTCACATAATTTCGCCATAACAAAACAGTAAATTGCAAGTATATTTCCCATGTTAACTATAATGTTAGGTTCACTTTCCCACAAGCTGTAATAGGAGATAATTCAACTCAATTGACAATGATACAACAGCTTTTTGTCCGGGAGTGTAATGTACTATGTATTTAAGTATGTAGCTATGTAAGGAAGTAGAAAGTGTAAGTCTGTTTCTAATATCTATTATTTTGTAGAAATTACTGAACAATGAAAATGCTTATTGTGACCCAACGCAATGTGCATTGGTGCTGAAGTAAAGGTGAAGTCATACTAGCGGCTGAATTTCGGTATGCTTTTTAAAACTAGTCAATGTAAGCCGTAGGTAGGTACAAAATTATAACGAGAAACAAAAAAAAATACGGCCAAGTTAAATTGAAGGTTAATGTAGTCCTAGGGTAGTGTGCAGGTATGCAAAAGCCGCAATATTTTACCAGATTCATCATATTTTACCACATTCCTCATATTTTACCACATTCATCATATTAATTTTACCCCCTTCATGATATTTTACCACATTACCTAATCTGTACAAGGAGGGGCCCGTGGCTAAATAATAAAACAGCCGCTCGGGTCGATCGAAGGTTAAGCTACGCTTGACACGGTCGGTTCTTGGATGGGTAACCATCCATTACATATCGAGACCTCCGTGCCTCGGAAAGCACGTTAAGCCGTTGGTCTCGGCTGTCATTCGTAGATCTTTGACAGTAGTTACAGGTAGCCAGAAGTCCAAAAGTCTCAAAACCACTGTTACCGAGGGATATTGTTTTACCCAGTACCTGGGTTGTGGAGGTCAGATAGGCAGTCGCTCCATGTAAAGTACCTAAGTACTGGTATTCAGCTGTATCTGGTTAGACTGGAAGAGGCTGAGGATTTGTACCTATTCTGTATACGAAATCGTAGCAAGCGTAGGTACTATTAAGTATTAGGCGTCGTCCACGTCGCTACTTGAAAACGACAGAAACTGAAATTACCAATGAGTAGCCAGAATGTCACATCACTAGTATTTCAATGGCGGTCCGTACACCGTTGGCTATAGCTATTCGGTAGAACTCGCGTTATGAACCAAATCGTCGGGCCATAAATGTCAGTAGAAATAAGAATGTGCAACGCCTTGCGTCTTTTCGATAGTTTTTTACCTACTCCATAAGCTCCAATCGACTCCGTATCGACGCCTTAGAGTAAAAACCTCGTAAGTGTAAAAGAAGTAACTTTTCAGGAGGAAGATAACGGTGTGCTGTAAAATTTTTGTACGGCGTCTTTCTCTTTCTTACCAGTTTTTTATAACGAGCGAGACATACTAATAATTATGATTAATGGCCCGATGACTCAGTTCTTAACATGGCGACTATAGTGTGACCGCATCTTTACAAAATAATAATGTCCGATGTGGTCAAAGTGACACACTTTCAAATAATAAAAAGCTAACTTAACCAAGTTCAGTGTAAGTATGATGACTCTAAAGAACGACTGAATGACTTGCAAGCGTAAGATTATGGTATTCAGAAGTAACTTGAAAATGATGGCCTTGGAGGTCAAGAACACAGATTATAGAGATAATTATAAGCTTACGGCATCTGAATATAATTTGGCAATTAAGTACTTTCACGTTTGAATTTTTGTTCGCAAAATATGTTTTTACTTTTTTTGCCTCAATATTGAGCGATGATCATGGTGGTAAAAGTGTGTCTTGTGCCCTCAAACTTTTTTGGAACCTTTGTTCCAACCCCTACTTTCCACTAACGGATCATTATTTTCACCGGTATTTGGTAATGAAGGCTGCTACTGTGAAAAACTCATACCGTCTCATTGCAAAACGAGTTCTAACTTTTCAACTAGACTTGGGTTTATAATTAGGTAGTGTTTGTATTTAGAACTTTAACATTTTCGAAATAAAGTTCGAAATTAAAAATAATATGGGTATAAAGTCAAAGTTCTGTAAAAAGGCCGATTGTCTCTTTGCCAGACTCAAAGGGATTACACGACACTTGCAACCACTAACGAGACTAGATGAGCAAAGCAGACAGACTATAAAACAATTATGAAATAATTGTTATTATAAGTATCTATTATAGTATATTGTATCTATAGGTATAAGTAATTATTATTATGCAACAATGACAACCCCATTTTCTATATACTCGCTATCACTGTCCATTCCATTTCCAAGGTTGCCTTGAATAGATCTCAGAAAGCGATAGGCCCGCCCCACCAATTGTATGTTTAGTAGTGTAATTTTTTTATTTGCTATTTATTTTCTGGTGTACAATCACTACATATTATAAAACAAAGTCCTCCACCGCGTCTGTCTGTCTGTCTGTTCGCGATAAGCTAAAAAACTACTGCACCGATTTTCATGCTGTTTTCACCAATGGATAGAGTGGTTCTCGAGGAAGGTTTTAGTATATAATAAACGACACAAAGTATATATAAATAAATTCTTAACATATATTTTCATCTGTTACAGATGTGCAGCTCTGGGTGTTCGCGGCCACGCTGCAGGCGCTAGTCCTGACCGCCAGCTGCGGCAACCATCGGCGCTCCATGGCCGCGCAAGGGGTAATTACTGATACCGTTTAACTAGATATAATATTGAATGCCAGATGAAGATAATGCAAAATGAATATTGGGGATGGAAGGAAAGAGGAAGACCATGCAATAAACTGCTTCACGAAATATCGGACTACATAAGCAAGCAGCCGAAAGTAGTGGAAATAATGTAAGGAGGCTTTAGCCCAGAAGCAAGAGAGTCATCATCTACTTAGCCTTTTCCCAACTGTGTTGGGGTCGGCTTCCAGTCTAACCGGATGCAGCTGAATACCAGTATTTTACTGACCTCCACAACCCAGTAACTCAGTAACTGGGTAATACGATACCCCTTGGCAAGACTGGTTGTCAGACTTTCGGGTTCTGACGACCCGTAACGACTGTCAAAGATGCACAAATGACAGCCGGGACCAACGGCTTAACGTGCTTTCCGTGGCAAGGAGGAGTCTCGATATGTAATGGATGGTCACCCATCCGAGATCCCACGGTCACCTAGCCACGAGTTCAGAAGCAAGAGAGTATGGGTTGATATTATGATAAAAAAGCTTAATACGCCAGTCCCTCTCACAGAGAGGAGGCCTGTGTCCCAGTAGTGGGGAAGTTATAGACTGATTATGCTATACCACGTGCAGCAAACAAATGCTAACTAACAAAACAATAATTAAATAACTACTTTTGATATTTATTTTATTTTCCCTTTTTTCCAGGGTTTAGGCTCTAAAGGCGGCTGGAGACCAGTGGTCGGTTCTGGTGGCCTTCTATACGGATCCTTCGGCACAGCGCCTCTACACGCGCCACACTACAAAATCCCCGTCCCAGTGATCGACCAATACCAGTACCAATCGTCCACACGACCTCTCGCCACGAAAGACGGGAACAAACTGACGTCAATAGCACAGTCGTACCGCCCAACAACGTTGAGGACGGTACCTGCAGCGTCCGCCGGCCCTGCCATCAACCAGCCAATCAGCACGTACCACAATCCCTTTGCCTTCCAAAACAACGCTTTCTCAAACTACAAGTTTGTCCAGAACTTTCCTGTTGAAAGCGTCCTAGTCAGGAACCCTCATAATCCATTCAACCAGCGTCCTATGTACTCCAAGTACCCGAATAAGATGAAGCAAAACAATCATGCTCAGAATATCATGCTACAGCAACTAACAAACATTCAACCAATACAATTCGGACAATACCAGACTACAAAGCCTTTGGATATATTCGGGAAGCCCATTGAAAGTTACGCGAGACCCACTGAAGCCAAGAAGCAACAGCATCAGCCAGGTGGTACAGAGATTTATAAGCAAGAGTTGTATAAGCTGCAAGACAGTGATACTGCGCCACAGTCTGTAAATCAACAGCAGGTGAAGACAGCGCAACAACAGAGCTTGGTTGGCATACCTAATATCGTCAATCCTTATGCACAGTATTCGTTCCAGGATGCTGTTTTCCCACCAAGTATATTAGGCAAGTCCTTTTTATTGTAGTTGGTGACAAATTAGGTAGCAAAGATACTAGCATTCTTTATTTAAAAAATCGAATCGAAAGTACGTTATAATCGATAGCTGTTGGTGTTGTTAACAAGCCCTAGCGTAGTTTCAATCTGCCCTAGCCTTTTTGTCATTGGGATTCCTAGGAAGTGACATTAGGGAAAGGTCACTCTAAATTGCCACCTGATTTGGCACCAACTATCCTAACTATAATATCGAAAGTCAGTTTGTTTGTTTGTTAAGTTTTCACACTAAAACGGCTGAACGGATTTGGATGAAATTTGGCACATGAGTAGACCAAAACCTGGATTAGGACATAGGATACTTTTTATCCCGTTTCCATGATATCGAGACTTATGTGGGTGAAACCGCGGGGCGCAGCTAGTAGTTTATATTGTAAAAACAAAAACACAATGGCTTACATCTAACATGTGTATTTTCTTCCAGGTTCATTTGGCACATTCGGAATCCAATCAGTGAAAGGCAGAGACCCCGTGTACCAGTTTCCAACGACGAAAACGACATACTTGCCTCCTCAACCGACAAAGCAGACGATATTCAACTCATTCAGTTACGCCCCCAACTACAAGACAACCCCGACAATATTCGATTCAACCACCCCGAGATTACCGACAACCCCGAGATTACCAACCACCCCGAACCAACTGCACTTCGGAACCACGTATAGTGATTTCAAGATCACACCTACGCCCCAAACAAAGGTATACGTGCCACCGAAGATCGATCCCAACGCGGGGGTCAAAGATACATTCAAGCCAAGTCCCCAAGATCCCTTCTCAAAGAACCATCAGAGTGACTTCAACAAAGTTTCCGTCACCACATACAACCCTACTGTTCCCAGTCCTACGACGTTAGCCAACAATTTCTACGACTACAACTTCCCTGCACACCAAAACCAACAGGGTCTAGTATACCACGAACCACAACAGAATGTTAATTTCAGTTACGAGAAAAAGAAGCATAAGATTCACGACAATGTAGCCGCAGGCGGTAATCAACAACCATCGAAACAATATGTTAATGCTCCCTTGAACACCGACCAACAAAGCCCCCAAAACTCTCCTTATAGGCAAACTTATGAAGTGACTGAAGCTACAGAAACTGATGCTCATTCCCAATCGTCTACTGCACCTTGGACTTTGACGTCAGAAGTGTATGAGTACAACAATCAGAAAGCTACCGAAGAAACGGAAAAGCAGCAGGACTATTCGGACACATACCGAAGGCCCGAACCAACGCCCGTCCCAGACCTCCCCGAAGAGTTTGCCATCGTAACCGAGGCCGAGAATGGCCATGACAACTCTTTGAGCTACGACATGAAAGTCGAATCTCAAAGCAGGCGGCCTCTAGGTGACGATTTCGTTGAACCTATCGGCAAGCACAAGCTTAAAGACTACTACTACAAGGTGTCAACTCCTTCATACGATGACTACAGCACGTCAAGACGAACGAAGAAGCCAAATGAGGCGGCAAAGTATAGCACACAAGAGACGACAACACAGTTCAACAATAACAAAGACAATAGCGGAGATATTCAAGTTGAAGTACTACCGACGCTTCCTCCGAACAAGCATTTCAAGCGTCCGAACAATCCGGAGCGCAAGAGGAATAAGGTCAGGAGGCGCCGCCCTCCGCTAGCGAACATCAACCGCAACAGAGACGAGTCTACTAGTACATCCAGCACATCAAGCACGTCAAGCGTTCGCTCGTCCACATACATCGCGTCTACTGAACCGACACCGACCACAGACGCAGACGAAGTATACACTATCAGACCTAGAGTGAGGCCGACTAAGTCCCAGCCAAATCTGACCACACCAACCGTCACCACTGACTTGACAACTAGTGCCTTACCAACAGTCACTCCTACAATACCTACCATAGTGAAGAAGAAGCTAGCACACCGCCGACCTGTCACTACACCTGCTGACAGACCCGAAACAACTACGTTTACCAGAGACGATCTGAACAAGGAATCCCAGATAATGAAAATAACAAACCGCCCACATTTCCCAAAAATAAACGGTTATGACTTCAAAAACGATTTCTCACATAAACAGGACGAAAAAGATACACCAACAAGCGATGTATCTGTGAGTTTATCAGACACTTTGAAGACTACTGTGGAATCTGAACAAGATTTCTCATTCCATAAGGACGTAAAGCCGATAGAAGCTAAACTGGAACCAGTGAAGGCTTGGGAGACTACAACTGAATTTTACAAAGAAGATGGTACAGAATACACGACGACAGCTCGATCAGACATCACAACTACAGGCAGAGCTCAACGTCCGAGACTGCGGAACAAGTACAACAGAACAAGATTCAACGTCAAAGATTACAGGAATCGACTAAGTTCCACTACAAGCACTACTGAAAAACCAGCTGAAAACGCACCTAAAATCCGATTCCCTCAAAGAAGAGTACCTTACAATGAAAACATTAACAATGAGAATGATAACACAACTGAACGCAAGAGGTTCACCCCTAAAGACCCGAGACACAAAAATGGTGACAACAGCGACACGACAGAGAGAGAAACGCATTCAAAGCCAAACAGACAGAGACAGACGACAGATGTGGAAGCAACTACAATAAGAGTATCAGCCCGTATAAGGAACGGACAACGCCGACCAAGGCCGACTACAGAAGAACCAGAGACAACCAGTCCAACCACAGTCCACAGCAAAAGACCATTAAGAAAGAAGATAAAGGATTCAGAAATAGGTGAATCAGTCCAAGACATATCCGTCACAGAGACAGCAGTTTACGATAGAAACGAAATAACATCAGAAAGGACGCGATCAGAAAGCGCTATCATGAAAATTGCCGACAAAAAGCACCAAGATCACTTAGAACATTTATTCGAACATTCGAAAAGAGTATCTGACTTAACTTTAGCGGCAAGTAAAGACTATAATAAGCCTGGAATGTTCAAGACCGTATCCTCACAAAGTAGGCGAATACCGAATTACTTCACGATAGCGACAGACGATCCCATTTTACCTATAGAAGCGTTCTTTCCGCAGTTGAACCAAAAGAAGGAATCGTAACGTTCCTATGTTAGTTAATTCTTAAAACCAAATCCTCTTCACTGCCAAAGCTTTTCTGTAGGTCTATGCGACAGCGATAACAGGGGGCCAAATATGTAAGTTCCAGTGAGTAAAAGGGATAGCGCTATTCGTCTTATATAGCTTCATCTCTTTCTAACACTTCCCTATATGGTCGTAGAAGTTTTACTTGATACAAAAACTGCACATGTTTGAGTAACATTTTTACTAAGGATGTTTGTACACAATGTTAGATTTAAGTATTTTTATTACATCACTGCATCTCTCTAAATGAGATTTCGCTAGTGATGTTTTCTAATCTGACAATTTTCACAAGATTATTTATCTGTCATTTTATAGACAGTCAATATTTATTAAATTTTACGTTGAGTTGAGTATTATAACTGGACTGTCGTATAACGGGCGTATATTCGATTTGTTGAGCCCTGTTTTAAAGGATTTCAATCTGCCTAGCCTTCTCCCAACTATGTCGGGGACTTGGGGTCGGCTTCCAGTCTTACCGGATGCAGCTGAATACCAATATTTTTGAAGCATTTATAGTTTCATAAAATACCGAATTCTGGATTTTATGTGTAGAAATATTGTTTCGACATAAAATTGTATGGAGAAACTAAATAGTACTTATGTTTTCGTTGCAAGAACTGACATTAGATAAGACTTCCTAAATCTTAAATATAAAATCATTATTATACACTCTGGACTGTTCTCTATCGGTGCTCATTTAGTTAAAATAAGTGTTAAAATATTAAGTGATATGGTTGTTTGATACATAATTAACTATATAATATTATGTTTCTGTGTGTTTGTCCTTTACATTTATATTCAAAATTGTATGGCATTTATTTGTAAACTAAATTATTTAAATGCATGATAATATTTATGTATAATTGAATATGGAAGTAAATCACTATAAAAGCGTGAAGTATGAATGTAATTATTAAAAGATAAAATATTTATACTCTTAGTGGTTAATTGTGTAAATAAAAGAATTTTCTTAACAAACTCTGTGTATTATTGAAGATATTAATATTAAATGTTTATAAATAGCTACATGTTTATTATGAAAGGTAAATAACCTCACGCAGCATTGGCCTGTATCTTCGACATCTTCTGAATACATTTAGCCGCGGCCTGGTGGATTGTCTTTTCCAGTGAATCTGTGAGAAAGAAAACAAAATCGATTAGGAATTTTAGGAAACTGATATTGTTTCTCTTACAGCTGAATGACGTTTATTTATTTAAAGGCTTATCAACTAAACGCATACACATGACAGCATTAAACGAAAATCCTTGCCATAATATAGATCTCGCGTGCATCTAAATTACAGGAAAGCACGGCACTTACAATTAGTGTACTAGAACATGATACAAAGAAGGAAAAAAAAACATAAGACATTAGACATTTATGCGTATACAATATAAAAGAGTATATTATTTTCACTTATACAGGGTGTTAGTGTAAACACCGTTATCCTTGAAACCAGTGGTTGGTTACATTTATAGAACGTAATATCAATGGAAAAATACAACTTTTTTTTTTAAAGAAAATTACTTTTTTCCACAAAAATATTTCACCCTACACGCAAGGGCAACGAACTTGCGTCTCAACAGGGCCGTCGGTTGGCGGGGGCGGGCGGGCGCGCGGGACGTTACATGACCGGCCGTCAGCTGTTTCGCAGCTCTCTCGAACGCGTATCCATGAGTATCGGCACAGTGACGGATATTTACTTTTTAAAATCTTTTAATGAAAATAAGTTTTTTTTTTGTTGTTACTGGGTCATTTATTTTTATATTTAAGTCAACTACCCATGGTTTGAGTGACATCGGTGTTTACCCTTGTATACTGTATAAGTGTAGTGTGTACGTTAGGTAGGCAATTTGATAAGGCCTGTTACAGAAAAGACCAAGTACAAAAAAAATCTGCCTAGCTTTTTTCCCAACTATGTTGGGGTCAGCTTCCAGTCTAACCAGATGCAGCTGAACACCAGTATTTTACATGGAGCAACTATATCAACACTTGAAAATATTTAAATCCTAACTAATATTATAAATGCGAATGTGGGTTTGTTTGTTAGTTACGCTTTCACAGCTAAACGGCTGAACCGATTTTGATGAAATTTGGTATGGGGATACTTTGAACCCTAGGTAAGGACATAGGCTACTTTTTATCGAGATACCAAGCGGGCGAAGCCGCGGGCGGAAGCTAGTAAAAGAATAAAGTTATTGCTTTACTTACATATTTTATGTGCCCCTTTGATCGGGAATCGCAGCCTCAAGCTGGTCGGATTGGAACAAATGAACACATAGGGACTGTCGCTCTCACCACCTGGGTACCTGAAAGTATTAAACGCCAATTAAATACATACATACATAAGCGCCTTCTTCCCATGGGGGTAGGCAGACACTACAGAACACCATCTGTTACGATCCTTACATACTCCTTTTGCCTCGTTTACGTTCATACATAACCACGAATAATTTTACCAATTAAATAACAGGGAATATGCATGTATTTTTTTAATATTTTTATTCGATAGTTTACATTGTCAAATAATAGTAAAAAGAAATTCGACGGCAAAAAAGCAATTTAAAGTAGTTAAAAAAATGTTTAAAAATATCCAACCGATCCGGGCTATTTAAACGCCCTACATTTGGCGCGCTTGGTGTGGTGACGTCACAGACCGTGAAAACAGACAAGCAACTGTCAAGTCAACGTCAAACACTCCTTTTTCTATGGGCGTTTGACATTGACTTGACACTTGTTTATTGACTTGACATTGACATTTTGATTGTTATCCCAGATTGTTACGTCACATCCGCTCTTAGCCTTTTCAAGTATTTGAATTACCTACAGTTTTTTGGGACTTTTTAAAAATTAATTTCTCGCTCAAAAAGAAATTTTATTCAAAAATATTGATGGAGGCATCATTCTGAAGTAACATAGTTTATAAAAAAAAATATTTGACCCATATTTGAACCACATGCATATTCCCTATTGTGGGGCGGCATCTACATCGCCACATGGGAAATCATCCAATGACTTCTCCCGCTCTGGGCGGGGCGGAGCGGAAGGGCGTGTCAGACTTTTACTGACTAAAACCCACCCGTGTTCCTTCAGTTGCCTGTTGCCAAGGTCCCGGTATCCCTTTCGGACTAACCCGCAACCCTGGCAGGCGTCATACATAAGTGCGCGATCAACATATATAATTTCATACAAGATTCCAACATCAATCGTTGGGCAGTTGCCCGCCCGACACGACACCCGTCTGGTCGGAGGATCCTTCCTTTTCTATAGAGGATGAGTGAACTTTACACTCTGTTCCTCATGTCTCTAAAATAGTATTATAATGTGTCTGCCTAAGTGCCTAGCGTTGCGTTAGTGGCAATAAATCCTAGGTCACATATTAGCCTAGTTAATGTGAGGAAATTTTTAATATTCGGCAACCTATATAGACTGCTACAATCATGTTTATTCAAGGCTTGTGATAGATTAACCATCTCTCCCTTAGCAAGCACTGGCTTATGCAGCAACTAAGGAAGATACCTTCAAAAATAACAAGATATAGTCCATTTCTCTGCATACCCCAACTTTTTAACGGATTTATTATTTTTTTATCACAAGGTTGTCATATATCATAACCACTATCATAGTAATTTTCCATGTTACCATATAAAATTTTAGGGCCAACTGTCTATACAATAATATACTAACGTCTTTTGATATTCCTCCTGCGGCAGACAGTCGTCCACATTGACACAGCCAAGCAGACATCCAGTGGGGTAGAACGACGGGAACTTTATTTCCGTTTCTGAAATATCCAAACAATGCTTATATTTTTATAGCATACTAATGGCCCGCCCCTGCTTCGCACGGTTTATTTTATGTTTTTACAAAACATCGAGATTTTCTTATTATATGTAGTACACATAAACCTTTCGGAATAAATTTTCTAAATGATGCTGATAACCGCAACAAAATCTTTTGTTAGTTTAGAAGAAATAAGCGGTCAAACAGACGGACACGAAAAGCGTAATTATTTTATACTATAACTAGCGACCCGCACCTACTTCGCACGGTTTTTACGACTTGACAAAACATCGAGATTTCTTAGTTATATGTAACTTTAATACTAACGGAATAAATTCTCTAAACGATGGTGTAAACCTCAGTAAAAAATAGTGGATAACATTTCTGCTAACAAAATGAGGAGTCATTTTTAAGGTATTTTTCTTGTTTAGAAAACTATAAGTAATAAGGTTATTTTTCTATTGGTCGTTGTCTATGATGGTCATTATTTGATATAATACCAAGCAATTGATGAATATTTTAAATCATAGAAGTGATGAGTCGACCATTTATGAGAAAAAAAGCCTATTTCATAGGGGGACCCAATATTTGATTTGAATATTATAAACGCGATAGTAATTCTGTCACCTTTCCACGCCTTAATGGCTGAAGGGATTTCGATGAAATTGAACTGGCACAACGGTAGACCAAAGCTTGGGTTAGGTTAGGACATAGGATACTTTTGAGGTTTAAGATCATATAGTCTCATAAGAATTACACTATTCACTTACATGAGAATACTAAAACTAAATACTTTAAAAAGAACAAAAAGTTGAGGTATTACAAAAATTAGACGTCGATTATATAAATGTTTTGAGGGTAGATTACAAATCATTAAAGACAAATGTTCGTTCGATAAATGTAAACAAGTATCCATGTAACATAGATAAACGGTGACTGGATGTGGCTCGACACTATTGTAGGGAATGTGAATTTCTTAATATAAATTGTTTAAGTAGTTTTTTAAAAGTGGTTTTGGATTTAGATTCTTTGAGGTCTCTCGGTAATTTATTAAATATTTTAGATTCTTCGTACACAATAGTTTTTCTTCCGTAGTTTTCTTTTTACCTCGGTAGCTGTACCTGCCCCATCTTTGTTTTTTTAAATCTTGTGTAGATATCGATACCCATCACGTCTGTGGAGTTCCGCTAATTAATTTAGTTTAACCCCTGTATAAACCAACGTTACCTGGATACAGCACTCTATACTGGTTCTCGATCGCTCTCACAAGCTCCTGGTCAGGCGGTTTCACAGTTGACGCGATCCACAGCCGACCGCGGTGACTCGAGTACCATGTGCGACCTTCATGACTGAAATCAAAGTTTATCATCAGTATTTACTTCTCACTCATCATAAGAGGAGCTCGTGGCTAGCAAGTAATAACAGCAGGTTACGCTACGCTTATCGAGGTCAGTCCGTGCATGGGTGACCATTATTTATATACCGAGACTCCGCCGTGTCTCGGGAAGCAGGTTAAGCTGTTGGTCCCGGCTTTCATTCATAGATTTTTGACAGTCCCTACGGGTACTCAGAAGTGCGAAAGTCTGTCATTATCAATGGGTATCGTGTCAAACTCAAGGGGTCTTACCACAAAAACACAAAAACTGACAGTAGACAATCGTAAAACGCGTGTCTACTGTCAGTTTTATGTCAAACTCCATAAATAAATCTCGTGTTTAAACGGTGTTTAAGGTAACTGATAAACACGGTTTTGTGGTAATAAGGAAAGCATTTATATCAAATAAACCAATTACAAGCACTTTTGAATTGTCAAGGGGTCGGTCAGTCAGAAAGATGAAGCTAGTTGCCCATTCCAAAGCGTAGTAGGTTGCTCCTATGGAGAAGAGTGTTACCCAGTAACTGGGTTGTGGAGATATGATAGGCAGTCGCTCTATGTAAAATACAAGTATCCAGCTGCAGCTGCCGGAAGCCAACTGAGTTGGGAAAAGACTACGCAGATCATGACTTCTCACAGTTTGTTTCTTTGTTAAGCTTTCACGCTAAAACGGCTGAACGGATTTAGATGAAATTTGGCAAATGGGTAGATTATGACCTAGAATAGGACTTAGGATACTTTTTATCCCGGGCGGTAGTACGTTACGTGGGATAACTTCCGACCTCCACGCGGGCCAAGCCGCGGGCGAAAGCTAGTATGCACATAAAAGGCACTTTTAAACGTTAACCGAAAAATACAATAGATTATACTTGCCCCTTCCAAAAGTTAGTATAGTACCGAGAAGAAGGAGCAAGAAACTCCACCGTAACTCTTTTAAAAATGTTTTGTCATGAAAAAGTGTTTTTAAAATCTATTAAAGAAATAAATAATTTATTATTTATTTTGCCAGAATTTCATAACAAGTTTGCAACAAAAACTGTGCATTTCCATAAAATGCTGAGTATTCTAAAGAGGACCAGAGCATATGCTTGCACGTGCCTGATGAAGTTTACCCCAGTGTTGTAGACTTTTTAAGTTATTAAAAGGGGTTAAAAAAGCCACTCAGACAGTCGCAGACCGCTTTACACCACAATAATTGAGCGCTGAACGATCATCGAAGGCTGATGGCAGCTATCATCGCCAGTCTCACGCTCAGATGCCGCGCTTCAATTCAACAGTCAACTCATCATAGTGGCAAGGAGTAGTGGAATACTCACATAGTAAGCCCTCACTGAAGAATTTATTGCTTACGAGAACCAATGAGTAACGTAATAAGGTTCTGCCCGATACAAATTGTTCGCGAAAGGTTATTCAAACGCGGAGGATCTTAACACCGCGATTCAGAAATTGGAGTTGAAAGGAAAGTGACATCTAGCTGCTCCTAATATGAGGTTTCGCATCCTTTGAGGGTGGATACAACGACCTCTAGTTAGTGGAGCTTTTGATACGTCTGTGACGTCACGAGCCACGTGTTGACCTTTGAACCGAGGTCATATTTCGCGCATGCGAGGTTACACTCTTGGTACGTTTGCGTGACCTTGACCCGTTTTGAGATCGATCAGCTGGTTCATAGAAATGCTTTTAAAGGAAGTTTTGGAGCATTTGGAGTTGATTTGAGATTTCTATAACATTATGTGGTTTAAAATTGGTAAACATTATGTAGGTTTTAACATCAAAGTAATTGTTGTTACCTTATTTATGAAACCTGCCCAGAGTCCGTTTCCGAAGTTTTGGAGGAACAAATTTATGTCACATTTAGATTGTGATGTTTCTAGTTTGTACAAAATTGATCTAAAACTCTAACATTTTGGGCATCCCCTGACCTGGCATGACCTGGAAATACTTTTTATCCCGATATTCCCAGAGGATCCAGTCTTACTCGGGAGAAATAGCGGGGCGCAGCTAATATTTAATAAAAATATTTTTAAATGCTTTCCGCCGTATCTTGTCATCGTACAAGAACATACATTTAAAAACTATCTTGATGCCCTCACCGAGGAGTGATGCCTAATTGCCCAAGGCTGGTATGGAGAGGCAGCGTCCAGTGTCACTCATCTCTTGAAGCTGGCTGCCTTGGACATGCGGGGCGGGTTGTCCAGGGTTGCTTTATAATGTTACAATAAAGTAGGAACATAAAACTTACAGCTTAATGCCCTCGACGAGGAGTGACGCCCACGGCTGGTGCATGGAGAGGCAGCGTCCAGTGTCACTCATCTCTTGAAGCTGGCTGTCTTGGACACGTGGGGCGTGTTGCCCAGGGTTGCTACTCATTATCGGCGCATAGGCTTGGGTTTCCACAGAGGGGTCGAACTGGAAGAATTGTAATAAATACCTATAGGGTGGTCTAAAGTTATTTAAAATGACACATAATTTTGAAAGTTCTATGAAGTACGCTTGCGAAACAGAAGTTTAAACAATTACACCTATTGACCCAAAGGGACTACCCTTTTCATTCCGGGACTGTACATGTTTACAGAGAGAGTATAAATAGGTTGAGCAATTTTCAAACACATTCGATTCCCACATTTCTGCAACGTGTGCTATAAAAAAGTGCAAGCAAAATTATAGAACTGAAGGTGCTTGACCTTGTGGCGGATCGCCTCATGCGAACTACGCGTCAAGGACCTGACGTCACACATAAATCCTGCATCGCGCAATTAAAGTTTACCGTGCAATGGACATATGTATACAAGAACCCGACATCAATCGTTGGGCAGTTGCCCGCCAGACACGACACCCGTCTGGTTGGAGGACCCTAATCTTCCCTTTTCTAAGGTGGATGAGTGAACTTTACACCCTGTTCCTCATAACCTTAAAACCTTATAATTCTTTGACTGTACCTGTAAGAGCGGCGCGTTCACTCCAGGTGCCACATCCCGGTCACTAGGCACTCCTATAAACATGTCGTGTTGTAACTGCCTCGCATTGTCTCTGCCGTCGCTAGTCATCTGCCTGATTTGATCCTCATCGGGCTCGTAGTCGATTGTGTTGTCCTCGACTATTTGGCGACCTGAAGGAAATATTTGAAATACATTGTCGATTTGAACTTAATTCTGAGTTAAGCGGGCTTGTGAAACGTCGGGAAAAATATTGCTTAGCCAATTGACTTTACTAGACGTAGGCAAAAAGGCTGCCAAGCTAAAATGGGATTGGGCGGGTCATGTCAGCCGCATGCATAGCGACCGCTGGGCAAGTCTCCACACGGTGGGTGCCTGAGGATGGACGGCGCCGCCGAGGCCGGCCCAGGAAGAGATGGAGGGACGATCTAGATGCGTACCGCAAGGGTTGGATCAAGATGGCCCTGGCAGTGGTACAGAGTAGGCTAACATTAAAAAAAATATTGACTTTCTTAACACATCAGTCATTCTTCGTCACTTACGAAATGGTACAGTCAATTGACAAAGTGTAGTAGGTATGTCAGTCTGCTCAACAATCAAGTACCCGACTGTACATTTAGTGCCCATATTTTAAATTAATAATAGTTTTATACATTTTTGTCCTATGTTGTATTATATGGTGAACAATAAATTAAAAAACTTACCAGCAAAATCGAATGTCATCTTCTTGTTTAGCCTGGAGCCATGTTTTTTATCGTGTAGAGATTGTTGGTACTTTTCCAGCTTGTCTTTCTCAGTGGAGTTCAGCCACACGCTGTTAGCACTGAAGTAGTCGCTGTCATCGTCAGTCACGCGGGTACGACGTTCACTGGAAACATACAAAATTTTAGATTTAGGTGCTGTCAATATCGCGTCAGTAGTACGTTCCTATAAATTGAAATCAAAAGCCATTTATTCAAACTAGGCTGAGAATCAGCACTTTTCGAACGTCAAAATTACATAAGACCGTCCCCCAAAAGGCCCACCCTTCACCACTTCCTAGTGCTTTAGGTGGGAAGAAGTGGCGCAACAAACTCCCCAGCAGCACAGCTGTCTGTTCAGTTAGAAAAAAAGGATTCTATACAAAAGTATGCAAAATCATTTACATTATAACTATTATACTATTAAATATTGCTCATTTAATAGTATAGGATCATCATCACTCCCAAGCTGATGACACAAAGTACTTTATTTGTGAAACTCACACTTTATTGATTGTATTTATCCACTGCTTATTTTTACCTAGGATATTTCTATCCATTGATTGACCAGTCGGTCGACAGAAGACAGTTAGCCTGCCAAAATATTTATCTCGTGCCGGATAACCATACCTGGTACGATCATACTCCAGCAGTCGGTTCCTGTGCGACACGGCAGCTTCCCAACCCTTAGGTCTGCTGCGCTCCATCAAAGTCTCCTTCAGCTTCGCAGCTCCCTTAGTCTTTGTGTTTAATTCTTTTTGCTCTTCTGGCGTGCACACCTTAAATATATGACAAATAATATTATTAGGTACCTACTGCGCGGCTGCTGAGTGTCAGTTCCTGGGTTCATTGAATATTGGGACACATTTATATTGGGTTTCTCTACAAGAACATTCTCAAAGACTGGATTTTTGCCAGTACTTTGAGTTTATATTGCCCTTTAATCATAAATTAAATAGGATGGAAAATTGTCATTTATTCAATGTTAGCACAAAGTTTTTGATAAAAAGGTTTGGATTGTTGTTGTTTTTTCGTAAAAAATTCCCTAATATCAAAATTACATTAATCTTATCTTTAGTTTGTTTCTTGTTTTGTCAATTGGTTAATAGGGAATATGCATGTGATTCAAATATGGGTCAAATATTTTTTTCTATAAACTATGTTACTTCAGAATTATGCCTCCATCAATATTTTTGAATAAAATTTCTTTTTGATCGAGAAATTAATTTTTAAAAAGTCCCAAAAAACTGTGGGTGATTCAAATACTTGAAAAGACTAAGAGCGGATGTGCGTAACAATCCGGGATAACAATCAAAATGTCAATGTCAAGTCAATCAACAAGTGTCAAGTCAATGTCAAACGCTCATAGAAAAAGGAGTGTTTGACGTTGACTTGACAGTTGCTTGTCTGTTTTCACGGTCTGTGACGTCACCACACCAAGCGCGCCAAATGTAGGGCATTTAAATAGCCCGGATCGGTTGGATATTTTTAAACATTTTTTTAACTACTTTAGATTGCTTTTTTGCCGTCGAATTTTTTTTCACTATTATTTGACGATGTAAACTATCGAATAAAAATATTAAAAAAATACATGCATATTCCCTAATATGTGGAATTTCTCAGCAGCAGCTCGCAGTCTGGTTTTGTGCCAGATCTGAATAGGCTCGTCCTCTATTACATGGGACTTAAACATAACAGGTGAAATGTGGGTAAGTACTCAGTACACCTCTGATTAGCCCTTTGGGGAAACAGAAATGCGTGATGTTATGTTAAATAAATAACACGTCTTGTTACCAGATTCCCACAGAACAGACATGGTCCTGACCCCTCCTGCTTGCAGACGACGCGGCCGCATTGAATGCAGTTGTTCACCAGCTCGTGTTTAGACGCCTGGCAGTCGCAGTGGTGTCGGCCTGCAAAGTAATAACGTACTTTGCTAAAAAGTATGTGTTAAAACTAAATTAGTTTTATGTATGAAGATAACATATCACTAAACTCTCGATGTGTATATCGTTTTCATTCAAACCAAATATTCTTACAGCTAAGAAAATGCCACCTTGCCATATATTATTTTTTTACTATTATATTCTGTATTTTTTTAATATTTATATTTCGCGTAAGGTACGCACGGCTACACATCAAGCATATACATTTCCAGTATAAGCTAACCTTGCATTGTTCGGAAATCCTATACAATGCGAGATCAGACAAAACAAAAAAAAATATTGAAAAATAATTCATAATAGGGAATATGCATGTATTTTTTTAATATTTTTATTCGATAGCTTACATCGTCAAATAAAAGTAAAAAAAAATTCGACGGCAAAAAAGCAATTTAAAGTAGTTAAAAAAATGTTTAAAAATATCCAACCGATCCGGGCTATTTAAACGCCCTCCATTTGGCGCGCTTGGTGTGGTGACGTCACAGTTCGTGAAAACAGACAAGCAACTGTCAAGTCAACGTCAAACACTCCTTTTTCTATGAGCGTTTGACATTGACTTGACACTTGTTGATTGACTTGACATTGACATTTTGATTGTTAGCCCGGATTGTTACGTCACATCCGCTCTTAGCATTTTCAAGTATTTGAATTACCCACAGTTTTTTGGGACTTTTTAAAAATTAATTTCTCGCTCAAAAAGAAATTTTATTCAAAAATATTGATGGAGGTATAATTCTGAAGTAACATAGTTTATAGAAAAAAATATTTGACCCATATTTGAATCACATGCATATTCCCTATTATGCCAGCTGATTGTTCAACATAGTCTCATTAATACCCCTAGAGAGTAATGGGATATTAAAAAAAAAACAAATTGTATAATCATCAACACCCCGTCTTAATTGCTGGGCATAGCCCTCTGTTTGCAGACATGATACAGGAGAGTATCACTGACCTTCGCCATTTGAAACATAAATAAACTAGATTTTCAAATGAACAATTTTTTTTTTTTTGATGTTGGTAAATCGTCCAATGACTTCTCCCGGTCTGGGCGGAGCGGAAGGGCGTGTCAGACTTTAACTGAGTAAAACCCACCCGTGTTCCGTCAGTTGCCTTCTGTGCCAAGGTCCTGGTATCCCTTTTGGACTTTCCCGCAACCCTGCCAGGCAAACATCGCCCCCCTGTTAATGTTATTCAGGCACCAAAATATCCTTGTAGCACTGTAGTCTTAGAAAGGTTGCAAAAGTCAAAAGGCTGGGAGCTCCGGGAAGCCTTGATCGTGCAGGCCTGGGTGCCATGCCGGTTTCCTATGCATGAGAGATATTTTTCGACGACATGTGAAGCCAAGTCATATGATTTCAGATTTCAAA
Organism: Lithophane semibrunnea; assembly: GCA_947363905.1. Lineage (NCBI taxonomy): Eukaryota > Metazoa > Arthropoda > Insecta > Lepidoptera > Noctuidae > Lithophane > Lithophane semibrunnea. The sequence continues at coordinate 4,386,939 of OX376205.1, forward strand.
TGAACCTACCTTTCAGTAACACAACTTGAGCATTCTTGCCCTCCTGTGAGTACAGGTTCACATACTTGGTCTTTTTCTTAGACTTGCTATCAGACTCGGTTGGCTCCGGTGGCTGTACTGGTTCCGCACTGATGAAGTCCGCTTGTTGCTTGTTCTTTGATATCTTCTTCTTTTGCTGCTTAGGCAAGGGGACGCCTAGAATTTATTTAAAAAAAAAAAACACATCCAATACTTTATATCCCAATATTCTTATGGAATCGAGACATATGAAGGTGAGGCCGCGGGGCACAGCTCATCATCTATAATTATTATTTTAGTCAGTGAATTCTACTAGTATTATAAATGTGAAAGTTTGTTGGTGGGTATGTCATTCTCTCTCACAGGAAGAGTGATTGTCATGATTTTTGTATAGAGGTACTTTATGTGCCAGAAAGTGACATAGCAGAAGCATAAGATAATGTTCCTACTGCTGAGAAACAGGCATCCTCTAATCGAGAGTGAGTGGACTGTAATCTACCATGCAGGCCCAGTGCGGATTGGTAGAGGTCACATGTCTTCGAATTTTTGGTTCTAGGACATGCTGGTTACCTCACAATGTTTTCCTTCACCATTTTGAGAGCAGTGGTGATGGAATAATGTACTGTACCTACACAAAGTTCTGGTTGTGTTAATATTGTGCAATACTTAATAGTTAGCTACTTAAATAAATGACAAATATGGAGTGTAAATATTAAAATATTAATTCCTTAAGTGTTATTGAAATTATAAATACCTCTGCTTGGGAATTTCTTCTTGCACAGTTCCAAGAAGAATCCTTTATGTTGAGAGTTATCAAAGTCCAGCAACGTTTTCATGTACTCATTCAAATCACCCTCACTCTCTATTGACAGAATGTATCTGTAATAAAAATCGAACAGCCTTAATTAATAACCGACATGTACCCACAGCGAAATATATTTTACAATATTAGCTAAAACTTTCAAACGAAATGTTGTCTTTATTATTCTGTGGTTTGTTGTAACTTACTTTATTAAATCATCCGGTATCTGAAAATCTAAAATTTTAGACAATCCTTCACTGACCCACTGCTCCATGTTCATCAAAATAATTAAGTAAGTTGAAAGTAAATTATATCTTTATTTACGTGGAAAGTTGAATTTGTGGCACTTTTTTGCACTTCTTCGACTTCCAGCTGATTTTGACAGTGTCAAAAAGTCAAAAATGTGCAATTGTATTTACAGGGATAGCTAGAGTTGCAGATTTTGCACAAAATACGAGTAAATTCGTAAACCTTGTGAACCTTCTTGTGAAGTGAGAGAAAAATATATTTCTATAGATTATCTCAAACCACTGCATTGAGTTTCTACTTTTTCAAGACCTTTTTTTAAGGTCTAGGATCCAAGTATGATTTATAAGTCAATGGATCCAAGTATACCATTTTGGCAGCACTAGTAACAGTATGGCAACCATAGATGTATTTTAATTTTGAAACGCTTTTTCGCTATGTTGAAATCTCTAGTTCCTGTCAAAAATTGTATTGCTACGGCTACACTTCGCGTTATCGCGAACTTTTCTTCGTGCGCTCTCTGTTGCTCGGCGAGTAATCGAGGGGTGTGCGAGAGAGAGCGCACGAAGAAAAGTTCGCGATAACGCGAAGTGTAGCCATAGCACAAGGAACATTGACAGAAATTAGAGATTTCAAAATGTTTCGTCGTGAATGTTTCGCCAGTGCAAACGCACGGTGAGAGATAATTCTCGACGACATGTGACGCCAAGTCGGAGGCCCTTGGGCGACTACTCAGTCACTAACCACACTAAAAGAAGAAGATACTAGCTGGCAACTTGATTCTTCTCTGTCACTGAACTCATGTGACTCTTGCTTGACTGCGCAGAGAAGAACTCACAGAGTGTCACTGTCACTGTCACTGTCACGTCAACAATTTCTGTCAAAATTTTGTTTTCGACAGGCATTCATTGACAAAAATTCGATTTTTGAAAAGTATAAAGGTAAATTTACATCGTAGAAAATTATAAATCAAACTCTTTCATTTGTTAAAATCAACACAAATAAAAATGCAGCGTAATCAAGCCAAAAGAAAATCACGAAAAATCACTTTTAATCCGATGTCATTTATTTACGTAATTTTGTAACCTAGATGTGGTTAAGACAAGGTATTTTCTGTATTTTTCAGCCTTTACAATGTCTATTTCACCATTCTTTCGCTCCCCGTTCACGGATTTAACGGGAGGTATTCATTCCCATCAAATGCTGGGTAGGTGCCAGAAGGAGGAGGGTCGGTATATGGATTGCCTGGAGGCCTACGGTCTTGAGCGCGGGAAGGTCAAATGCGTACATTTGTTTGATGATTTCCATGAGTGCCAGACATCAATGAAGCAGTTCAAACGATTCTTGGTATGTTTAATTTGTCTATCTTTTTCACACGCTTTTTTGGTTAGTATGTTCAGGAATTAATGCTGTAGAAAGCAACCTCTTCTATGAATTAGCTGTGAGATAACTACTCTTCCTAAATACTTTTCAAGTCTTGAAGTGGATTCAATTCAATTGATGGATGATATAAGGGTTTAGTTAGAGATTAATTAGTAAGCCATTTTAAAGGACATGGGTATCCATTAATAACACTTATCAGTTGTTGATTTTTCTTCTCTTTAACTGAATATTTTCTGCAGTTTTCTGCCTTACATCCTTTGATCCTCGTGGTATTTTGGTGGTGTCAATGTATTTTTTGTTAATTCTTAATCTCTTTTCAGGCAATGCGCAGAGAACGTGACAGACAAATCTCTGAAGGAAAGCTGAAGGGAGACAACCAATATGTATCACCAAAGATTGACAGTTTTTAATGTTATGTAGAGCACCTTCTTCCAATAGTCACATTCAATTCAACTGCAGAAATACTGTAATACTGGTGTAAATAAAATAATTTACTCAACAAAAGGAGATTTATTTTAATTATTATAATATATTTAAATATATGTTTAGGCCAATAATCACTTTTGAAAAAACAGGCTCAGTGCAGTATTGGCCATTCTTCTATTCATAGTGTTAGTGGCCAATTAAGTTTTCTGAGACAGCAAAAAAGCAAATGAAGGTTATAAGTAGTGAAAATGTATCTTACCATAAAAATGGATATATTATAATGTAGTATAGTAGAAAGTGGAGTATCTTACCATAAAAATGTTCGTTTGGTACTTTTTAACCGACTTCTTCAAAAAGGAGGAGGTTCGCAATTCGTCTGTATGTTTTTTTTTTTTTGTGTATGTTACGCGATTACTCCGCCAATTATGAATCGATTTTGATGATTATTTTTTTGTTTGGTAGGTCCCATATAAATTTTTATTAATTTTGCTTGCGTAGTTTTTGAGTTAGCTTCAATAATTACGTATTTTTCCCACTTTGCGTATGTAGACGATATAATTATTTCACTCTTTCACTGTTATTTACATAACAGGTAGTGGTATTCGAATTTGTGTGGGGTAAATACCACATCTAAAAAGTGGAAAATAAAAAACTTTTTACAAACCATAATACGTATTTAAAATCCACTTTGTGTATGTTGATGATGTTATTTACGTAGCAAGTAAGTAGTGGTATACGAATTGGTGTGGGGTACATAAGTACCAAAATAAAAAAGTGAATAATAAAAATGTTTTATCCAAAAAAACAACCGACTTCCAAAAAAAACCCACTTCAAAAACAACCGACTTACTAAAAAAACACTACAAAGTGAAAAATAACTCTTTTTTTTATTTTTGTAAGTCTCTTGTTTTTTTTTTTGTATAAAAGTTTTGCTGTTTTATTTTTTTTCGAGCATAACGTCAACAATGACGAAGCATCCTTTACGCTCTAAACCTCCAACTGTCAATCGACAGTTGAGCGGTCTTGGCGTGAATTGACAAAACGAGGCGAGCAGATTACCTACTATAGGTATCGTGAAAGGACTTGCTGCGCATGGATGCACATTCAGGGTCATGGTAGTCTTTAAACCATAGGTATTGCCGGTGCATGTTACTGCTAGCCGCCAGAGGTAGTGCCAAGGTTCTTGTGTGTCTCGTGTGAACTGGACCTTACTAGTTGTAATTCATACAACCTTTTTCCTCTGATATTATTCCTGTCTGTACTTATTCAGTTGCTCCTAATTTCCTAGAAAATAAATAAAAACTGTCATATTCAACTGTCACAATTGGTGCTACCCCCGGTTTAGGACGAATTTTAACTTTGCTAATAAATTGTGAATAATTCTACTTTTGTCGTTATTATAAAGACAAGATACAAAGATGCATAATATTTCGCCATTTTTCCGCTCCCCGTGGACTGACATTACGGGGGGGATCCATTCGCATCAGATGTTGGGCCGGTGCCAGAGAGAGGAGATGGCAATGATGGACTGTTTGGAGGCTTACGGGCTAGAGCGTGGCCTGGTTCGATGCCACTGTTTTCTAAACGACTTTCGAGAGTGCCACACCAGATTGAAACAGTTTAAGAGATTTATCGTATGTTCAGTTTAATTAATAGATATATACGACTATCTACTGATTCCATATAGGCATTGCGAACTAATTAATTAAAAACTTAAATACTTATGTCAATACAAGCATTTATACCCGACACCTTGTTCATGACTGTTCATCATTTACCACTTTTGCTTCTATCAAGCACGTTCACATATTAATCACGGTTCATTAAAATTCAGTTAGATTGACGCACGAAGCGCCTGAAATATTTACCATCTTACACCCGTCTGCAATCCACGTCAAAGCTATGACACATTTTCAAACAGGCGCTTTCGGAGTTCTAGCTACCAGCCCCCCTCTTTATAGGGGGAGACATTGCACACACGCAGCTAAATTCTTTTGCACGCAATAATGTTTAGCAGTACCTAAGTAGAACTGTAGGAGTTAGGATCGAGCTAATTCAATAAGAGCTTTAAAATCATATCCATACTAATATTATAAATTCGAAAGTAACTCTGTCTGTCTGTCTGTATGTTACCTTTTCCCGCCTAAACCACTGATCGGATTTCGATATTTGGCAAGTAGATAGATGGCATTCCGGGGAGGTTTTAGACTACTTTTTAACGATATACCTACCTACCACGCGAGCGAAGCCGCGGGCGGAAGCTAGTTACTTATAAGAAATTGAGCTTGACACAATGCTGATTTGATTTTCTTTTGTAGATAATGCGCAAAGAGCGTGATCGCCAGATTGCGGCTAAGAAGCGATGCGGTGACAAGATGTACTGCTCCCCTCTCCTTGATAGCTACTGAACTTTTGGCTTGGACATCCACAATTACAGTGGGCTTAAAAATTTAGAACTATTACGTAGGTACACACAGCTACACATCAAGCTATACATTTCCAGTTTATGCTGGTCTCGCATTGTATAGGATTTCCGTACAATGCGAGGTCAGCGTATACTGCAAATGTATAGCTTGATGTGTAGCCGTGCGTACGTATTTATTTACTAAATTATAAAAAGGCCTATACGTTTCGAAATGACATATCGTGTTGTCCTTACACTTTCCTGAATATGATTAACTAGCCAAATAAATACATTACCATTGATGCAAAACGCTTTTTTCTCCAAAGACCTTGCTGTGTTTGAGCGACCTTTACTGAAAGGCAACGAGATGAATATTATTTATGTGTCGATCGAACAGTACGCTCATTATTATTATTCGCATAATAAAGCTTTATAGATCTATATCTATCCGAGTATATTGGCAAGTTCAATACTCAATACCTTCACAGTTTTTTGTGCGCAAGAGTCATGGTCGTTCAGCCACGTTTTTGTATGGAATTTTGGCGCCAAACTAAAATACAATTAATCATTATGTACTGGTCGTATGTGAGCTGATCGATATAGAATTAAATATATTTATCTGCCAGTAGTGCTTCTACGCAGATGTGGTCTACATACATAGGAATGGCGTGACTTGTTTTTTTGAGAAGCTGCGCTGCGTTGTTTGTCATTTATTCTTGAATGTCGTATTTATTTATGAGGGGCCTGAATAGGTTAAAAATAGCACGAAAATGATTAGGTGTTACATGATGTTTTGAAAGGCTAGTTTGCATTCAGTGTTCAGAATACCTACTATGGACACTTGGGCAGACAACTCGACACAGCGTTGCGTCATGCACGGGAACGGTGTTACATGATGTTTTGAAAGGCTAGTTTGCATTCAGTGTTCAGAATACCTACTATGGACACTTGGGCAGACAACTCGACACAGCGTTGCGACATGCACGGGAACGGACTACCGGGAGTAGTTACTAGTAGAACCTGAAACTGACTTCCTATCTAGGCAGAACAGAACGAGAGTATTTATTAATAATATCGCAATATAGCAGCACCTGGGATGAAAAACACCGCTGACTGATGATGCAAGTTCGCATCTGCTTGCAACACCCATCCGACGTTAAATAAAAAATATATTTTTAATACAATATGCAAATCAAAGCCAATTAAAGATTTGATAAATTATTTCTTACTACATATCTAAATGGAATAGCAATGAGCAAAAAAATGTTTATCACGTTTGGATCACAGGTAGGTAGGTGGCAGTGTTCAACTAAATGCCGATACTTGACATTTGTTCCGAAAAATGCTAATTTAAATTAATTGTAAAATAATTCTCGTCATTACCTTACCCAATGAAGTTCATCGACCGCCTATTTTAGTGGCGAAATATATTCGAAGGTTGTATCAGATCACGCCAAGGTAACTCCACCGTGAGTCCTTTAAAGAAAAAAAATGAGATTTTTTTTGCTTGCGGAACTGATTAGCAAAGGTCCACGACCTCGTTTAGATTTTTGAACCATTTGCCATCTTATATTCTTTATGAACGGGGTAGGTAGGATATCGGTAGGTAGATTGATATTTAAAAGGCCGGACAACAACCCCTGCAGGTTGCAGGATTTGTGTAAAAAGGTATACATTTTATTATAAGGTAATGACCAAATGAGGATCAACGACTTGTTTGTGGATTCATCGACTACCACCTAAAATCACACATTCACCACGTGCATTCAACACCATTAGGTTGTTACGTACCTGAATGTTGGCGGTGGTAAAGAAAACGAAAATGCTTTATGTTTTTAATACTAGTTTATTTAAAATATGGTTTGATCTCAGACTTTTTTTGTTGGTTTGAGGGTTTGATCAGCCTAGGACGCAGTGACAGCATGGCACTTAAGCTTAACTAATTAAGACAAAGAAGGTCACTTGAAGGATTCCTAATAAATGCCTATATCCGCTGAGCCACTAATACTCGTATCAGGTGAGTAGGACTAGGTATTCTAAGGTCAAGTTAGTTTCCTTAAATTTTCTTGATTCACTTTGCAAGCAGAACATAATTCTCAGCCAAACTGGTCACTTGAAGGATTCCTAATAAATGCCTATATCCGCTATATCCGCGGCTCACCGCTAATATCAGGTGAGTATTCTAAGGTAAAGTTATTTTCTTTAAAGTTTCGATGAATTTTCTTGAGTCACTTTATTTTGTGGAATTAAAAAAAAGAATAGGTGCGTCAACTTAGAACCAGTAGGATCTCTTACAGACGGATATTGGGTATACCTACCGACCCGAGAGCACGTATGGTGTAACTTCAAAAAAATATACAGGTTCTATTATTTTGTATATTTTTTTTAAAGATTTCACTATGGCACCTAGGTCAGACCTTAGACCTATACCTAAGTCCTGTACACCGGCACCGCTCTCCTGACTTATGTACTTAACAGGAGGAGCTGGAGGTTTTCTGGACTTCTGGAGCTGATACATAACATAAACTCCATCTCTCCAAACGGAGGTTATAAAAATGTAATTCGTGGTGCCAATTCCATAAAGTAGTAACTTATATTTTTTTATTTATGGTAGGTACCTAGTACTTATAGATACCTGTAGGTAATTTAGGTATAATAATGTCCGTGTAGAGCTATGAGTAATAATGATATGTCATGACGTGGTCCGTACACTGAGAAACTATTTCACACAACACATAAAATCACGACTTGTTTTGCCCGAAGGGTTGGGCAGAGGAGTATAGTACACCCACATTTCTCCAGTTTAAGTAGGTACCTATGATGTTGACAACTTGACATACAGTACCTACAGAACCTTCAGAAGGTAGGTACTGAGGAGGAAAAATATATTAAGGAAATACAGGGTGTTAGTGTAAACACCGTTGTCCGTGAAAGCAGTGGTTTGGTTTCATTTATAGAACGTAAAATCAATGGAAAAAAACAACTTTTTTTTTTAAAGAAAATTCCTTTTTTCTCCACAAGAATATTTCACCCTATACGCAAGGGCAACGAACTTGCGTCTCAACACGGCGGGCGGCGGTTGGCGGGGGCGGGCGGGGCGCGCGGGACGTTACATGACCGGCAGTCAGCTGTTTCGCACCTCTCTCGAGCGCGTACCCATGAGTACAGTGACGGATATTTACTTTTTAAAATCTTTTAATGAAAATTAGGTTTTTTTTTTGTTGTTACTGGGTCATTTATTTTTATATTTAAGTCAACTACCCATGGTTTGAGTGACAACGGTGTTTACCCTTGCATACTGTATGTTGCGGCAAGTATGAATGAGTCTCAACGTGGTCTCACTTCAATTCGAAGGAATTTCCAACACACAAACCCTTACTTAGGTAATTTTACACTTTCTCTCGGAACTATGTTATCTCATTAGGCCCTTCGAGTACCTACCTATACAAGCATACCTAAGGCCGCATTCATGTAGAACGCTGGTAACCGCGGCCCGCGCGGCGATATGCCAAAGCTTGTCGACGCCAAATCAGCGCGAATCGTTGCCGATAAGTTTCTATCTGATGAGTCGGCGCCCGCGCCGGTTCGCGCTTATTCGGGAAAAGTATGAAAACTGCATGCGCCGACCAGAGTGCCAAGCGGCAGCGCCGACATCGACCTCGTAAATTCTTACTAATATTATAAACGCGAATGTTTGTAAGTATGGATGGATGGATGGATGTGTGGCGGTATCTACATCGCCACATGCGAACTACGCATCGAAGTCCTGACGTCACACAAAAATCCTGACGTCACAAAAATCCTGCATCGCGCAATTAGAGTTTACCGTGCAGTGGACATTACAAGAATCCAACATCAATCCTTGGGCAGTTGCCCGCCAGACACAATACACCGGTCGGAGGATCCTCCCTTTTCTATGGTGGATGAAAGAGCTTTACACCCTGTTCCTCCTAACTCCTATAACCTGGATTAACACATAGGATACTTTTTATCCCGATATTCCCACGGGATCGAGACTTACGCGGGTGAAACCGCGGGGCGCAGCTAGTCTCTTATAATTTAATCATTTTATGTAGGTTTTCTTAATATGACTAAAATAAAACGCATTTGTAAAAATTTAAATAATATTCCTATCTTAGCAATAGGGTCACCACCATTTAAATACAATGTCCGTCAGACAAATCCATCTCCGGGGCATATCAGGGACAAACTAATATTTTATGCATGCTCGATCGATCCTGATACACGACATTTTGCTACACTGTACTGTGTTTTCAATATTTCAGACACCCGAAGTTTTTCTGAAATTTTACCTAGAAGAACGACATTTTACTTATGGGCTGCCTAGGGCCAAGTCTACAAAGAGTTTTTGACAGATTTTGCATGGCATATCTATCAAAAACTGATCATTGTGAGACCACTGACACGTTTGTAAATTGGTAGACTTGGCCCCCTGGTTTGGGAAGGTCGTGATGGCCCAGTGTGGGTTCAAATCCAATGCAAGTACCAATGTGTCATTTTCAATAGGTACACATGTACTTTCTTGGACATTACTGTGAAGGAAAACCATCGTAAAGGAAACCTGGGGGCCTACCACCACCGCTTACAGCAGTATTATTTTAATCTTACTTCGTGGGGGAAAGATATGGAGGTATATGTCCTGTAGAGGTTCATTTCTTTCCTACACTGAAGTTATATTCAAATAATACTGCTGTAAGCGATGGTGGTAGGCCCCCAGGACTTATAGTTAATAAATAAGTCAGAAATCGCCAACCTTTCTTACGCAAGCGTGGTCACCAGTCGTCGTGCCTTCTCTGTATGAGAAGATCCCTTCGCCCTGCAGTTACGACAATACTAAGCTGGTAATACAGGTCCTTATAAGTAGGTTTAACTTTTGTCCGGTATTTATACTTATATTCTTTAGTCTACATTTCCCAACCACAAACATCCTAGGATTTTCTGGTTATCGTACGGTAGCATCGTACGGTAGGTACGGCCAGCTGACCTAGGTCAGCTGGCCTATATCTGACCATCTTTGAAACAGCGCTCTTTCCGCTCTGAAGCTGAACTGCATTCTCTGTCCATCAGTAACTAGTACTCTAAGTTTCTATCTGATCAAGTTTGCTTCACTAAATTAAAGTCGTTTTTGTGTTTGTCTGTAGGTACCTATGTCCGCGTTGTTCTTCTAAACCACGCAACAGATTTTGATGAGGTTTTCACTATCGTTAAGAGGATTTATTCCGGAAGGTTTATATTAAAGTTACATATAACTAAGAAATATCGATGTTTTGTCAAGTCGTAATAATCATGCGAAGCAGGAGCGGGTCGCTAGTTACATAAAAGTAAAGTACCTATAATGCAATCCGTTACTTACGGTGCATTTAACTTTTCTTTTCTCCAATTCAATACGATAGATAAAAATATAAGCAACTATAAATTATACTTAGTGACAGGCAAAAAGTCGTCGACCTATATCAAAGTCGAATGTTTCATTCGTCCGGCACTGAGGTGTGCGGACATTATAATTTCAAAATCTAGTGTTTTTGTGGGGCCCGGCGCCGATCGAATATTGACCACATATACATAAGAAATAACTACAACATTCACATTTAGAATCTAGTTCTTGTATTATGATCTATTAAATGTCCGCTAGAGGTCGTTGTAGAGTCACTGCGTTCCGTATAAATCGACCTTAAATGCCTCGTCAAGTGTCATTAAGTTATTGATGCAGAATGTTATTTTTTTTTTGTTATATGTATAGACAAGCTTTGTAGTACTTATTTTACATAGATGATTTCTTTAAACTCAGTTTAATATCTCCAACAGGAGATGAGAGAAGACTACAGTGGGACAAAAAACCTAATTTTAAAAAATCTCCAAAGTAATAAATTAAAAAAAATAACGGGTGTAAAACGAAGCCGAAAGTCACTTGTTAATTGTTATTCCCGTCATTTCTGGGAACCTTTTGATTACGGAGATATTGAAGGTCAAAGTTCCAACTTTTTCAGACTTTTTAAAGAAAGCAAGTTTTAAATGTTATAACTTAATTTTAAATACTACCCCCACAAACCCTGAACCGCTGCATGCACCCATTAACACAATGTTTTGCGTGCGTTACGTTGCGCACTAACGGTAGTGCGCAACGTAACGCACGCAAAAAAAACCGACTTCCAAAATGTAAAAACAAAAAGTGAATAATAACTTTAATTTCGGGTCGAGTGTCTTTTCACTTTTTTTGTGTTTTCTTTGGATCCCAGTTGTTTTTTTTTGTAAAAAGTTTTTATTTTTCACTTTTTAGTTGTGGTACCTACCTACCCTACACAAATTCGAATACTTACCACTACCTGCTCTGCTAAAATGTAAATAACAGTGACGGGAACTTAAAACATCATAATGTACTTAAAGGCTAATTGGGAAAAATACGTATTATGGAAGCTAATTCAAAAACTACGCAAGCCAAGTTAATAAAATGTAAATGGAAGAAGCATGACCTATCAAACAAAAAAATATCGAAATCAATTCCTAATATTGGCGGCTCAGACCAACAAAAAAAGGAAGACGGATCACGCCGTACATCAAAAGTGAAGCCACAAAACCATGCTCCCGCAAGCAAACACACAGGCTCACGCACACACCGTCGTCTAGTTAACATCAATAAAAAAATATAAGTAAAAATCTTTTTAAAAACAAGCTTTTATTAACTAAAAAGTCCTAAATAAAACTGTCGTAAACATAGAACTTTAATATTTTCTTAAAAGCTTGAGGCTTATCTTCAAGTTAAGTGTAAGAAGGACATTTACGCCTCAAGCTTTTAAGAAAATATTAAAGTTCTATGTTTACGACAGTTTTATTTAGGACTTTTTAGTTAATAAAAGCTTGTTTTTAAAAAGATTTTTACTTATATTTTATTTTCTACTTTTTAGCATTACGATTTGTTTAAATATCTGTTCTATCATCTTCACAAATCCAAACAATTAGGTTTTCTCATGGCCACCTTCCGGGTCCATCATCAGGCACTGAACACCACCTAGTGTCAAAGCACTTGTCAATACATAACCAACGCGTCCAAACACGATGGTGCTATCTTGTTTGATTGAGGAGTTCCCATGGCCACCTTCCGGCTCCATCATCAGACCCTGAACACTACCTAGTGTCAAAGCACTTGTTAATACATAACCAACGAGTCCAAACACTATGGTACTTTCTGGTTCGATTGATGAGTTCCCATGGCCACCTTCCGGCTCCATCATCAGACCCTGAACACTAGCTAGTGTCAAAGCACTTGTTAATATTTAGGGGTATGAGGAACAGGGTGTAAAGTTCACTCATCCACCATAGAAAAGGGAGGATCCTCCAACCAGACGGGTGTTGTGTCTGGCGGGCAACTGCCCAATGATTGATATTTGGGTTTTTGTATATATGTTCACTGCACGGTAAACTCTAATTGCGCGATGCAGGATTTATGTGACGTCAGGTCTTCGATGCGTAGTTCGCATGTGGCGATGGAGATACCGCCACATCACTCCCCTCCGGAGACCGGAGGTCGATAGTGGGCCGAGTCTTGTATCTTGCGATGCTTGCCAGTGCCAGTTGTGGTTCCAGTGAGTCGGAACCGGGTGCCGCATTGTTCGCGGTGGGTCGGAACTGTTTGCGGCGATTGTGGTGATTAATGTGATTGCGGTGGTTCCCCAGTGGCTCATGGTGATGAGGTTGAGGTGATTGAGGTGATTCCCCAGTGGGTCGGGGTGATTAGGCTGAGGGTGATGACCAGGAATGCGCGTTCGCTGCATGCTGGTGGTCAGGATACCCGTTGACGCCTCGGGTGTTGGCTTGGCTGTGTGACTCGCCTCACTGAAAGCTTGCGGGAGTGATGATGATGACGTCACGCTGGAGTAGTTGCACGAAGGCTGCGTTGACGTTCATATTCGGGGTAACCAATTTAGGGGTATGAGGAACAGGGTGTAAAGTTCACTCATCCACCATAGAAAAGGGAGGATCCTCCGTCCAGACGGGTGTTGTGTCTGGCGGGCAACTGCCCAATGATTGTTATTTGGGTTTTTGTATATATTATGTTCAGTGCACGGTAAACTCTAATTGCGCGATGCAGGATTTATGTGACGTCAGGTCTTCGATGCGTAGTTCGCATGTGGCGATGTAGATACCGCCACAAATACATAACCAACGAGTCCAAACACGATGGTGCTACCTTGTTTGATTGAGGAGTTCCCATGGCCACCTTCCGGCTCCATCATCAGACCCTGAACACTACTTAGAGTCAAAGTACTTGTTAATACATGACCAATGAGTCCAAACGCGATGGTGCTATCTTGTTTGATTGAGGTTTTCCCATGGCCACCTTCCGGCTCCATCATTAGGCCCTGAACACCACCTAGTGTCAAAGCACTTGTCAATACATAACCAACGCGTCCAATCACGATGGTGATATCTTGTTTGATTGAGGAGTTCCCATGGCCACCTTCCGGCTCCATCATCAGACCCTGAACACTACCTAGTGTCAAAGCACTTGTCAATACATAACCAACGCATCCAAACACTATGGTGCTTTCTGGTTTGATTGATGAGTTCCCATGGCCACCTTCCGGCTCTATCATCAGACCCTGAACACTAGCTAGTGTCAAAGTACTAGTTAATACGTAACCAATGAGTCCAAACATGATGGTGCTATCTTGTTTGATTGAGGAGTTCCCAAGGCCACCTTCCGGCTCCATCATCAGACCCTGAACACTACTTAGTGTCAAAGTACTTGTTAATACATGACCAATGAGTCCAAACGCGATGGTGCTATCTTGTTTGATTGTGGTTTTCCCATGGCCACCTTCCGGCTCCATCATCGGGCCCTGAACACCACCAAGTGTCAAAGTACTAGTTAATACGTAACCAATGAGTCCAAACACGATGGTGCTATCTTGTTTGATTGAGGAGTTCCCATGCCCAACTTCCGACTCCATCATCAGACCAGCTCTATGGTATATTTTTTTCAAAATGTCTCGGTAGTTGTATACGTATGCCAAGTTTCAGCTCAATCGGATGCCTGGAAGTGCTTGAAAAATTGATGACAAAAGGAGTAACCGGAACGACATACGAACAGAGCAAGCTAATATAAAGCTTGTAATAAATACGAATTAAGAACCTCCTCCGTTTTTAAATCGGTTACAAAATAACATTCGTTTCCCAGCAATTATTTTTGTGCAATTTCATGTACAGAACGCGTAGTTGACGGCTATGTGATGGGTCTTTTTACACCCTGTATACATAACATCACGCCTTGTTTCCCCAAAGGGTTTGGCAGAGGTGTAGGTACCTATTATAATACATAAACTGCATCCACATTTCGCCAATTATGTTCAAGTCCCATGTAATATGAGCGAGCCTATTGCCATCAACCGGACACAAATCCAGACTCCGTACTGCTACTGAGAAAACCCAACAACACTGCCCGACCTGGGAATCAATCCCAGGACCTCATGCAGCAGTAGCGCTTGCGACCACTAGACATCGAGGCAGTAAATTAAAAAAAATCTTAAAATTGCATGCAAATCGAATTGTAAATTCAGTTTTCAGTCGCTATTTTGAAATTAGTTCAGTCTAGCTTTCATGGGCTATTGTAATATACAGCGTGTAACAAAAACCCTGTCCGATACGTGAGGGTGTTGTTAAGAATTATACTGAGAGTCAATGATATTATATTTAACAGATATGTTATAAGCGCGCAATCGTGAACACTCGAAAACATTCCAATTGTAAAGTTTTTACTTGTAATGAAATGTAAAATGAATGAAACGTGGGTATGTGTGCCGCTGCTGCGCGGAACACTTTTTTCGGTTGTTTTGTTAGTGTATAACATATCTGTTAATATAATATCATTGCTGAGTCTATTTATGTTTTTTTTGTTTGGACAAAAAAAAAAAAAAATCGCATCTTTTTTTTCAATAGAGAATTAGACCGGGTATCCGGGTAATTTAATGGGGCGCGGGCCTACGTCGTTTAGCGGGTCAAGTCATAACATAAAACCCTTGGATTTAGGGTAATTTTGGTACCCTAAAAATGTGAATTTCAAATTAAATTATTATTCTTTTTTTTTCTGTTAATGATAAAGCAGTTACCTATGTACCCATTTCAGATCGGACAGGGCTTTTTTTACATATTGTATAATATATTTAGCTTTAACGTAAAAAGCACGTGCATCATGTATTTTTTCCTAATAGGGAATGATGAAGCCAAATTCATTCAGATATTCTTATGGGCACTGAACTCTGCGTACGGCGGTCATGAGAGGTCATGCGGTGTGGTACCTACTCCCGAAACGGCACTTTGTGTGTTATTGATTAAGTTCTCTTTCAGGCGTGTGCGCAGTTTCTACTCCAGCCCGCCTATTCTGTAAGTTAAGTCTCAACGTGAAAACTTGGTTAAGACAAAGTCAAGTAATTTATTCGTCGGATATGGTATGTTACGAGTATATAAATACTTTACATACCATGTCCGACGAATAAATGACTTTGTCTGACTGACTGACTAACCAACTTTGTATGTAGGTACACACGGCTACACATCAAGCTATACATTTCCAGTTTATGCTGATCTCGCATTGTATAGGATTTCCGTACAATGCGAGGTCAGTTTATACTGGAAATGTATAGCTTGATGTGTAGCCGTGTGTACAAAGTTGGTTAGTCAATCAATATGCCTAGCCTTTTCCCAACTGTGTTTGCGTAGGCTTCCAGTCTAACCAGTCACATCCGCGGCTAAAAGCGGCATACGAATATTTAAACAAAAATAAAAATATTTTACACAAAAAGAATAACAATGAATTGAACTGTCACCCTATCTGTCGCTAGTGAGGGTCTAATCTAAATTGACAGCTCACTTCAAATTCACTTCACCTAAGTTTTCACGGAGATTTTTTACAGAATATAGGCTTTGAAACAGCCGCTTTGGCAGAATCTTAATAGGAAAATATCATGAATCATCGTAAAATGTGACAAACTGACAATTCATAATTTATGATCTGCGTGCGATTCATATTACGAAATCATTCATCTATTTTCTGGAGATTCGTAAAATGGTCCACATATTATGAATTGCTTTTGTGTCAAATTAGAGGAATTGATTGCTAATGACAGCTGGGAATTCAGTAAATGAATTGCTTTTAGAGGAATTGCTAATATGGCCGTGCAGGCTCCCTGCGGTGTTCAAATTGGTCTATAACTTCTATAAGTCTTCTTTATTATATCTATGGGCTAAGTAGTGGTCCCAAGCGCTAATGGTGAGCATGAGGTCCTGTCCTGGGTTCGATTCCCGGCTCGAGCAATGTGATATTGGGTTTTTCTATCTGTAATTTCTCAGTAGCAGCCCGGAGTATGGATTTGTGACCGGTTGATGGCAATAGGCTCGCCCCATTTACATGGGACTTAAACATGACTGGCGAAATGTGGGTATAAACACCTATATGCCGCCTAACTGTTCGGGAAAATAAGACATGATGGTATGTTAAGTAGATCGGATGTTTCGGTTTGAAGGTCAATCTGCGTAATATCTCGCTAGGCATTCCACTATCCAGCTGAACTTAAACGAGGCAAAAGGTCTAGGTTACGATCATCAGATCGGACACTAGAAGGTCCACTGTTTGTGAATGACGTTACAGTACACAAAAAATCTTACCAACCTACGTCACGTCAGTTTACGTTTTCGTGTTTGTTCATTTTTAACCCCCGAGAGGTGTATGTGTGTGTCTGTCTGAGGCACCGTAGCTCCTAAACGGGTGAACAGATTTTGAGTATCATTATGATTCTGCCAAAGTGGCCGTTTTAAGCCCCTTGTATCTCAGGTGTCGGTAAACAAGAGGTTGTTTTTTTTTTCATTTTTAGATTTCTATAACCGTCTGCGAAGTTTTCCTACTTAATTTAATGTGACCCTGAATATTCTCATTCCATACAAGACCTAGTTAGCTAGAGCATCGCATTCCTGCACCCATTTAAGATGATCCGTAATAGGACCTGTCCATAATATCACATTTTAATTTATTATTACCTACTATTGTTATGTCGTGACGTGATGGCCCAGCGGCAGCGGTTACGTTTCGCTTCTCATGGACGAGGTTTCAATACCGGTCAAGTACCTGTGTGATTTTCAATTCATATTATTTTCTAAGTTAATGAAAAACATCGCGAAGAAATAATTAATATTATAATCACAAGATAAAAATTTCGCGTGATTTAATCGCAGTACGTGCTAGGCCTGGGCAGATGATGATAATACCTGCAACTCCTGCAGGAACATGACATGCTGTATTTTTATAGCCCTTGTCAGTAAAATTGCAGAAATACAGTGCATAATTCCTTTATTTTTTACATTCAGAAAGAGAAATTCCATTAATTAAAGTGCAATCGAATCCACGAGGTGCACCTGAGTTTGGGTAAATTAGTAGTGTTCGTAGGATGAAATCGCCAACCCCTCTCTGTATGAGAAGAGACGCCTTGCAGTGGGTTAGTGATAGGCTGGTATTATTATTTCCTTTGTTACACTCTATTATTATTATTTTTAAGGCACTGTTATTTCACACTTACCCAACTTGGAGGACCACTTTTTCTCCATCCGTAAACCCATGATCTCCAAAAGAAATATAAATGAGTAGTTATATAATAATATCTATAATTATATGCAGTTTAAATGTCAATAAGATTTATTGACATTATCAAAATAATTAATACTAGAAGGTGGAATGTGGCGCGAAGGTGACCGCGACGATCTATCTGCCTCTATCCTAGATGACCACACAGGTGTGAAGGGGCCCGCAGTCCGAGTTATTGATTATATGTGCAACGACCTTATGGCAAATTACACGCTTCAAATGGAAAGGAAAAACGAATGAATATAATATATGCTTGGTTTTGTTATTTGGGTGGCAGTACCTATATAGATTATAATGACCTTAAGCTTTGCTGAGATGATATTTTGATAAGGCTTTTTTTAGATAAATAATGGTAATAGAAGTTAATAATAAATAATATCTTGATACTGGCCACCATGGGCGTACCCAGCTTCTGGCCTAGGGGGGGCCAAGCCAGATTTTTTAGGTCGGATCGTCCGCGGCTGTTTTGTCATACACACTACACAAACACACCTACATGAAACATTAGGTCTATGTAGTGTAGTGTGCCATCGTCGCGCGCGGTTTTTTGCCAATTGCACCGTGCATTTTGCCAGTGTTTACTGCGCGGTTTATTTAAAAGTTTGAGCGTAAGGCCCCTTTTACACTTTGATTAGTAATTAGGCGAGTTCATACATGTTCTGCGAGATCTCCAGGGGGGGCAGCTACCCTCCCCTGCCCACCCCCTGGGTACGCCCATGCTGGCCACAAAGACCAGAAGGCCAATAATTATTCTCGTACTTAAAAAACGTTCACATTCAAGTCGCAATCTTTTTTGTCAAGTTTGACACTTGACAAAAATCTTCTATTCTATTTTTTTGTTAAGGCAAGCAAAGCCGACGTCGACAATTCTGCCAATGTCTAAAGTGAGTTGGAAAAGCAAGTGTGTAGCAAAAATAATATAAATATGAATAAAAAAAATCTTATCTTATGTTAGATTTTTTTCAAAAATCTTGTTAAATTTTCTTGTATTTTGACAGATCGCGAATGTTCTTAGAATTACGGGAATTGCCCCTCTGATACATTCAGAAAATCCTTTGGTCCCACTAGTACTACCGAACTGAACCTCCGGTGGTACTAGCGGGAAATTTCGTTCTCTATAGTACCACCATTTACCTACTTAGTGGTACAGTGGTTGATGCAATGGAAGGTGAGCGAAAGGGAGACACTGCAGAAAGGTAGGGTGAGAAATGCCTTGTATTTAAAGTTTTATACATGCAACATCAATAACTGCTTGACCACAGTGTTTTTACGGAAATATTTATAAACCAATGTAGGTACCTACCTACCTGTGCCCTGTTTATCAAAACTTACAAGCCTTGTATTACACGCATTTTTCCTGTAAAAAAAATAATTATTATAAAAAAACTACACGTGTAAAATATTACATGTGTAAAGTGTCACAAGTACTTATATTTTTATTACAGTTATATTCGTTATTTTCAATTTTTTTTGTAAGTTACAACTTGTAGAAAATCATAAGAGAGATATAACCTGATCCCCGTGTCCCAGCAGTGGGAACATTAAGACTGATTATGAATATGGAGATGAGCTATGAATTTAAGGAAAAATTAACATTCTAGGTAACTTGTGAACGTGTAGACTTGTAACTTTTAAACAGGGCACTGGTCTTTATGTACCTACTATCCTAATATCCTTCTTTCTATACTCCGTGGTACTATCGAAGGTTTATGGAGTCGTAATCGAAACTTAGTTCAAAATGAATTGATTAAAAAAAAAATAGAAAGTAGTGGGTTGGGTGCTAAAAAATATTATGTGTGAATGTGTGGGTGAGAAAGGAGGTTTTATATCAATTAATTTTGTTATTAACGAAAGGTGTTATGTGTTTTAAATGGTCGATTGGTGTCCAAGAAGTTGCTCTTCTTTATCTAAGGTTAAGCACAACAGAATACAAACCGGAAACAGATAGCTAAGTACGATCTTATAACAAAAACATATTGACTTGACGCGTAGATTTCCGAATACTTTAAAAGTGTTGTCGCTTATCTTTATAATCTGCAAAAACAAGTAGGTACTTACATACCTACTACTTACTTACTTGAGTAAAGCTAGTGCACCTAACTACTTAGTTTAGCACTGTAATCGTTTGAATCATAAAGCAGAATCTTTGCTTCTGTAACATCTATGAAACATTTTTTACCCCCTATATCAATTTCAACCCATGCCATGGACTCTGAGATGTTCCAACATGGAGCGAAGGATGTTTGGTGGCCATATATCGTTGGTCGGATTTTTTAAAGTCTTGTAAATTAAATAATAAGAACATAGCCTCCGATTGCGCAATTACAATAGTTCAATAACTTCCGCGGGAATTTAATATATTCGACATTCGGATCACGTAACAATATCAACGGATACATTCATTAAATATTTTGTATGTGACGCGTTTACTACGAATTGTAAGATGAATCACTTTATTAATAGACTTGTTTAATGTGGCGTAATTATGTATTTTTGGACCAAAGACTTTAGACCAAAGAAGAAAAGATTTCCAAGTGTGTCATAACTTCATAAGTCATAACTTCATAAGTGTCGGGTCGGTTTAAGAGGTAAATCATTTTAAAATAATAGGTTAATTCTTGGTGGTGTTCAACCGTCAAAGTCAAGTAAGGTATTTTTCGCAGAAGATTTTAATGATGACGAATCTGTATTGCTTGCACAAGTTCATGCAAGCATCTAGACAGGAAGTAAAAAAAACAAAGTTAAAGGAGATCACCCAAGGGTTTTTTTTGGCGGCCTTCAATATTAATTACTTACATAATTATAATTAAAGTACACACCAGCTCCAAAGTCCAGAACAATTTGGGTTCAAAGATTATCAGGTAAGAATTGGAACGTCGCGTCGGCGCGCGTTGGCGCTGCCGGCGACAGGAAAACGTAGGTACTGGGGTGAGTACCTCAGAGACGAGACGGTGTATAATACGACACGATTCCTAAGAGGTCATATCCGAGGGCCCGGATCTATTACGTTTATATTATGGCAGATTATTTAGAAAGTGGCAGGTATGTAATAAAAAAATGTTATTGCACGTGTCTTAAAATATCAATCATTTGGCTTCTCGGCTTGGCTAGGCCCTAGATGAACCCTTAAACACACGCGCACGTTTTTTTAGCTTATGTCATAGTACAAAATGACGAGTATAAAAATGTAGACCTGTAATAAGAATAATAAATCAATATTTTGATTCCTTTATTTTATTTTATTGTAATCTATACTACGCCGATTACAGATGGGCTAGTTCATAGAGTTCTATGTATCAGGTGGTATCACCCAGCTCAAAATAGCGGAATAATAATCATACGGAATCCTAGATCGTACACGAAATGGCGGACGTACATAATTTATTTCATTTACTTCAAGATCGTTGACAATATTCGGAATGTTCGGAAATTCATTACAGCTGTAGTAGAAACATTTCTTTGTATGGTGACATCACCATACAAAAAATTTTTTCTACTACTACCACCATTTAAATAAAATGTAATTAAATCCGGCCGGTAACTTTTTTTTTAAATCCTAAAACTCCGAAGAAAATGGCGATGTCCTTTATTGTTTTTTTTGTGATCGTCAAAGATATACAAAACACACACGTTGGGACCTGTGCGATCGGTTGTTATTTTTTGTCGAATCAACGAAAAACAACCTCTAACATCAAAGAAGCGTAATAAAATCTTATCGCCGCATTTTCTCGGTGTAAACAGACTTAGTTAGGCATGGATATTGCTGAAAATATGCACCATTTTGTACCCCTCAATACGTTCCCTAAATCAACCAAGAACAGCTGTACCGACTAATCCAATTTATGGGAAAATAAGGAATTTTTCGTTTTAGTATCACAAAGCTAGTATTTGTTCCCACTTATTGGCAATGAGGTATACCCCCTAAAACTGCCAACTCCTTCAGGGAATGCAGGCGTGATGTTATTTAGGTACCTTGTTAAATTATCAACTGAATGCCAAAATACGATTTTAGCAAGAAATTGCCTCGAAAACACGATAAACAAAAAGAAATCTGCTGACCTGACTGACTGATTCATTATTTTTATTCTCGTTATCGATTTCGTTAACGTGGACGATAAGAAAATTAAAAAAAAATCCTAGCATGTGCCCTGATACTTATCACTCGCTAGACTGAATTTAGTTCATTAACGCAGAGCCTAAACCACTAAAGTCAAAACATAAAAGGAGGGTCATTTTGTGACATATTCACTAAGTTTTAAATTCTACCTACCCCTAAGGGGGTAAAATACGGGACGAAAGGTTATACGTAACTCCTTCAATTAAAAAAAAAAACAATGAAAACACGAAAATCCTGAAGCGCGTGTTTCAGATTTTTGCAATTTAATCCGAAATCTACGGGAACGAAGTCGTTCGGAAAGTTTAGTATCCTTAAGATGACGACAAGATAATTATGCCTAATCACAAAACAAGACTGGTCCTTTCGGCAATTAACTAATTTTTTGACACGAAGGACCATTTTTTGTTCGAAAAGAACCAATTGCCTGAATGGAGCTGATGACGTAAGTTGAAGTTCCACTCTAATAAGAGAGCTTTGGGAGCACCCTGCGATACGGATATTTGTAAAGCTCAGTGGCTTGGCGCCCCAGTTACGATTTGAGGGGCGGCGCGAAGGCACAACTACCGCAGCGCCGCGCTACCGCACGCGACTGAACGCGTACTATCGCAACAAACTGTTCGCAATTTAAATATTGTTATCGCAATTTATTTTTGGAAAGATATTATTCTTAATTTAAATTAACCAAGGCATATTTAACTTTTTTTAAAGCGTAGAATTTGGAATATAAATCTAATATTGTTTTATTCAGTGATTTTAATGATAGTGTTATAGACATAATTCAGAAATTACTAATTTTGAAAAATCTACATGTTTGTGAAAAAGTCAAAATTAAAATGTTTTACAAAAAGTTTCAGCACTACATAATATTTTGTTTGATAAAACAAATAACTATGGTGCTATATGTGAGTGGCAGACCGACAGACAGTGACGAAACTAAATTGTTTACGGACGAACAGTTACATGTTTTGGCGGAAAGTGTGTGTTCTGACTTGCATATTGATAGTAATATAAATGTGGTAAGAATATTTTTCATTAATTGATTATTGGAGCTAGAATAAATTAATGAAGTATTGAAGCTTCATTATAAAGTGCACTATTGGAAAAAAAAACTTTTACCTTTATATTTAAGGCCATTTAAAATATTAATTCAGAAAACCCGCAACCGAGAAATTGGCCTTTGGGTACACACGTTTTATTTAAAGTATTTTACACATTTTTATAAAAATGTGTAAAATATTGTGTCAAGAGAAAAAGCAAAGCTACTGAAAAATTTTCAGTTTTTCCCAATTTTTATTAGGTAACAATCGTTTATGATTCGTTCTGATCTTGTTCTGACAAACATCTTTTTTCGTCAAACAAAAAAAAACTGAAAACTGGCCTGAATTAATTAAAAGTAAGTAGAAATTTTTAAGGCTTCTTACAAATTGTCGTTAGATTACATTTAGGTAAACGGACACCGAAAACAAATAATTTGTTTTTTTCAATAGTCTACAATTTAAAATACTTATTACTTAATTTTTTGATACATTATCAGACAAACGCATTTATACTCCTTGCACTATCTACTGACACAAATAAGTGCATAACAAAAATATTTTCATTGATAGTTGGGACTGATACAGCTCAAACATAGGCTAAAGGTGATGGCTATCAGTGATCGCTACAGACTGGGATAGTGAGTGTGGCTAAATCCCCGATAGCACGCAATCAATAGGCCGAAATATTGACTGCAGTAAGTGCCCTCTTATTGTAATAACACTGATAATATACAGGGTCGACAAAAATGGTAATCCAGGCAAAATACTTTAAATAATGAACTCGATTGACATGAAATTAACATATCAATTGAGTCTTCCATTTATTTCTGAAAATAAGAGAAAGATCTGAACTTAGCATAAGCTAAAGCATAAGCTGGGATTGATACTGACATACCTGCAAGTGCTGGTATTCAGCTGCATCCGGTTAGACTAGAAGCCGACGCCAACATACTTAGCTGGGAAAAGGCTAGTCAGATGATAATAGTTTAGGCCGCTAAATAGCCCTCACTGTGAACTCTCACCGCGTGATTTTATTCTCGCGGTTCATATTCTGTGTATGGACTTCGTTTCAGCGCGAATTTTAAATCGCTAGTGCGTGTCATGTGAGAGAACTGCGGTAAAAATTTCGCGCGATTTTTAATCGCAGTGTGGGCTAGGCCTTAATACTGGGCAGGTGATGATAATACCTGCAACTCCTGCAGGTACATGAAATGCTGTATTTTTATAGCCCTTGTCAGTAAAATTGCAGAAATACAGTTTATAATTCCTTTATAAAGTCAAAGTCAAAGTCAAAGTCAAATAATTTATTTCAACTAGGCACATTAAAGGCACTTTTGAACGTCAAATACATAGAAATAGAACTGATTCTAGTTGCCCCTTCCAAAAGGTAGTTTTCGTATGGAGAAGAATGGGCAAGAAACTCCACCGTTACTCTTTTAAAAAAAAATGTTTTACAATATTTGGTATAGGTACATCAATTATATAATTACATGTGAAGACGATGCACCGAGAATACAATTACAATAGGTAAAAAGAATTAAAAATTAAAAAGGGAGCAATGAAAAATAAATAAATTAAGTATGTGATAGGTACATGGTGCTCACATATTTACAAACATTAAAGTATACGTACGATAACACAATATTTCTACAAACTTGCAAGTAATACTAATAGGACAGTGTGTGAGATTAATTATCATAAAATGTAAAAAAATCGATGATATAAACGTAATAAATTTTACAACTAGATTAGCAACCAGTTTGATTTTGTCCAGCCTCGAATTTGTCCTATGGAGCAAGACCAGCATGTTTCCAAGCATTCTTATCTTGGATATAATCATCTAATTTGTAATATGCTTGTTTACAAAGTGTACTTTTAATATGAGTTTTAAATTTTCTTTCATTTAATTGCAATATATCACTAGGTATTTTATTATAGCATTTAACGCAGTACCCCATAAAAGATGTTTGTACTTTAGCTAGTCTGAAAAATGGTTGATCTATTTTATCTTTATTTCTAGTGTTAAAATTATGTCTATCACTTATTTTATTAAAAAGATTTAGATTTTTTCTTACATACATAATATTCTCATAAATGAATTGGCAAGGTACCGTCATAATATTAATCCTTTTAAATAGTTCCCTGAGAGATTCGCGGCGACATAGATTATAAATGGCTCTGACAGCTCTCTTTTGCAAAACAAAGATGGATTCAATGTCAGCCGCCCGACCCCACAGTAAAATGCCATATGACATAATGCTGTGGAAGTAACTGAAATAGACCAAACGAGCGGTTTCTACATCTGTTAACTGTCTTATCTTTCTAACAGCATAAGCGGCCGAGCTTAGCCGCCCCGCAAGAGATGTTATATGGGGTCCCCATTGTAATTTCTCGTCTAGCGTGATTCCCAGGAAAACTGTTTGATTAATAAATTCCAGTTTTTCTCCATTCAATATGATGTCACATTCGCTACTTCTAACATTAGGTAATTTAAATCGAATGCATTTGTTTTTTTTTTTATTTAGTACCAAATTATTTACCGTAAACCAATCTTGGACCTGAAGAATAGCGCTATTCACGTCGTCAAGATTTTGCGACCGTCGGTTTATTTTAAAAATCAATGATGTGTCATCTGCAAATAACACCATCTTCGGTTGGTTTAGTAGTAATTGGGGTAAATCATTAATGTAAACTAAAAAGAGGAATGGACCCAATATCGAACCTTGAGGAACGCCCATCGCCATTTCAGACCCCAATGAGTTTACGCCGTTTACTTGAACTTTAACTTTTCTATCTTTCAGATATGATCTTAGTAAATCAAGAGCTGTAGTAAATCAAGAGCTGTATTCCTAATCCCATAGTGCTCTAGTTTCAGCAGAAGTGTCTCATGGTCGACGCAATCGAACGCCTTCGAGAGGTCGCAAAAGATTCCAATGGCATCTTGTGCTTCTTCCCAGGCGTTAAAAATGTTCTTTATTAGGGAGACACCGGCGTCAGTGGTACAACGCCCTTTGGTGAAACCGTACTGTTGTTCATGAAAGATGGAATTTTTATTAAAGTGACGTAACATTTGATTAAGCATCAACTTTTCAAACACTTTGCTGAGAACTGGCAGAATTGACACAGGCCTATAATTGTTGGGTTCCTTACTATCGCCGGATTTGAACAAAGGAACTACTTTACTGTGTTTCATGAGATCCGGAAAGACTCCTTGGTCTACACTGGTGTTAAATAAGAAAGCTAAATAAGGCGCAATGGTTTCGATGATAGACCTACAGACTTTTACAGACATTCCCCATAGATCTTCTGTTGATTTAATTTTAAGATCTTTAAAAGCTTTTATAACTGCCTGGGGGTTTGTATGCTGAAACCTAAACTCCAAAGGGCATGCCTTTACATTCTTTCTAAGTAAGGCAGCAGAAAGCGCGGGTGAAGAATTTAAAGCTTCAGTAGTTTTAACGGGAATATTACCAAAAAAGTTTTCAAATTCCTGAGCTATTTCTACATCTGAGTTGATGAGGCCATTTTCAGTCTCTAAATTGAATTCAGTACTGCGCTGTTTTTTCCTACCTGTTTCATTATTTATTATTTGCCAGGTAGTTTTTATTTTATCATCAGCTGATTTTATTTTATTGCTAATGTAAAGAGCTTTAGCTATTTTGCAAACATTTTTAAAAGTTTTAGAATATTTTGCAACATACTGATGAAAGGATGTATTATTCATATGTTGCTTTAGGCCATAAAGTCCAAAAAGATTTTCCCTGCTTTTACGAATACCTGGAGTCGCCCAATCACTAAATAGGAACTTTGTGTAAATCGTTTTAGTTTTTAGTGGAAAAGTGTCATTAAATTGCTTATTTATTAATGAAAAAGAAATCGGCATAGAACTCATTTGGGTCACAGACATTATTAAAACTCTGAAC
Organism: Lithophane semibrunnea; assembly: GCA_947363905.1. NCBI lineage: Eukaryota > Metazoa > Arthropoda > Insecta > Lepidoptera > Noctuidae > Lithophane > Lithophane semibrunnea. Next base: position 4,413,944 of record OX376205.1, read on the forward strand.
ACATAATTTACTGGCCAAAGAAGTATTTAAATTCTCTAAGTTTTTACATGTAATTGGCCTAAACCTAATTTGAATTTTTTGTAAAGGCATGTAGGCGCAAAATGTTATTGTTTGACCACTGTGATCAGATGGCAACTTATTTACAATTTCTTTATGTAAGTAATCACAATTACAAAAAATATTATCTATACAAGTGGCAGAAGAAGCTGTCACTCGGGTTGGTTCAACAAAAACATTTGACAAATCAAATGACCTAAAAAGACTTAATAATCTCACAGTATTAGAGTTATTTTCTAATAAGTTAATATTAAAATCACCACATATGATTATTGACTTACTATTAGCACTAAGTTTCTTTAGCACCTCTTCCATTACAGAATCAAACAGAGATAGATTCTGGTAGCTTGGCGGTCTGTATACACATACTATAACATGCTTATCAAGCTCAACACAGGACAATTCAATGGTGTGTTCAACAGACAGTCCAATGATGTCTTTCCGTTCTTTCGATTTAATAGAATTTTTTACTAATATTAATGAACCGCCATGTATCATACGTTTTCGACTGAAATGGCTAACTACACAATAATTTTCATAATTAATTGACATTACTTGATGGTCTTTTAACCAATGTTCTGTTAAACAAATGACATCAAACTTAGTATTTTCTAAAAACAATTCTATTTCCAGTAATTTGGAAGAGCAACCTTGTATATTTTGACTGTATAATTTTAACGTATGTTGCCCCCCCTTTGGTTGTTTATTTTTATGTATAATATTGCCAGAAGATACCTTTTTATTATTCTCTAATAATAATAATTGTTTATTTGAAGGGGTAACTTCTGTTGTCTTACTTACTAGTTTAAAACGTTATCCGGAGTGACCTCCACAACTACAACTGAAGAGTCTAGAATACCCGTCACAGTTCCAGCAGGAAGAGAATACCCTATCTGACTGGTTGTGGCCTCCAAAGATGTTGGTATTATAGGTGGATCTTTTTACCCGGTGGATTATTTTTACCCGACTACGGCGAAGAAAAAGGAGGGTTATGATTTTGACCGGTATGTATGTATGTTCATCTGTTCCCTTGTATCTTCTAAACCACTCATCACAATTTGACAAATAAGGTATCGTTAGAAGCGTCTTGATTGTCCGCTGGTTATAGGCTATGTGACGTCACATTAAATTAAAAATGACGCCCTCTAGAGGAAATAAAGTCAGGAACTAAAAAAAAATATTGTTTAATCGTACTATATCAAATGAAAGGGCTTATTGAGCACGTTTCAAAAATATATATTATAACCCCAAAATAATATTTAAAAAAATTAAGTAATAAAAACTAAAACCCAACTACGACTGAAAAGGTATAAACAAGACACCACAGACAAACAAATTAAAAATCCGGAGTCACACGTAATCTGTTCGATTTATGCCGCCCTAACACGTGTGACTCCGGATTTTTAATTTGCAATCCAATCCACGAGTTTCACCTGAGTTTAGATAAATTAGTAAGTGTTCGTGGACTGCACCCTGTATATTGTATTGTTTATCGTACAGCACTCTGTCGGCATTGACACTGAAACAACTGAACTTGAATATACTGTTTTATTTTTCGCTATCAAATCATTTGACGATGACGCAATTTTACTAGCTACGTGCCTACAGACAGCAGTGAGATACTACATACTACAGAACGTGCCTCTCAGTCTGAGATGACATGACTTCAATACCTTGCCTTTTACTCATTATCATTCACCATTCTCCTGCCCTTATCCCAATTTATTTGTGTGGTCGGCGCAACATGTCCCTTTCTTCCATACTTCTCTATTAGCCGTCATCTCGGTACTCAGACTCACTCCCTTTCTAGCCATATCATCTTTCACACAGTCCATCCATCGTTTCTTTGGTCTTCCCCTACTCTTATAGCCATCGACATTCATACTCAAAACATTCTTCACGTCATTATCGTTTGGTAATCGTCATCCGAGCAGTGGTGGCCCAGTGGTAACGGCCGCGACTTACGAGGTCGTAGGTTCGAACCCTGACAGGCGCTTTACTTTGTGTAAATAATTTCATCACCACTGCTCTCAAAACGGTGAAGGTGCATCGTGAGGAAACCGGCATGTCCTAGAACCAAAAATTCGAAGACATGTGACATCTACCAACCCGCAGCGGGCCCGCGTGGTGGATTGCGGACGACTCCCTTTCACTTTGAGGAGGCCTGTGTCCCAGCAGTGGGAACATTATAGGCTGATTATGCTATATAAGCATAGCTAATCTTCATCTATAGATGCTCTGTCTTTGGAAGACAGTAAGATTTGTCAGAGACTTATAGTTAGTGGACATTATGTCATGTAACGCACCAGGAAGGCAAAGCCATAGGAGTAATCACAGACTAATTATATTAGTCCTATGTGAATTTTGTAGATACGAAACACGATCAATCACAAGATGTTTCATTTTGACAGTTCAACAATATTCATTTCGATAATTACGTTGTTGAGCAGACAAAATCGAACATATGAATGAAGCAATGGATTAGCAATATCCTTCAAAATGATTCAGATGATTGATCATGTGTTACGCAGGTATTCGGGATCATTCGTGCAGACCCTATTACTAATTTTTTACAACTATGACCCTTTTTTGCTCATTTGTTTCACAGTTGAGTTTTTAGAAAATATTTCTAATGCCATGTCATGCAATTATTATCCCTATACTTTCATGGATTTCCTAAGTAGGTATCTAGACTCAAGAAGATCCATAACGTTGAGACATGGTGGCATGAAGAAGTCCATCATTTAACATGAATGATGAACGTCATTGTCGATGCCAAGCCAGTCAAAATGTGGAGGCGGTGCAAGCTTGAACGTTTGTAAGTGGCTTTTTTATTCCCGTGGCAGAAATAGTTCAGAATGCATCACCTGCATTCTTTCCCAAATCAACTGTTAAACAGTTAATTTAAAGCGTATATATAGTCTAGTTAAGAATGTCTTTTTAGGATTCTCAAATTACTTTTGATCCCACGAGCTCGTACCCACGAGCTGTGCACGTGATTACTGTGCAGTGCACAATCCCCGCGTGCCCGTAACTCAATCAGCTTCAATGCTTTTGATGTGACTCATGCATGCACGAAAGTTATGAATTTATGATAATGCAGATGGCACGCGATTTTTTAGTTTTACACTACCTGCTCTATAATTTCCAAATTATATGTCATGTAAACCTAACCTAAAGTAAGTCATAATAGCCTTGGGGTCTAGCCGGCCAATAACATTGTACCTACTGAATTTAAATTTTAAGTGATTTGAATTTGGAACCTTAACTAAAAATACAGAATTTTTTTCAAAAAATACCTATGGTATATTCGAAAATCGAATTGCTTTTCATTACCTCGCAGAAGGTGTTTAAAGTAGATTATTTTCCTCGGGGACAAAGGTGTGTTCGTCTTGAGCGAGCTGGAAGCTACACTGAGGATTCTATTCTCTCTTGCTGCGCCCCGGAGTACTGGAATCCATTGTTAGGCTAGACTTTTATGTATCTAGGTACCACGGATATGCTAGGTACATTATAGATAAGCGTGAGCTATCAGGCTTACATACAATTGAACGTGTAGCGTAGGCAAATTATTTGTATTAGGTAGGTAGACGGTGTGAGTGTGACTTGTTTGAATAACTACTTTTTAAATGATTAAAAATGCAACAAACGTTGTACTTTCTCTGCAAGTTTATGTCATGTAGGAGAAATGTACGCACGCAGTGTATCGATGAGTGTAGAAATGCATCCCTGATCCCCAGCTAAAGTTGAGGTATTTGCGTATGGTGTATGAATTTTCCATATCTACAACTCTGCAGCACATCCCTTTTTTGGAAGAGGTCCTGATGCAAGAGACGCCTCTATGCTCATCATAAAAAAACTTGTTCAACGGCGATATTGATAAATACTGGCTGGTCAATAAAAAACATACGAGGCGGTTTTTGGACATGAAAGTATGAAGTAGGTGTGACCAACATTACAAAGCAGTTTTAGGAGCTGGTAGCGAGTTTGCCAACTAGCCGATGCAACAAAGCCAAAACTATAGCTTGTAAAATTAGTCCTAGACGGCGGCTGCATACCTAGGACTGATCTAGACACGTAGACAAATTCCAAAGATCTTACTAGAAACAAAACCTCAAATAAATCTTTGTACACACGGCTACACATCAAGCTATTATACAATTCCAGTATAAACTAACCTCGCATTGTACGGAATCCGATATAATGCGAGATCAGCATAAACTGGAAATGTATAGCTTAGTACCTGGTAGACCGAGCTCTGCTCGGGTGAAAATAGATAAACATATCATCCAGGTATACTAACTTTGTATCACATACCCGAGGCTGTGAAAATAGAGGAAACGAATTTCCCCAGATATACATATTAGCTAGATCGATTTTTCGTCCCCGTCGTGTAAAACTCTTTATTGCAACTTTCATCAAAATCATTAGAGCCGTTTTTGAGAACGTTTATACAAATATTGCTCACTAGCTGCGCCCCGCGGTTTCACCCGCGTAAGTCTCGATCCCGTAAGAATATCGGAATAAAAAGTATCCTATTTGTTCATCCAGGTTATAAACTATCTGTTTGCCAAATTTCATCCAAATCCATTCAGTAGTTTTTACGTGAAAGAGTCATCCATCCATACTTACAAACTTTCGCGTTTATAATATCAATTAGATTTACTAGTAGGTATAGATTTCTTCAAATTTCAGCTAGTTTCTCCAGCGTAAGATATACCTATTTAGCTTTTAGAGTTCTTACTTTTTTACGATAGTAGGTAGGTATCATTCTTGTCTAATTACTTATAATTAGAATGTCCTTTATTACCCCTAGGTTCGCTGCCTCGTGGTATTTCTGTTTGTTGACAAACTGTGCATCGCGGCAATGATTCAATCGCGCGTATTGGAACGTGTCGTTTTACGTCCCAAACAAAGGAGCACTTCCACTTTCATACCCTGATCTATGATAATAGACCTTAATTACTTCGTAATAGGACGTATTCTGGTAATTACCTCGTGTCCGGAAGTTTGCTAGACGCATTAGGATTATTTCGTGAAGTGGAGCGCGCTCCATTTCGCGAAATAATCCTAATGCGTGTGCGTTATAAATGAACTTTATTAAAAAAAACTTTGCTGGATCACTATATTTTTTATCTGTCTGGTCTAGGCACTCTAGATTTTTATATTTGTTGTTTGCAGCAGGGTTAAACGTGGCATAATAGGTACCATCAGGATCAATAATAATATATTTTTTTACATGAGCGTATTGCCAAATTGGTCCTTAGGTTTTTCTCAAAGCTATCATCAAGAATTATAAAAAGTTCCCCACAATCTTTGTATACCATATTTCTCTGACTATAGTTGCCCAACCCTTCTCTACGATAAAAGCCGTACATGACATAACATAACATAACATCACGCCTTGTTTCCCCGAAGGGTTGGGCACCTCTAGTACACCAATACATGATGACTGCTAAAAAGAGGAATTCAAAAGTTTTCAGTCTGAAAACACAATTGCGTCAATGTTTTTGACACAGCTTTAAACCGAATACTACAGATCTTGAAACAAAAATTGTATTAAAAGTAATACCAAAAGAAACAAAGAAGCAGAAGCATAAAAGCATGCAAGCATTCTGATCCTGGCCATGACTTGATGATAAGCCTTACCTTTATTTGTTACAGACGGAGGAGACCTGCAAGGAAAACTACAGGGGTCAGTATCCTACAATCAATATTATTACGAGTGCATAATCGTACTACACAAGTAATCAACTACCACTGATAAAAGAGAGATCATTATTAAACTTGAAACAAAAACATTATCCAATATGGTACCTACCATGTTTCTGGCAAATACATTAATTGGCTTTTAACTAATAAAAGCTTTAAAATAGCGAAATACACAATACTATTTCACATAAAGAGCGATGAGGTCCTGGGGGCTTAAAACAGCCACTTTGGCCGAATCATAATAGGAAAATATTATGGATCATCGTAAAATGTCACAAACTGATAATTCATAATTATGATCTGCGTGCAATTATTTATATTACAAAATAATTCATCTGTTTGACAGTTTTCTATGGGATTTCGTAAAATGGTCCACACATTATGAATTGCTTTTATGTCAAATTAGAGGAATTCCTAATGACTGCTGGAAATTCAGGAAATGAATTGCTTATATAGGAATTGCTAATGTGACCGTTTTAGGTCCCCTAGTCAAATCCAGTGACGACGCGCGATATTGCCGGTGAAACAATACACGACATTATTTTGTCATTAAGAGCCGAACTGATAATTTTTTTCATCTCTCCAGCTCCCAGTATAGGTATGCGAAGATGGCCATCGCACTTACGGATACGATGTCAGACGGATACAATCATGAGGGTCCAGATACACCCTTCAGAGAGATTTCAGCTGGTTGCATTGGTGCCATACGTGACTAACGACAGCACAGTTATTACTGATGTAAGTACTTATGAATTACGTCACCTTCATGCGGTGCCTAAATCTAAATTATTTGGAGTCGCACATAACGTGTCTATCTTAGTACCTACATCTCTGTAAGCCATCATCTCAGAGTTCATTTACTTCCTACGTAGTCATAATTTTCTCCATTTACGATCTATCCATTTTTTTTTTTGGTTTGTCTTTTAATGTTCTACTTCATCATTATCTTTGAAGAATCTGCATTTCATTTGTAGGCACACACGCTGCTTGGCAAAAAGGTTAGTGTTTCTGTTTTGGTTGTTTGCTTCCGTTTCATTCAAATTTTTCCGATATACTATGTCACTACACTCACTACCAGCTGGTTATCTTTGGAGATAACAAATACCTAAAGATAACTAGCGACCTACGTCATTGTATTTTTCAGTGCGCAAATTGTACTTGCGGTTTTCTTCCTTGTCTAGTTCACACTAAAACGTCTGAAACCTTCTGTAAAAGGTAGTCGGCTGTACCTGATCCCCCACGCGTGACACGTGCGCGGTGGTGGATGTCACCTGTTTTCGAATTTTTGGCCCAGAGGCCCTAGACAAAGTGACATTCTACCAGTGATAATGATGATGGAAAAGTCAAAAATGTAGATCAGTCCTATACATTTTTGACTTCAGGACTGACATAAGCTTTTTGATAACTTATTTCAGCATATGCTATCGAAAAGCTTATAATATGTCAGTCCTGTTGAAAGTTGTAATAGAAATACGAAACGCTTTCGAAGCGATTGTCACTTGTCTAGGCCCTCTGGACATCACGGTTTTTTTCTTCACCGGTTTGAACACATGAGTCTCATGTGCGAATGATGATGTTCACAACAAGGAATCCTTAACGTACATTTCAATGGGATTTGTTATAATTGGTAATGTGGCACTCGTGTTTTCTTCGTACAGCTCGACTTGTACAGTTCGATCGCACCTGTTGCGTGATCTAATTAGTCGAGAACCTTCCCGTTACTCACGAGAAATCGAGAACACGACATTCATTCATCCCGAGTTCCACGACCCTTGGCTACAAATTCTTAAAGTATGTTCACGACCGCGATATGGTGAACTGCTGTCTGCTGTAACTTTGCATTCTCCTATCTGAGGCCCTAGACAAAGTGACATTCTATCAGCGATAACGATGATGGAAAAGGAAAAAAATTATAGGACTGACATAAGCAATCGAAAAGCTTATGTCAAATGTCAATCCTGTTAAAAGTCGTTGTAGAAATACGAAACGCTTTGGAAGCGATTGTCACTTGTCTAGGCCCTCTGCTTTTATAATGACACTAGTAAATTCAGTCATTGCTATCTTTAGCTGTGTTACGTGGAATATTGTAGACCTCTCCCAGAAATGGTATCATTATATCGTTATCATTGTTGACCACCTTATTTTACACACTTTTGAACTCCTCCCTCTTGTGTTACAGTCTGTTAAACCTAGGTAACATTATAAGGACGGGAAAGTACCCTAAAAGCCTACATTATCATCGTCACGGGTCGCAATACTCATAATGCTGCTCATAACTTTTTTTCTTTACTACTTACCCATATTCTCTTAACTCTGTTCTAATATTTCTGTATCATCTGAATTTGAACAATATACCGCACACGCGTGTCAATGCGGGTTTTGAACGCTGATAACGAGCAGCCGGCGGGAAAGTGAATTAATTTGCGGTTAACACTGTCTGTCCCATTCATCGATTTTACTGTTATATGCTCTAACCGAACGCTCCACTCCAGAAAAAGGGAAGAACTCATGTGATTACCATAGTGGGTAGCTACGGGCCCGACATGTTTCGTTTGATTACAGATTCAGAATCGTCAACGTGAATAACATGAATACTATTGTAGGTTTTCGATTATAAACACAAATCATGCGCATACGCCTCGTCCAGGACAAAACATTTTTAGGCCATATGTTTATATGTAATTGCCACTATACTGATGATTTAGTACCTACCTAGAAAAAAAAAACATAAGTAATAAAAGCTTGTAAAAATATTTTTCTTTCTTTCTTTATCAATTTTTTTTTCCTTAGCCTAATACCTACATTACTTACATGGTCAAAAATCGAGTATTGAACGCAGAAAAATATGACATCGGTCTCGACTTATCCTACGTGGAAATGAACAATGTTTTGGTTTTCGAACATGAATGTATTCAGAACCTCATTATTTTCAGATAGACTACGTTATAATAGATCCTTTGGATGAATACGGCGAGATAAGCAGATCTCCTCGGAAAAATTACACTTTATGGAGTGCAGTACTCGAGGAGGGATCGCCTGTAGTGTGGCGAGGAGGCGACAAGGCGCCAGAATACAACAAGTCTATGGTTCATCGAACATACGAAATTAAGAAGTTCCTACGCCCTAGTTTGAATGGCTCCGATGTTTTGGGTCGGTTTACTTGGAATACCAGTGGTGGTAAGTTTGTTTATATCGAGGGTTTTTCACATTTTTTTAACATTACCAAGCTGGCTTTTTAGTTCAGGAACACCCTGATAATTGTAGTTATATCTACCAGCAGGCGTAGCATGAGCACCGTTCGACGGAAGAGTAGACAAAAATGACGTTTCCTATAGACAGTAGACAGAACGAGACGGTAGCAAAATAGAAAGAGTCAACTGCACTTTTTACATAATTCGACTCAGAATTCTGTGTTTTGTCATAGGATTTATCGGTTGTCAGTGTGATTTTGACAGTAAGGATAGAAGACTTTCTTCTGAAATAGTCTACCTACAAAAAGACCTAGACAAAGATCGTTAGAAATGAAAGACAAAATGACAGATTGTAGAAGGATTTCTACGGTGCGATGTCAAAAATGAAGAAACGAACTGTCACTTTGTATAGAAAAGCTATGTCTATTCTTCGTAGAGATAGAAAGCGTCATGCTTCGCCTGCAGGGGGGATGTTGGATCCCCCGTCATACATCCAAGAGTATCTAAGACTAGCAGTCAGACTTACGTCTTCGGCAACTACATAATTGCCCACACAAACTTAGCAACACATGAAGGGTCCGAATAAGTCCTTAGCAGAACCCTTTCTTCTGTCATTTCACAATCAGTTTAATTTTCATTCATAATTTTGTAGATGGCGACGTATGTTTCGACGTTGTGTACTCTTGCATGAAGAAAAACACCGTCATGTCTACCAAAGTAAGGGTAAGTATCACAATAGTAACAATCTATAGAGCTGGTTAAGGGTAGTTAGACTAGTTAGTCCACACCACACTGTGGCTAGGCTATATGGATTGGCTCGGTATATGATAGCCGCGTAGGCGCATAGACAGGCTGAAAAATTCATTTGGCAAATATTTTAACCAAGTATTCTAACCATGATACTTCTTTATTTAAACCAACAATATAGAAAAAAAATTTGTTAAACTTAATCAATTTAAATATCTTTTTTAGGGTTCCGTAGACAACAAGGAACCCTTATAATTTCGCCATGTCTGTCTGCCTGTCTGCGGCTTAGCGCAGAGACTCTAGATGACTGCACTGTAGACTGTAGGGCAGTTATTCATCTTATAGGGTGACAAACTGACTGCAGCTCGACGAATTACCGCCGCCAATGGTCGTCTAATTACAATACTAAGACAACCCAGGTGAGTTGTTATCAGTGAGATCAAACTACAATGACTCATGGACATGCACCAGTAATACTAATATAGGCACCACCAATAGCCCACAAACACAACGTACCTACGGGAGTATTAGGCTCTAGACTCACGACAATCTAAGAAGTCCGTTTTGACAGCTATAAAAATGCTTTGGGTAGCGATGAAAAAAAATTGGTTTCTTATAAATTGATTCTCGAGACATATCGATTGATCATACTTAGAGAGTTTGTAATCGACGACTTATCTACATTGCATAAAACTGAACGAAACGTCAAAACGGACTTCTTAGATTGTCGCGAGTGTAGTATATAATTAACAACAGCCAAAGAGACCTTCAATGTATAATTTCAGCCCAACGGCGCAGACGAGCCACAAGTAGAGATCGACCACCTGCCAAGTGAAGATGACTGCTTCATCAATGTGACGGGGTTGTACGGAAAAACACATTTCAAGTACCGCACTCTTTCTTGCAAAGAAATAAATTGTCCACCTGGTTAGTACATCATCATCATTAGTACCGTCCCGCTCTTATCCCATTTATTTGAGGTCGACACAGCATGTCTTCTCCTTCCAGCACGCGTAGCATGACTAAGTACACACAGCTACACATCAAGCTATACATTTCCAGTATAAGCTGACCTCGCATTTTACGGAAATCATATACAATGCGAGATCAGCATAAACTGGAAATGTATAGCTTGATGTGTAGCCGTGTGTACAATAGAAACGGGTTTTTTCTACGAAAGAATAGACAAAATGACGGATTGATATGTCATTTTGTCTATTCTTCCGTCGACAAAACCCGTAGAAAACCCGTTTCTATGGTTGTCATGCTACGCGTGGTCTTTAAAAACTGTCATCTCAGTAGTCAGTGCCTTTCTAGTAATTATCATCACAGACAACATGAAAAAATCCGCAGCCATTTTCACATTCTTGGTCTTCCTTCCATACAGTTCCACTTTATCTACTTATCTATATTTAATTATTATATTCTTATTGTTCAGTAATGTAGTGACAAAGCTAGGTACGGTTTTAAATTATGTACAAGTTACAGCAGTAATTCTACATAATAGGTACACAGTTGGGGTTTTCGGCGTTTAATAAAAACGGTAAACTGTAAATCCCATAAGCATTAAATAACGCAATATACTCCTAGCCATTTCCTTGTTAATCAATATTTAACGTTTCGGAATTCCAACATTGACTACCTAAGGCAAAACTAATTATTGTTTTATTTGTAAATAGGTACCTACTGTTGTTATATATATCAGTGTTCACCAGTTTGTAATAAAACACGGAAAAATTGCAAGTTTAGGTAATGTAGGTTCTGCGCTGTTCTACCACGTTAGGTACGTCAGTCCGTGGAGCTGTGGGCTAGGCTATCAATATTACAAAATATATACAAAAAGGAGGAGGTTCTCAATTCATCTGTATGTTATTTTTTACGCGATTACTCCGCCAATTATGAACTGCTTTTGATGATTCTTTTTTGTTTGGTAGGTCATGTTTGCTCGAGTAGTTTTTGAGTTAGCTTCAATATTACGTATTTTTCCCACTTAGCCTATAACTGTTATTTATATAGTGGTATTCGAATTTGTGTGGGGAAGGGGCACCACTAAAAAGTGAAAAATAAAATCTTTTTCCAAAAAAAAAGTTTCTGTAGGGCCGTGGACGCCGTAGTCGAAGATTTCTAACGTGACGATATTATCGTGGTGAACGGAAATTTTAAAGCGCACAATAGTGCCCAATCTATGTGTGTGTAGTACCTACTAAATCTGACCGATCTGACAAAGAAAGAAACGGATAGAAAATGACCACATTCTATAATGATACTTCTTTCTTCATTTGACGTTCAAAAGTGCCTTCTATGTGCATATTTAAATTAAATTACTTTGACTTTTCAACAGAGGAGGAGGAGATAAAGCCGGAGATACCACACGACATTTTTATCGAGGCGATTAAAGACTCCATCGACACTTTTGAGGTGAACGTGAGCTGGACGCTGCCGCATCTCCTGCCCGACTCCTACAATGTGACCTTGGTTGTTCTAAATACCGACACTAACCTGACGATGGTGTTACCAGGGGTGAGTGCAAACACTTACTTAGATGTTAAAACAATTAAGGGACAGTTTAATTGTCTACTTTGGGGTTCACTGGCAAATAATACTTTGTAAGCTAATTTTGTGACGTTTGAAACGCTAGGTATTGGATCAGTTAGTCACTAAATTGGAGAAGTGATGTCCCAGTGATAACGGTCGCGACTTACGAGTTGTAGGTCGTAGTGTCGGACCCAGACAGGCGCTTTACTTTGTGTAAATAATTTCATCACCATGCTCTCAAAACGGTGAAGAAAACATCGTGAGGAAACGGGCATGTCCTAGAACCAAAAATTCGAAGACATGTGACATCTACCAACCCGCACTGGGCCCACGTGGTGGATTACGGCCCACTCCCTCTCACTGAGAGGAGGCCGATTATGCTATGGTCACTAAGTTGTGTTTCTAGACAGTGCATGTGGTAAATACTGTCCAAGGAAACCTACTATTTAAATTGAGTCAGTAATTCGTACTTATAGTACTTAAATGTACTGTCAAAGAAATTGCACTTCACCTATCATCATCTCATTATCATCTGCCTAGCCTTTTCCCAACAATGTTGGGGTCGGCTTCCAGTCTAACCGGATGCAGTTGAATAATTAAACACTTCACCTACCTAATTCTTCTTTAAACACTTCACCTATCTAATTCTTCTTTAAACACTTCACCTATCTAATTGCGTAAATTATTTTCGTAACCGATTAAGACTACTTTGATTCATTTTGACAGTTCAACAGCGTTAATTGCGTTATTTATTTACGTTGTTGAGCAGAACTTTTTCGAACTTATGAAGCAATAGATTAGACATTTGTTTCACTTCTGATTGATCGTGTATTACGCAATTAGTGTGCTGTTTTAATTCACTTATTTTATTTGCATCAGATTGAACGATTCCCAAGGCGTCCATACATAACATCTCTTTAACAAATGACACTACGATAGATAATTATTGTTGATATACTATTGTTATAATATTAGAACAAAGAAATACTCTATTATAAATGGCCTCTACCTTAAAATTGGTATTAATCATGTCAATAAAATTGAACAGGATTCAACAGAAGCTGTATTCAAAGACGTGACGGGCGAAGGTATATACTACGTGTTGATGCAAGCAAGATTAGGCCATAAAACTGCTAACACCAGTAGACGAGCTCAGTTGCCTGGTAAGTCCCTTCTCTCTAGCGGTTTTTTACACGACTGCCCAAAAAAGGAGCGTAATATTTTAATCGTTCATGTATGTATGTGAGTTTCTTTATTTCACCATAACTTTTTACTAAAAAAAAGAAAAAAAAAATTACACACTAAAACAAAAAAACTACAATGATGTCTGTTTACTGAAAAAAGAAAAAGAAAAAAAACGATTTACAAACAAAACAAAACAAAACAAACAAATACATCTTGTAACACACAAAAAAATCTTGTTTAAGAATGACTATGACAATGAACTGGTAAAAGCACACTCTTCCTTCGTCTTCTTACAGTATCGACACGGTAACTTGATCCGGTTTGCTGAGAAGAAAACTACATTTTAAATAATAAATCACAACTCACACATCGGCATTTTTTTTCCCCCTACACAAGATTTTCTCATTTTGTCTTTTATCAACCAATCAAATACCACCAAATAAACCCTAAGAAATAAAAACATTTCACGAAACACTTGTTTTTTTTTACTGTGTGTAAAGATATTTTTTTTTTTAACTGTTTGTAAGAAGTAACCATGGTTACTACGCATATAAGGAATAAATCAAATGCTTACTTATACAACCAGCTAAAGTGAAAAGTCCACTTGAGCACTAAAAGTTTTGTGTACTACTATGTAACAAAACTGGAATTTTCAGAGCATAATAAATGAAGTATGAATTCCATAAAACATTCCACTTATGACTTTGTTTTATTCCGAGTCCACCACACCTATACATAATAGGATTTATAAAATGAGGCTTAACGTCTCATATTTTTTTTGACGTTTAATCGTTTATCTTTATGCAATTCATCATCTGCCTAGCGTTTCCCCAACTATGTTGGGGTCGGCTTCAAGTCTAACCGGATGCAGCTGAATTCCAGTAGTTTATCTTTAAGCAATTAAATTTATAATTAAACCCCAATATTAAAAGAATTCATGTATGTAGTAGCTCTGAAACTACAACTTTGTCAAACAGCAAGCAACAGGTATACCTACTGACATTCAAACTACAGTTCAATATAGGCGCACATTTTTTTTGGATTTTTTCCTTGCCCAAAGCTATAATTTACCTACGTGTACGTAATAAATCTCATACCTATAGCTTCAGCAGCTTCAAATTACCAGACTCTTACCGTTTTGTTATTTAATCCAGTTGATAACTGCCGTTGTCATTTAACGGCTTGGTGACTCGACTCGTCATCATCGAAAGCTTCAGGATTGGGTCTCTGGTATTTTGCCTTGAAGATTATTTAGCTCTTTGAATGCAGTCGTCTGAATCCCTGATCACTTTCCCCAATAGAATGAGAATAACGTGGTATAGTTTTGCACGTGGTCAGACATATGGGAGGGGGACCCGGATGCAGCATCAGGCGCGGGCAGCGCGGGGCGTGCGGGTGGCGCGGCCATCGGCGTGGGCTGCGCGGCCGCCGCCGCTCTGGCGCTGCTGTGTCGCTGTCGACGACGAAGACACCACGTTCCCGTGCCACCATTCAAACAGGTAACTTTGTCCTAGACAACTCACAACTTTTCTTTTTAATACAGTCTCCAGCCAGATTTTTATCGAACACCTAATAAAAGTTGGTTGTTCTCAGTTCAGAGCAGATCTAGAACACTTCATTTTCTCCACCAACCCGATTAACCCCCTCTCTCATTCACAACAATGTTTCTCCCGCTAGCTCTCTTTTCCACAATATAGGATTAGAGCGCAATACTCCGTCCTTAATCAGAAATTCACCATGTAATACCTAACCATCAAGTAAACTAAAATTACTCCAAAAGGACGACAAACTTTCGAAAGACGGCGATACAGAAGTGCTAGAAATATGGAGCGAGACAGAAGACCGGTGGGAGGTGCGAGCAGACAAGCTAGTATTACACGAAGTTATTGGAGAAGGAGCCTTCGGTGTCGTGCGCAGAGCTACCCTCGCGCCGCACTCCGTGCAAGTCGCTGTTAAGATGCTGAAAGGTAAAGCTTCTCGAATTGATAATATAATCATATCATCGACGAATTGAATTTGTAAGCAAATTCGTTTAATATCCGAATATTATAGATAGTAGAAAACAGTTATAAATATTATAACTTATGTGTAGGTACTTGCTATGTTATGAAAATAATAATTATGCTTGTATAGTTGTATTAAAGTTTTAACAACAGCGCAACACCATGAACTGATAATATCCGTGGACCGTGTCCAACAGTAAAACATATTTATTTCTAACCTCGTGACTCTTCCGTTGCAGACTTCCCATCGCTCGATGAAATCAGGTCATTCCGATCGGAGATGGAGCTGATGAAGAGCGTGGGCGTGCACCCGCACCTCGTGAGTCTGGTGGGATGCTGCAGCGGCAGGAGACCGCTCATTGTCGCCGAGTACTGCAGCCGGGGAGACCTGCTCAGTTACTTGAGGTATAGCATACTGATAGATCAAGAAAACATTTAAATACAGCGTTAATTCATACTCCAAAATTATCTATTTACTTGCGCTATTTGTATTATTTCTATAGATAAAGGAGTCAGGTGAAAGGTTTCTTATTGTGTTCCTCATTTTAATAGTAGCAATGAAAGTGCTAAATAGATGTATTGTATGACACTCAGCATGATGGATGCCTTTAACAAATTATACATATCCTCGCATACTTTTAACATAATATAACATTCTGAATTCTGATGAGAATACTTGATTTTTTTAACCGACTTCGAAAAAGGGTGGATGTTATCAATTCGTCTGTATTTTTTTATTTCTTATATAAAGCCTTGATATATTTACAGATGCACATGGGACGTAATGTTATCAAAACGCAACGCGAAATACTACAATAACAACATAGATGTTTCAGACTACAGAAACGATCTATTCAAATGTAAACCACAAATCGAAAGCTCAAAACTGGTCGTGAACAAACTATATGAGCTCCAAGAGATCTGTGATAAGGAGCTGACGGCTTTAGACCTTTTGTCTTTCTGCCGTCAAATAGCTATGGGAATGGAATTCTTAGCTGCTAATAGAGTAGTTCATAGAGATTTAGCAGCTAGGAATATATTGGTGACGGCGGATAGGACGTTGAAGATAGCAGATTTTGGGCTTTCGAGAGATGTGTATGAAGAGAATCTGTATAAACAGAAAGGTAATGGGAAGATGCCCGTCAAGTGGATGGCTTTGGAGTCCCTGACGAGGAGGATCTATACGACGCAGAGTGATGTGTGAGTATCTGTTTAAATTGGACCATGGTTCTTTATTCCGTTATCAAATGTATTATAATTTGTCGTAGTCTCGTAGTTACCACTTGGTAATTAACCACATAGTTTATGACCAACACCCCAATTGCGTAACACGATCAGTCACAATCTGTTTCATTTTGACAGTTCAACAACATTCACTGCGTTATTTACGTTATTGAGCAGACAAATTTTTCCAACATATGAAGCAATGGATTAGCGCCTTCAAAATTATTCAGATTGTGATTGATCCTGTGTTACGTCATTAGGGCCTGTGTGTACCGGATATCCGATGAATATCGGATTCATGCCAGTTTCAAAGTTTTCAAACACATACCGTTTGTCGTAATTGTGAGAAAAACTGAAAGGTTACAATATAATTATCAATAAATCGGGTCGATTGTTTAAGAGTTTAAGGTAGTAAAGAAATGTCAAAAAAATTGGGATTGAAGATCACGCTGCATTATCAAAAATCTAGAAAATTCAATAGAGAAATACATTGTGTTTAGATGGTCGTTCGGCGTGGTGGTGTGGGAGATAGCGACAGTGGGCGGAGCTCCGTACGCGTCGGTACCCGCAGCGAGACTGCCGCGACTGCTGCGCGGCGGGTACCGCATGCCCAAGCCTAACAACTGTAGCACACAGCTGTGAGTACCTACATCCTTGATTTTTTATGATTCTTCTTTATCAATAATCATCAACAGCCGAAAACCGTTCATTGTCCAACAAAGGCGAGGCAAGCATCGCTACAGCAAATAGTCCTGCGGTTCCTTATCCGACATCTCCGCGGCCTTCGCTAGGCTTTCACTAGTTTTTTTTATGTTGAATTATGCATAAAGTGAGAGCAGTGGTGGCCCAGTGGTAACGGCCGCGACTTACCGAGTTGTAGGTTCGAAGTTCGAACCCTGACAGGCGCTTTACTTTGTGTAAAGTATTTAATCACCATTGCTTTCAAAACGGTGAAGGAAAACATCGTGAGGAAACCGGCATGTCTTAGAACCAAAAATTCGAAGATATACAACATTATTTTTTTGTTTATGCTAAACCCGAAAAGGGGTCATTGTACTCATCATTTTGAACAACTTTCTATGGGAACAAACTTGAAATCGCGAAAAAAAAATCAGGACATCTGCCAATCCGCACTGGGCCCGCGTGGTGGAGTACGGCCCACTCCCTCTCACAGAGAAGAGACAGACCTGTGTCCCAGCAGTGGGAACATTATAAGCTAATTATGTATGCATAGAGTGTCGAGTTTCACCTCTGGTATTATATATCTGTGCCTCTGTATAATCAATAGTCAGTTCACAATGCTTGGTAGCCGGTAGCAAAACCATTTTCACGGTCAATTATATAACTATTCGCTGTTCAGTTTATGATGATTGCCTTACAAAATTACACCTGCTAAATGTGGCATAACATGAATCGAAAGTTGGTAATTCAATTATCGATTCTCTTCCGATTGAACTAGTTAATTATTATCGATAACGACTAATCTACTGTATTTGATTAATTTAACTACTTTTCATTTCTCAACAGCTATGATATTATGCTGTCCTGCTGGCGGACCCATCCTCGCGAAAGACCAAACTTCGTAGATCTACATCAGCGTCTCGATGAGCTACTGAACAGCGCATGCGCCAATCAGTACCTTTCTTTAGAGATAGACGCTGATGATGCACCACCAACGCCTAAGCACCATAGATACATCAAGATGTTAATGAGGTGAGGATTTTTTCCTTTTGAGTTTTTAACGAGATCCATTAGTTGTACAATTGCTTCTTCTTTTGAATACAAGTTGATGGCCCGTGTAGCCTGGCACCTATTCCACTTTTTCAGTCAGTCTAGTCAACCGTTGATTTCTTCAGGGCCTATTTACCTAATTTATACAGGTGACAGGCCACAATTCGCTAATACAACATTTTTGTACGCTTTTTCATATTTTTCTGCTATAATATACAGCATGTAAGGGTAAACACTCTTGTCATTCAAACCATGGGTAGTTGACTTAAATATAAAAAATAAATGACCGAACACAACAAAAAAAAACGTTGTTTTCATTAAAAGATTTTAAAAAGTTTCTATCTGACACCGTACTTGCTAGCGAAACAGCTGACTGACTAAGGAAGGGATCGCGCTCGCTGCCGGTCAGGTCACATTCCGTACCCCCAGCCCGTGTTGAGACGCGAGTTCGTTGCCCTAGCGCATAGGGCAACGAACTTGCGTCTCTTGTGGTAAAATTTAGATCTAAAAATTTAAAAAAAAAAGTTGTAATTTTCCATTGATTTTACGTTTTATAAATGGAACCAAACCACTGGTTGCAAGGATAACGGTGTTTACCCTAACACCCTGTACAAGTGTCGTGAAAATATAATTTTTAGGGTTCCGTACCCAAGGGGTTCCCTATTACCTAAGACTCCGCTGTCTGTCACCAGGCTGTATCTCATGAACCGTGATAGCTAGACATTTGAAATTTTCACAGATGATGTATTTCTGTTGCCGCTATAACAACAAATACTAAAAAACAGAATAAAATCAATATTTAAGGGGGCTCCCATACAACAAACGTGATATTTTATAGATAATGGTACGGAACCCTTCGTGCCAGTCCGACTCGCACATGGCCGGTTTTTTGAAAAATATGTCGCATTTTCAGTTTAAAAAAAAGTAAATTAAAAGGCCCAAGTCATCGAGACAACTGGCTGAAAGTGTCTCACAACAATACTACATGGCTCAGATTTCCGATTTTAATGAGCTTGAATTGGAGAAGTTTAGTTATTACCACTTCTGAGCTTAAATATCGCGGGTTGCATTCAAGAACAAAGATTGTTTTTTGGGAATCCTCGACGCATTGCGTACATACTTGGCCTTGGAGAAATTTCGGAGGATATTGGTGTAGACATATATAATAATAATAATACCAGCCTATCATTGTCCGACTGCAAATACTTGAAATTATGTAATATCGGCAGAAGCAAGCGCGTCTGGACGCGAGGCGAGAGCTACGAGCGCCCTCTAAAGGCTCCACACACCAACCACTACACAACTCCACCAGATTCGCTCAGCGCACATCCCGTGTGACGTCTTCAACACTTTTGACTTCAAAGGGTTCATCTACTTATTCACCAATTAAGAAACCCAACAGAAAACTGAATAAACTAGGTCCAGTCAGCATCAACAATTTCGCGACGAACACGGAAATGGTCTGAACAACTAAGAAAATTAAACTTTACTTCAATGACACAAGAGGTGTTTTAGAATAAACACAGCACACGACACCTGTCATTCTGTTAAGAACGTTATCCCATTGAAATAAAGCTTAATTTCTTTAGTAATCGGCTTTCATCTGATGCTGACTTTATCTTATTACCATGTTCTTTTGGCAAACGAATTTGAAATTTTTTACCAGAGGTTTGTTAAATGTAAAGCCTAGATCTGAGTTCAAACTATACATTACTTGCTGTGTTATGCTGTGATACTTATCTGTTATAACATAATCTAAATGACAATTAATATTAATTGCGTTTACAATGGTTGCCAATCTCACTGTATTTAGAAACAAATTAGTAATAAAGTTTTATTAGTTTGAGTGAAATATCTTATGTTATGAACTTATGAATGAGGGACACTTTTCTTAAATTCCACGACAACGGCTGGTGAGCGCTACATCCGAGTTGACCGCAAATTCGGTTAAACGGGTGATAGACGTGCGAGCAAGTACGCGTACTTATAGGCTCGGCGAGCTTACTCGCCCGTCTGTCGTCGCCGCGAGCCGCGAGCCAATTTGACAATGAAATTCTGGGAAGCTTCACATGTTTCATCGACGGCACGCCGAGTAAGGTCGCGAACTTTAAGTACGCACGGTTATCACCCACTTTACTGTTCAGTATTTTAGGACCACAAAATATGAATTATTTGAGGTTCGATTGAATATATTTTATGCATTTGTTTTATAGTATGTAAAACTAATGTTGTATGCAATACTGGTGGCGTTATTATAATAAGACTAAGAGATTTCGACCAAATGTTGATACACAAAACGAAATTACGAATTTATAGGATAAGTTTGATATAAGAAGTGTGAATAGAAATAGCAGTAACAATAAATTAGTATTATGGAGTTAATATTTTTGTATAAATGCTACTTCAGAGAGGGTAATGTTCCAAACTATGTATTATAATATTTTTGTAAGATATTAAAGTGTAATTTAATTAAACTAGAATCACATTGTTTTGTAATTATTTAGATAAGAGGTAAAAAGTGTCGATAGAAAAATCGCATAGTGTCCATTAAAAAGAATGTGTACAAGCAATTTGCATTTTATTTCAAAATAAACTCACGCCCTCTTGTGGGGGTAGGCAGTAACTACAGAACGGTACTTGCTACGATCCTTACATAAGGAGTATGTATTCCTTCGTTTAGGTTCATACACGTACGCCTGTTGCGAGTACTACGCGCCTGACCTATCGACTTTAATCCGGTTTAATGCTAAAGTTTAATTTTTTTGGTAAAGTTTAAATTTTATGTATACAATGTGGAGACGACAATACAACAATAAATGAAAACACTGGCAATACTAATGCATAAGAGTATTTTGGAACTATCAAATAAATCCTAACATCGAAATTAAAAAAGTATTTTTTTTCAAAAAAACTAAATAGTAGTGATGGGCCGACTATGGGGTTTGCCGATCTTTGACTAGCTATCGTAACTAAACTATTGGATATATTTGATTAATTTTTTGTATGCAGACCGAGCACGTCATTAGATATAAGGAGTTTCATTTTTGTCGTATTGTCGTCTCCACCTTGTACAATATATATTTTTTTAGAACCCCACAAACAAATAAAACAATTGTATAGATTGATATATTAACTTCGTATATTTTACAGTAATATGACTTATCTCTAGATATAAAAATATCCATATAATCACACCTCGCTATTCCAACATGGTGCCATCGATATATCCATTCGAGATGCGTGTGTTCCGTATCTATGCAGATATTATGTAGTTATAATTAAAAGAAGAATTAGTGACGGTAAAAAAAACTTGACAGGAGTTTGGAACAACACTATAAGCGTGTTTCTTTTTAATAATTCTATTTTCGGGCTATTATTTAAATATAGTGTCTGCTTTCCGGACAGTAATACTTTTAATAATGATGACCAAACATCGTTTTAAATCTTGTTATCAGAAAATACAGAACACAAAACATCACGACCACTCACATTCCTTTATTATCATTACTAGTGATGTACCAACTACCGCAATCAATCGTCAATTTTGACAACTGGCGCATAAGAAAAAATTAAACGACAAAGCTTTGTACAGAAAGCACAAAAAACCCATAATAAAACCGAATTCAAACAAATATCAGCAATCGATTAAACACGGTAGTTAGAACATATTTTAAATATTACTATTATACATAATATTTTAGGACGTACTCAATAATTAATGAGCGAACATAAGAGCATCATTATTTCCATAAACTATAGACGCCTTAAAACTCTATGATATGACTAAACCAAACAATCATTTTTTTTAATTTCCTTTACAATATTATCACACATGATTTTGATTAAAATAAGAAGTTAAATTAATTAAAAGAAGCTTTATATATTTTGTGTAATGTTTCAATTAATGATTAGTAATATTTACGTTTTAAAATATTCCATATTCCATTTAAGAAGAAATTCTATCTTACAATTTCCATAAGTTTTTATTGCGATTCTAATGAATCGAGTTTCTAAGATGTTCAACATGACTTAGGACTGATTTTATCAAAGTCAGATATCTTTTATCCGTGGAATAAAATTGTCGTCTGACAGTTTTTGTATGGTAAATGTTAAAAAATTCAAAATTTATTCGCAGGATAAGACTTATACTCGGTATAAAAGTTTCGTGATATTCGCCCTTAATGTTATCAAAATTTGACAAAATATGTTATTTTCCCGCATAAGCCTCAAACGCCTCGTATACCTAACGTTTACTTTAGTGCCAAAACTCAAATAAAAATATTAAATTGTATTTTCAATGATTTTCAGTCTCAATACAATAACTAAATATGGCAAGAAAGCCTTCAAGTAATGAATACACACATAAAACGGGTACTAACGAAAACTATGTCATGTACTCACAGACTATAGGTATATATCAATATTTAAAATCTATGTTCTTATAAAAGTGCGAATTCTAGCAACGTTAAAACATTTTACACAAATTACCCGACATTTCAAGAAATTTATATTTTCTATTTCGATGTAGAGTTCAGAAAAAAAAAGAACACAATGTAGAGTTTATGACCATAGACAAGTAACTGTATTATTGTTATTGCTAAGTTTAAATTGCCATTAAATCACATGTTGTTGTACATAACAAACCCCGGGCATTCGAGTACATAAATAAATTTTACATAGTTTATTTGCAAACGAAGAATATCTATTTTGCACACGAGTGCAACATTTCTGTAAAACTCACTAATCTAAATTCATAAAAAAGTGCGAATCGTAATACGAAAACCTTATGTCGCTAACGTGTTTAGGAATGATGTAAACAATATGCCTTTCGTTAGAGATCAAACTTCTATACAATTCTATTTTAGACGAACAACAGAGATATACACACAAACTTAGCTTTGGCTGTTAATACTTCGAGAGTACCATTCACTGGCGATGAAATTGTGTTAATAATAACATAGTACATACTTTAAATTTACAATGAGACATCGATATAAAACTTAGTAGTAAAACATCGGCAGCTTAATTATATTTTTACATAAGTACAAATATGAATTTGCCTTGTTAGTACTTCAATAAATGGCTGAACATAATGAACACTCAAGCTGAGACAACCCCACGAAAGATTTCAAGCGAAATTATTACTTAAGCGTATTAGAATTATTGCTATAATACATTAAAATGAGGCAGTTTCTTACACCGAAATAATATCTGTAATAGGCCGCGGAGTACGCCAAGGCAAATTCGCTAACACGGCTAGTTTCTGAAAGGCGCGCAAAGCTGAACTTTGAATAATTAATGCCGACACCGACATCTTGTAATCTAATATTATTGTGATGCACTAATACTTATTAGGATTTAAGGCAAAGATTTTCAATTTAGAATTGTGACAGACATTCGATGCATATCATTGTTCACGTAAATATTAAGTGTTTTTTTTAGAATCAATTAAATATTCATAAGTGAGAAATTGCTAGATTTTTTTTTTCAAGTGTTGACTAATTACCCAAAATTTCGAGTAATTTTCATCATAAGAGATTCTACATAGGACTTATTTGAGCTTCCAAACTGGTGTCAGCTGTACTCTCTTTTCAGAAACGTAGCGTGAATGTATAGTTAGGCGGCTCGACTGCACGCTTGTGCCGAGACGGTCGTATATGTCGCTACTGTCGCGTCTGTCGCAACTGTCGTGTGTGTCGCGAGTGTCGCGTGCGTCGGTCAGTCGATGGGTGGCGGTTGCGCGGGGATGTTGGAGGGCGGAGCTGTCAGGTAGCCCGCGGAGTGAGGGGCCGCTGTAGGGTAAAAGAAGAATTAGAAATAAATCTTCCCTATGATGTAGACACGGCTACACATCAAGCTATACATTTCCAGTTTAGATCTCGCATTGTATAGGATTTTTGTACAGGATATGTGTAGCCGTGTGTACATTGAGGAGATTTGAAATGCCAAATAATTAATTTCTGTATAAAACTAATCAGCCCATTTCGGCTCAATTTGTTACAATAGTATTATAAGATGGAGTGGCCCTTGTTACAAGTATTTTTCGTAGTAGGTAATTGAAAAGTACTTATATTAAAATACGTCCCGGTTTCCAGAACGAAGCTCTTTTACGTCTCTCAACCCGTCAAGTGTTCGCCTAGAAGCAGTTTGCAAATAAGCGTTCAAAGGTTTTGCGATCATAATTATTGTTGTGTCTTGTGTATTTTTATTATGAACCGGTGGGGTTCATACGACATTTGAGAAATTAATAGAAATCAGTATATAATCTGTCGGTTTTTAATCGAGAACCACGATGGAGCATAATTTTAGGAAACGACCTAACCATGATTCATATAGATCTATAATTCTTACCTGTGAGCAAGTTATTCTGTGGCGCAGCAGTGATGAACAGGTCATGTCGTTGCGCGGCGTAGTGCTCCCATATGGGCGAGCGCGCCAGTACTGCCTTCACTCGCTCGCCGTGTAACGTTGAGCGAGACATTGCTTTTAATGCTCGTACTAGCTGGGCAGCCGCTGCGCCGTCTAAACGGGTATCGAGGAGGGATAGCAGTTCGCCGACGAGGTCTGTTTCTAATGCCTGTAGAGATTGTTATATTAAAATTAGTGACTGTATGTTGCGATGGGTCAGCAAATAAACCGGGCCACCCGCTACCTTGGAGCTCTGATTTGTTTTTCTCAAAAAGTATAAAACTTACAAATATCAAAGTTATGCCTACAGAAAGTGAGTTTCATGATGATTAAAATGAATGGTAAGTCATTGGGATTAATCAATTTATTAAGTGTTTATTAAGGATTTTTTCAAAGAAGAGTCGTTTTCCTGTCGTGTTAATCGTTAGCATCATAAAATGAAAAATGAAATTAAAGCCAGAAACAAAGAAAAAGGTAAAAAAAATTTTTAGTCAGTATTCAGTATTCCCTCCCCTAGCTCGGATAACTGCCAGCATCCTCGAATTCATCGATCTCACGAGCCTGACAATGAAATCATGAGGAATTGCATTCCACTCCTCTTCAATTGCGATTCGCAGCTCTGGAAACCTTGTTGGAGCAGGTAACCCGACGTTTCAGCTCATCCCATAAATGTTCTATCGGATTCAAGTCCAGGCTTCGAGCTGGCCAGTCCATAGTACGAATACCGACGTTGCGTAGATACTGGGTCACTACATGAGCAACATGAGGCCGTGCATTATGCATATCCTGTCCGATATATCCTGCGTAAGGTAGCACATGGTCTGCAAGGATTTCATTAATGTAGCGATGAGAAGTCAATCCACGTGTTTGGCCCGTCGGTCCGATGAAAATTAACGCTGTATGTGTGGTTAACGACATGCCGCCCCAAACCATTACAGACCCTCCTCCATAAGTCACAGTTTTCTCGATGCAACACTGAGAATAACGTTCTCCAGGGCGACGATATACTCTCTGACGTCGATCACTTCTATGTAGACTCACCCTGGTCTCATCAGTGAAGAGTACATTACCCCACTGCACTAACGTCCAATCCCTATGCTCTCGAGCAAATTCAAGTCGGGCTTGACAGTAGACTACCGTTAATGCTGGGCCTGTTGCAGCTCTCTTTGGAGTTAGGTTCCGTCCAGCAAGCCTTCTTCTAACGGTATCTGAACTTATGACCACTTGGCGTTCATCAAGCAGACTTGAACTGCGTTGAGGCGGCGATTTCGCAGAACAGTAAGTTGGATATAACGATCATCTGCTGCTGATGTAGCCCTAGGTCGGCCCGTACCTGGACGGCGATCGAATGCTCCAGTCTTTAGGTATGGTCTGTAAACTCGTAGCACCGAAGATCTGCTGATTCGAAGTCTTCGGGCGACCTCACGTTGCGCAACGCCTGCTTGCAGTAGTGCTACGGCTTGAGCTGTTTCCTGAGGTGTCGTATCCATTATTGACCGAAATAAGTAGCAAAAATACATGCGAAATGATAAGAACACACAAGAAGACATTGTAGAAAAAAAGAAAGCTAATCGCGAACTCTAGTCGAGACAGAGCAAAACGCTAACATTGTGTTTGTTGCTTGATTACAATGTGAGTTGACGGTACTTTATAATAAATTTACAGTCATTTTAATCGGCATGAATCGCACTTTCTGTAGGTATAACTTTGATACTTGTAAGTCTGATACTTTTTGAGAAAATCGAATCAGAGTTCCAAGGTAGCGCGTGGCCCGGTTTATTTGCTGACCAGTGTAGAACAAAAGCTGTCAAATAGTAGGATATTAAAGAATTTACGAACGAATTTATTTATGTCTTAAAAAAAAACTCTAGCAAACACGAAAACACCACAAGTTTAGAAGAAACACAAAAAAAGACGATGTCTGAAAAGTTCTCTCGTTCAGTTCTTCTCTATGTTTCCAATGAGGTGGTGAGTGGTAAACTTGCACTAACAAGTTTCCCAAATTCGCCAAGGATTCAGGGACACATAACAAACACCACGCCTTTATTCCCCAAAGGGTTGGGCAGAGGTGAACACCCACATATCGCCAGTAATGTTTAAGTCCCAGGGGCGAGCCTATTGCCATCAATAGGGCACAAATCCAAACTCCGGGCTGCTACTGAAATTCCAGATGGAAAAACCCGACAACAATTTTCCCGACCCGGGAATCGAATTCAGGACCTCATGTTCAGCAGTAGCACTAGCGACTACTAGACTAACGAGGCAGTCGCAACAGGCACAATAGCTTAAAAATATAAACAAGATTTATAGTAACACTTGTTCGTATCCGATTATTTTTATTTTATTATACTGGCTACATTTTATTTGTTTTTTACTGGCAACATTATGGAGATAGTTTTCCGTCCTCTCTGTCAATGGTAGTTGTAATAGTGACTAGCTTATAAAAATGTGTACTGTATAATTTGTATTACGGTCAAATCAAATAAAGCCATTTTTAATAATTCACGAATCAATACTAATAAAAAATAAATGTGTTACTAACCTGCAATACCAGTCGATCCGTATTTGCATTACTAGAGAATATAAGCGCGAGCGCCTCACACGCGCTCCCAATGATCTCTCTGCACGACTGTACCGCGGACTTCAGACCTGACATCACTTCTGTCTGGGATAGTGCTACTACGCATGCCTGGAAGAAACGGTTATAATTATGATCTTAAAGCTTTAACATAAGGTCCAAATTGGTTTGACTCGTGCGTTATTACGGGTCTTATAATTATGCGCGGATCAATTTATGAGGAAATTAAGAAAGCCTTTTCCGGTAGACAAGTAGGTAACAGGAGTTAATGTTATCTCAGTGTAACAATATTGGACAGTTTGCAAAATAAGGTCAAATTTTCAGTGTTTATTTACTCCGAAATCCAGCTTCTGACCATTATTATTATTATACCATTATTTTAGAAGATTATTATAATTATTTTTAATTGCTATCCTATTCTGTCTGCTGCTGAAGAAAGGGTTCTTAAAACTCCTTTCATCTTTCGCGGCGCCGCGCTACCCGTTTTGGCGGGATCTGTCCAGTTCGTTCCAAAAGCTCATTCTATAAAATAGTTCAAATGTCACCTGCGTAGGCGCGAGTGCAGCGATGACGGGCACGGCCAGGCGCGGCGCGGGCGGCAGCAGGCGCGCCAGGCGCGGCAGCTCGCCCAGCTGCGCGCACAGCTCGCCCAGCGCCGGCCGCGCGCGCAGGGCGGCGCTCAGGGCCAACGCGCACGTCTCGCCGCGGCTTCCCTGTGACGATAAAGAGAGACTTATATTTATCGAATACTTGCTGCGCCCCGCGGTTTCACCAGCATAACTCTCGATCCCATGGGAATATCGAGATATAAAAGTATTATAAGTTTTAATCCAGGTCATAGTCTTCCCATGTGCCGAATTTCATCGAAATCTGTTCAGCCGTTTTAGCGTGGAAACGCAACAAACAAAGATATACATCAAAGTTATACTTTATTCCAAAAGCATTCAAAAAACAAACTAACCTCTGAAGCATCCTTATTCAATGCTGCAATAGTTTCAGTTAACAGCTCCTGCAGGAACCGCTTAGGGCTCCGTAGGTTCCAGTGTGGGTTCTGCAGATAAAGCTTGAGGTACACTCCGTCGACCACAACCTCGCCCGGCGGCGCCCACGCTTGTTCACCGGCCGCCGCACGTTCGAGCGTTTCGCGATCTTCGAATGTCGCGTTTGGAGTACGGAGCTGGTCTGATTGGTGTCTGGAAGGGTTGTTTATCGTTGTGTAAAGTACGATTTAACAAATAAATCATCGATATTGAAAATGTTTAGTATCGGTTGTAAAATCTCTGTCATTTTGTTGTAGGATAATACCCTGCTTCTTCTAAATATGGTTTTCTTAACTCTGTACTAAGCAATTCAAATAATTCATCATCTGTGTAAACGGATACAGCTGACCAGTATTTTACTTCGAAACTTCAAATCACTTCAAATTACTATCATATAAATATTTATTAATAGCCATAAAGATATAACAACCGCAAATGTATAATGGAAAAGTCTGAGCTGGGCCCCTACTACCACCGCTTACAGTAGTATTATTTTAATATTACTTCAGTGTAGGAAAGAGATGAAGCTCTACAGGACGAATAGCTCCGTCTCTTTCCCCCACTGAAGTAAAAATATATATATAATAATACTGCTGTAAGCGGTGGTGGTAGGCCCACTGAATCGCGTATCTAACAAAAAAAAAAAACAGTCGAATTGAGAACCTCCTCCTTTTTGAAGTCGGTGAATAAGAGTTTTAATTTTCTACTGAAAAAGAACACAGAAAAGTAAAAAAGTCTCTGATAATCATATCACTAACTTGTCTCTCAATTGTGCGATATGCGAGGCGAGCCGGCGTCTCGTGTCGTCGGTCCACACGAGTTCGGGATGCTCGTGCTGTGCGTCAAACATGTGAACTGCGCTCGACGCACCAGATTCACGCATCGCTTCAGCGAACACGCCGGGAATGTACCGGGAGATTGTTAGACGGACCTGGGAACGGAAAAAGATAATAAAAAGATAAATCATAATCCTTCTTTTTGGA
Source organism: Lithophane semibrunnea (assembly GCA_947363905.1). Taxonomy (NCBI): domain Eukaryota; kingdom Metazoa; phylum Arthropoda; class Insecta; order Lepidoptera; family Noctuidae; genus Lithophane; species Lithophane semibrunnea. The sequence continues at coordinate 4,443,338 of OX376205.1, forward strand.
GTCGCCGTAGTCGGGTAAAAAGGAAGTTCGCTCAAAGTTGTTAGGGTCTGATTGCATAAAACATCCTTTGTAAAAAAAGCATTGAATGCATTCGAAATTTTGCTATATGGCTACAGCTTCGGGGCGTATATTACACCAAGTATCACATCTTTACTAAGGGCGTTTGCCCAGTTATCCGTATCCGGTTCGTATTCGATTCGTGTTCGTTTCTGATCCGGTTTGGCCATCCTAGTAATTTAGTAATTGTACGAACCATTTACGCGTTTTACCATTTATGCGAGTGCACAAACGTCCAAACCAATACTAGGATGGCCAAACCGGATCAGAAACGAACACGAATCGAATACGAACCGGCTACGGATAAGTGGGCAAACGCCCATACGCCGCAATCTTGGAGCGGTAGCACGCGGCGTATTTAAAATACGCCGAGTGCTAGGGGCCTTAAATCTTCATCTTGAACGCTAATTTCAAAATGATGTCAAACAAGGTAAACAAAACAAAGACAATAAATATTTAAGGTCTATTTAAGTCCTTGTTTCCAATATTGATGTTATTTCCACTTAAACAAACACCAACTTTATGCTAGTGTAAATAAACTTGATTTTAGACTGACTAGTACCATTAAAAAAGTCATGAAAAAATTTGAAGTTGTAGCGCAAAATGAACCGTATGTGTAGGTGTTACAGTTGTTTTTCCTACAATTCGTGTTTGTTACATGTTTGGCAAATAAATTGCGAACGCCGGTCGTTCTGCTTTTAGAAAAACTAAAACCCATAATAGACACAAATGAGATTGAAATCATGAACATACCTTAGGTCCATGCAGTTTATCCGACATCATTCTAGCGAGTAGTTCTACAGCTGCTTCTCTTGTCTCTGGCAACTTACTATTGCAGAATAAATCTAACAGGTATATCACAGCACCTGTTCAAAAAAAAACATTAAGAGGTTTAATCATTTAACTACGAAACGACTACGCGCCAGGCCCAGAAAGAGATATTAGATGAGCTGGACTTCCTCTTTAAGGATTGCCCCGTATCGCAGTAGACCGGGAAAAGTGGAAACAGGGAAGGGAGGCCTGCAGTGGGACAACATGCTTATAATAATAATCATTGAACTCTTTTGCGATGAATTAAATGCATAAAAGATAATCAAAAGTCACGAGGCCTGTCATGGATCTCGTCGTTAAAGGCGGATCCAGCCTTCGAGCCAGGGGGGACACATAGTTGTCATGACCCCCATGACCCCTCCTGGATCTGCGCTTGCCCATCCTATGATATCCTACTTATATACCATAGAATACTCTTTATTGTGAACATCATAAAAATTATAGATAGGTAAAAATGTTGACCGAGACCGCTGATCCGCGTTGGAGGTATGTGCGTGGCTCATAAGAGGGCAGTGCAGGTCGCTCATTGATCAAAGCTCCCGGCGCGCGCCCCCTGCCCATCGCTAATTGGTCAACGCTGCCCGCATTCCTAAGGTGCGGGACAGCGGTACCGGGCAGACTCCATAAGTGGACCTCTGAGTTTGTTTCGGCCTTTCTTCTCAGAGTAGTCAGATAGGAAACGCCGACCTCATCTAGCTTATTTTTACAACTTTTTAATATGACGTGTAAAAGTGATTCCAATATCCTATTTACAGAATAAACAATTTCATTTCATTTTATTTCATTTCAGTGTGCTCCATTATCACCATACAGCCGAAAAAGTATACAAGGAGTGGTCCTGGGCTTCACGAATCCAGCGGATTCCGCGACCATCATCGGTTCAACTTGCCTACTAACGTTGCGTCTCCTGGTAAGCAACGTTAAATAAAAGATTTTAATAAGCCTTCATTCGTACCCAAAACACTAACCTTTATTGAGCGCCTCTCTAACCAGCGCAGTATTGGCCAGCAAGGCCGCCAGCGCCGCCAGCGCGTCGGCGCGCGGCGGGCGCTCGGCCAGCAGCGCCAGCAGGTGGCCCAGCACGGCGCTGGCCGCGATGTCCTCCACGCACTCGCGACTGCCGCCCGCGCACAGCACGCCGCGCAGCGCCGCGTCCTGCAGCGACGGGTGCGGCCGCGCCGACAGCATGCCGAAGATGAGGCCGAACTGGCCTATGCATTGGATCTCGGCGCCTGGCATTAGAAATGTCACGAGATGAAGAAAGCCATTTTGTTCAAATCACGAACCGTACGCTGCGTTTATCTTGGAAGTTCCTGACATCGGTGAAGGAAGATCGTAGTGAGGGAACCTGCATAGCTATTCACAACCGTTCGATACGCTTCCGTGGCAAAACAAACATCAATCAATGTTATCAAAGAGACTAGTTGCATGTTCACAAAACCAATAACCGAAAATTGTGTCAGTTTAAATCAAATATACTACCGCCATTCTTCCGACAGGTACTTGCTGTCGGGAGCAAGGCAAATTACTAAATGAAAATGTCATTTTTGTTGGAATACCTATGCTGAACTTATATTTAAAATACATAAGTCTGAAATCGCCAAGCCATCTTGAACAAGCGTGATCAATGCTCGCGCCTTCTCTGTATGAGAAGAGACCTTGCAGAAGGACAATAACGGGCGGGTATTTTTATTAAAAGTAGCATGCATCCGTCGCGATTTCAAAGCTTATATGACTACAGTCTATGTCCTATGTCAACTGTAAACCGTCAACGCGTGCGTTTTCGTAAAGAACAGTGCGGTATGGGTTGGGTGGTTAAGGGCTATTGCAATCTTATTTCGAATATCATGAAATAATTAAGAAAACAACAAAGGTCTGTTGACAAACATAAGACTTTTGCTACGAGTACGTCAAGTAACACAGATGAATGAAGATGTAGATACAGATGTCGGATCACAAATAAAAGTTGACTGATATGTGAAGTTGCAAGTTCTGCTTCTGCTGAAGCTGGAAATCAAGTAGTTTTGCTGATGCCGAAATTATGCAGTCATACAACTTTAGGACTAGTGTTTCATTCTAAGGCCCGCTTGCACCACAACTCAGTAAATGCATTTATACCATTCCCCCTCTAAAAAGCTTATTTTATTCACTGTTTTTAGTGAATGAAATTGAACTTTTAATCACTGTTTTGGTGTTTGAATTTAGAACACACCAATATATTCGAACTCCATCTCAATGCTACACAAACTCCTATTTGATTTTCGAACAGGAGTTTAGCATTAGAATAAAAATTATTTTGTGTTCTTTGCTGTCATTAGCAAATTGGCGCTGTTTTAAATATTGTAAGTTGTACGAACAAAAAGTTTAGTGATCGCTCGCGTCGTTCAGGATTCTAACACTTGAATCCCATCACTCCCTACGGTCGTGATTCAGTCGTTAGAATCCTTCACTTGCTCGTGATTCACCTATGGCCCTCGCTTTAAATCCGTCCTTTATTCACTAATTCCATAATATACCATTATACTGAAAACAGTAAATAAAAAGCACTTTTAATCACTGTTTTGGTGTTTGAATTTAGAACACCATTATATTCGAATTCCATCTCAATGCTATACAAACTCCGATTTGATTGGTCGCATTTTCGACAAGGAATTTAGCATTAGAATCAAAACTGTTTTGTGTTCTTTGTTGTCAATAGTAAATTGGCGCTATTTTAAACATTGTAAGTTTTACGAACAAAAATTTTAGTGTACTTAATACTAAATAGATTGAAAATGCATTCAAGTGATGAAGAAGATGTGTTAACACCTGAGTTTATGAAAGAGAGTGCGGCCGATAAAGTAGAAAACTTGTTAACCAACAAATCACGGCTGGTTCACATCAAAGCCTACGATGAGTTTTGCAATGGAAAAATGAAAATCAAGCTGCTGGCACATTTTCAGTCTGTTTTCCTAGCTTATTTTAATGAGTTGTTGAAGAAAAATAAGTCATCGACATTATGGAGTATGTATTCTATGCTACGGTGTAGGTACTATAAAACCAAGGCATAACATTGACATAACAACATACTCTAAGTTCTTTTTCTCGTAGTCATGGTATAAAGTATAGAATGCAACTCTTGAATACAACGGATTTATATCGAGGGCCATGAATCACTCGCGTCGCTCAGGATTCTACCACTTGAATCACGAGCATCCACTTCACTTGCTCGTGATTCACCTATGGCCCTCGCTTTAAATCCGTCCCTTATTCACTAATTGCATAATATACTATTAGCACTAATCGTATTTGAAACATAGTTCTTTTTCTGTTATTTTGTTGTTAGGATACACATACCTGGGTTCTTGATGATGACGTTGGCGAGAGCCGTGAGTGCGTACGTGACGTGCTGCACTCTCTCTGACGTCATGTCGCCCTGCGTCTGCGCCTGGATGAACTGTAGTAGGTCCAGGATGAACTGCTGTGGGTTCTAGACAGACAGGGAAAATAACATTAACGTTGAGGCGACATAGAGATAAATAAAACAATCTAAAGTAATACATATTTTTATTATTTTCTATAGTCTTTTTTTGTAGTCCGTGGTCATAAACAGTTTGACATATTTTGTATACAAAGCTGTCAAACCACCATATTAATTTCTCTGATAAAAATTATCTGACTAATGAAAAATCAGCGGTTAGTCGAAAAAAAACCGTCAAACGCACGCACAGTAGTCACACATGAACTTCGAAAACTGCCCTTTATACAACGAAATAGAGACGCTGTTAAAGTAAAAAAAAAGAATAGAAAAATTATCGTTTGGTGACATCTTTGGTCAATAAAAATTAATAATAAAAAAAAATAATAAAAACATTTTATTTGACACTTAAAATACATGATATAAACAAGTAGGTCGTAATAATATAGCACACAAATGTATTGCCAAGAATCTGATTCTAACCCCCAAACTAGGCCTGGACCTGTATTTTGGATGCCCGGAAATTGCCTCTTCCCAAAAAAATTACATATTATACTATGTTTTTTCAACGTGGCAAGACTGCGATTGCGTAAGATAGCAGTATATAAGAATAAAATTATAATCGAATGTCATCGATAAATACTACAACCAACGCTACAAGGTCCTTTTCGTGCATGGGAAAAGCTGCAACTGACGGCGCCTGTGCTTGGCTTCTGTGTCAATTTCCAACAACGCCCCCCTGTCAGTGTCATTCAGGCCCCAAAAGAACATTGTAGTACTCTATTTATTACTCACCTCAATAGGGAAGTCCGGCTGCTCATTATAGATATCGATATAAACCCCCCCGACGGCCACGAGCCCCTCATGCGCCGAGTACGTGAAGGGCTCAATAAGGGGCCCTTCGTCTTCCATAAGTGCGCGCGCGTTACGTAACACGTCCTTCAGCTCAGCGCGCGTACTGTTGTCCCAGACTAGGTACGGCGTGCGCCAGTTCGAGGTTAGGGTTTTTAAGAGCTAGAACAAGACATAAAAGTTGATATCATTTGTTTTAACAGTCGCATGTTTCCTGTAAATGACGCCGGAGCAGCAGATGAGACCGCAAGATGAAAAAAAATTAGAACATCTCAGAATGAAAATGTAAAATCTACGCGGTGGCGGAGCGGCGCATGCGCGAGTTTCATGCGTATACACAAACATGCGGTCCGCTGTCATGGATAGGAAACCTTAGTAGTGCAGTTATTATACGGGACGCCGTCCAGTTAAAAAAATATGTACAATATTGATGAACACTAGGTAATTGCTATTATTAGAAAACCCGTAGTCGAAAGATATCCTGTTTTCTACACTCTTCGATACTGTTAATTCAAATTCGAAAATTAAATTCCCAAATTCAGACCGTCTACTGGAGTATATAGTTATAGGAATTTGGGATTCAATTTACTGTCATCTTTTCAAAATCTGTATAAGCATTTAACAATATCTTCTAAAAGCTATTTACAGGCTTTTTGGAAACGTGGAAAGTTAAAAAAAATATATTATACCAAACCAAAAGTTGGTGAGACTTCTACAAACTTTTTTAATGCAACTTCATGTCTTTTTAGTTTTCTTGAAATTATCTTTTATTTGAACCATCTATAGTATAATCGAAATACCTACATAATAATTATTTTCCCCTTACCTCATGTTGCTCAGGCTCAGCCAGTCTTCCACACAGGTGCGGCGTCAGTAGCGTATGCAACGAGTTCCGTATGTTATCATCGTCAGGCGACTCTTGCGTATGAGGACCGTACATCGCTGCTAAAGCTTCTATACACTGCTTGGCTAGTTGGTTCGCTACTTCCTGTGGAATAATATTAGGCAATTAGTTTTGTCTTATTTTTTTTTAATTCAGTTTTTTTTTTTTTTTTTTGGGTGGCATCGACCCCTGGTGGCTTTAACCTTGGAGTTTTCAAAATATTGAGTGTAGTATCTGACCTGTTTGTTCAGCTGCGCATCGGTGTCGACCCCCGACTCGGCGAGCGTGTAGTCGTAGCGCAGCGCGGGCGGCAGCAGCGCCTGCAGCGCGCCCGCACGCGCCAGCTGCGCGCGGCACGCGGCCGACGAGGCCAGCGCGCCCGCCGCGGCTGCGCCTGCGCACGCGGTCTCGCCTAGGTGCTGGGCGGACACGAGTGTGAATTTAGAATCTGTACTAATATAAAACCCTAAGGGTTAACTGGGGTTAACCTTGTGTTCTTTTTTGACGTCCCATCACTTTAGAGTTTTGGGACGTCAAAAAGGAACACGTTAACCTTAGGGTTATATTATGTATATGCTATAACTAAAAATAATACAAAAAGTCTTAAAACAAGTGTTCCAAAAATACGTAGTTTCAAAGATAATATAACACTAGACTCTTGATGTGTGTGTATCTAAGTATCATTGATAATTTTCATTAAAATCAATCATTCATATTTAAAGCTAAGAAAATGCGACGTTGTCATATTTTTTATAGACAAAAACAGTCTGAATTCTAAATATATAATTTCAAAATTCACGTAAGGGTGTTTTAAATTAATAATCGTGACTTTTTCGAATTATTTTAAATTAAAAAAAAAAAAAAATTGAAAAATAATTAATATTCCAGTTGATGCTTTGACATGATCTCATTAATACCCTAGACTGCCCTAGAGTTATGAGATACTAAAGGGAACACATTGTATAATAAACACATTTCTTAACGTAAAGACTTGTTATTGCATCTATTTCCGGGCTGTATTTTGCATTAAAATGTGGATTTATTTTTTGGTGGAATTATAATTCTTACACACGCTGTGTACAGTCACGGACTTTAATTGATGAGCCACCTTAAAACTTTTCAATTTTGCAGTTTCATACATTCACGAGATTACACGATTAAACACGAACTCAAATCGCACGCTCGTAAACAAGATGACAAATAAATTACTTTTAATCGGAAATATCCATAGAGGTTGACTTTATTAGTTAACCTCTATGGATATTTCCGATTAAAAGTAATTTATTTGTCATCTTGTTTACTTTCATACATTCACGAGATTACACGATTAAACACGAACTCAAATCGCAAGCTCGGAAACAAGATAACAAATAAATTACTTTTAATCGGAAATATCCATAGAGGTTGACTAATAAGTTCTCAATGATAAAAATAAATACAATGTTGCATTAAGTTTATCCAATCTATTTGATACCGACCTCCTTTGAATCATAGCTCATTAACTCGATAATTATGAAAACATAACTGAAGACAGTGACAGTTGAAATATCAAGATGACAAATAAATTACTTTTAATCGGAAATAGTCTTATCCATAGAGGTTGACTAATAAGTTTTTAATGATAAAAATAAATACAATGTTGCATTAAGTTTATCCAATCTATTTGATACTGGAAATAACATAAATACTTCAAAGGAGGTCCTTTGAATCATAGCTCATTAACTCAATAATTCTGAAAACTTAACTGAAGACAGTGACAGTTGAAATATCGATGTCAGAGAATTTCTCCGTACTAGCGTACGGAGAAATTCTGGATACGTTACTATGCAGCAGTAACCTAGCAACAATTGTTTATCGTTGCTAGGTTACTGTTGATAGACCTGCAATTGGTTTGAGTAGTCACTGCTGTCAAGTTTGTAGTTCTGCTCTCAGGTTAGCCAACCGGTAAAGATATGAAATATAATTTTCTTCTTCTAATACGAAGACATATGACTTTGCGTGTCGGGAACCGAATAAACCCGATTTGCATTACACGGCTAAAATGCGAACAGTACCAGGTGGCTCATTAATTAAAGTCCGTGACTGTACATCTCTTTTTATCTATTTCCTATCGCAGTTATGCTGGAAGAGATTTCTTGAGAAATAAGCATCACCTTTGAACGTATTTTTCTGTTTATTTTTTTTTGTTTGTTTATATGTTGTGTACATACATGGTACACAATGGTAAGATAAATATGGATAAATAAACATTTGATTTTTAAATTACGTCGACCCCAAATGCCTTAGCACCGGGGTAAGCAGAAGTAGTGTCTATACGAAAAACAGGTATGAGGTAGACTAAGAAAAATTAGAACTCATTAGAACTCACCGGTCGTTTTAACAGCGGCACCAGGTCGGCGCACAGCTGCGGCATGTCGGCGCACGCGGCGCGACACGCGGGGAACGTGGCCGCGACCGCGATGCAGCGCGCCGCGTGCGCGCACACCTGCGCGCTAATGTCGCGCGCGCGGCTTGCGTCCGACAGCACGGGCACGCAGCGGGACATCGCTTCGTGCAGGACCTGGGGAGCGTGATATAGTATAACGTTATATCGGGAAGACATGACCGATGCAGCCTTCGGAGCGATCGCGTTTTATTAGAATGAGGGTCGATTTTTCAATCGTCAGATAATTTTTATTTGAGAAAAAAATTGCGGTTTCACAGCTTTTGTATGGAACATATGTAAAATCGCCATATTAATTTTTCGATAAAAATTATCCGACAGCAAAGATCAAGCTCTGACCGACCAAGATTTTCAATATTTTGTAATGGGTCAGCTTGTCATTAACCTATTCATAGTCACTTCGCCACGCGTCTCGGGGCAAATCGGTTGTCCAGTCGTCTCTCTAGCTGCAAGCATCTTTAGTCACTTCTATGTGTGCGTTATATAACCGTTCGCGTGTGTTCTATCTATAGTTGAACTATCGGCAGTCGACTCGCGTCGTCGTGTGTGATTCACTCCTTTCGACACGGAGTAGTGTTGCTGACAGAGACTACACCTAATCTCGAAAACTATGGACAATATAAATACCACCTTCGCACAAGTGACACCGACCATCCACCCAGGTCCGGTGATATGAGTATTGATGGGTCACTTATAGAAAAAGAATCCCCACCACCCTATGTAACATTCCGCAAAGGACATAAAAGGCATGCTCGACAGCTGGTTCACAAAACAAGATGAGAAATTCACCGTGCTCCTCTCCGAATTTGAAGGTGTGAAGTCCTCCATTCAGTTCATGAGCGACAAATATGACGACCTGGAGAAGAAAATGCAGGACGTTGCCTCACGCGTATCCGCGCTTGAAGAGAAACTTTCCTCACCTCTGGCCAGTGACCAACGCATTGCTAAACTAGAAGCCATGGAACAAAAATCCCGCAGTTGCAACATTGAAATTAGCAATCTTCCAGAGAAACGCAACGAGAACCTTATGGCTATTATTGAAACTATCTCGAATGTCATCAAACAACCGCTATCGCCTCGTGATATTATTACAATTCACCGGGTTCCGCAAATGAACGCTAGTACCAATCGGCCTAAAAACATCGTAGTAAAACTGACAAGCCAAGTATTGCGCGATAATTTCTTAGCCGCGGCACGGCTAAAGAAGGGCATCACGTCCGAAGAGTTGCAGATTAACGGTACATCGAACAAAGTATACATCAATGAGCATCTCACATTGAAGACTAAAAGTTTGTTTCGTCAAGCCAGGGAAGCTGCCAAGCGTCTTGGGAATCGCTTCGTTTGGATCAAGCATGGAGTTGTCCTTGTTCGTGCAGATGTTCCAGAGCCTGCATTCACCATTAGATCCGAACTCGATTTATCGAAAATCAAACCCTATTCCAAACCCGGTAATTAAGAATATTTCTCTAAACGTCTACCGAATACACAATATTCTAACTTTTCGTAATACGAACTGCGAAGTTAGTTTTTTTTATGTCACTTATTATTGTATTCTCTTTAGCTCAGAATGTACACTATTACTTATGTGTGGTGCAATTAAGCATTTCAATACAAAAAAATATTCTTTTACAACAACTATTTTATGTAAGCTACATACTTACGCCTAAGCAGCATTACAGACAGTCATTAGGTACAAAACAAGTACTTATAATTTAATGATACAACACACTAGTTTTTGGTTCTACTTAATTTATAATGAAGTCAATTACGCCTTTTGTTTACCACTATCTCACATAATATCGCAAGTTGTGGTGATCACAATTATGTTATTCCTCAACCTACTACCCCCACAAGTCACTATTTATGCAACTTCATGTCTCTTACAAATGCCCTTCAATTTAACACATTAAGAAATAATCTGAGCCTTGTGCTTGTCACTCCTTCCAGCCGATGCCCACCACCCTCCTTTCTGTGTTTCATCACCATTAAATACGAAAATTACTCCCTTGAGACGCCACTCAACCATGAAATACAACTTTTATAAAACAAATTACGAAACAATCAATAGTGAATTTAACAAAATAGACTGGAACAACTTACTTAGTAATCTTCCCGCCGAACAATCTGTCAACGCCTTCTATGATGCTATCTACAGCACAATAAAATCACATGTTCCTCTTACTCGTCCCAGGAATTCCCAGTTTCTATCGTGGTTCAGCCCTGCTCTCATTCGCATTTTTAAAAATAAAGAGAATGCTTGGCAAAAATGGAAAAAATATGAGAACCTATCTGACTACGAAATATTTTCAATGTACCGCAAACGGTTCGCATCCGAGTCTGGCAAGTGCTTTCTGATGTATATAAAGTCGGTGGAAGACAGCATTCCATTGAACATGAAGCACTTCTGGACATACGTCTCCAAGCGGAAGGGGCGAACTAATATCCCAGCCAGCATGTACCTTGACAACAATAACTCTAGCGATCCCACTGAAATCTGCAACATGTTTTCAGGCTTCTTCACCTCTGTCTACGAACCTTCTTCCCTCGACCCCGAGCTTTGGCAGACACCTACCACATATGCGGATAACTCATTGTGTATTTCGGACATATATTTAGGTACGGACGATATACTCAATGCAATAAAGAGACTGGACCCAAATAAAGGGTCTGGTCCTGATGGCGTGCCCCCAATTTTTATAAAAAACACCGCAGATAGCATTTGCATCCCGCTTCACATAGTATTTAATAATTGCCTGCGTGAAGGTTCATTTCCTGATATCTGGAAGCGCGCACACATCACGCCCATACACAAAAAGGGCGACATAAACAACATACAGAATTACCGTCCCATCTCCTTGTTGCCCGCCTTGTCAAAGCTCTTTGAGAGACTAGTGCACGACAAGTTATACTCTCACATTCACCACCTTATAATTCCCGAACAACACGGATTCGTTAAACGCCGCTCTACTACTACTAACCTTATGTTATTTACAAACCATTTATTCGAGAACATGGATAATCAAACCCAAGTTGACAAGGTGGATCACAAGCTGCTTCTGGACAAGATCGCCTATAACGGCATTCGGGGTAACTTATTGCGGTGGTTCATGTCCTACATTTACAACAGAACTCAGAAAGTGGCTATCAACGGCTTTCAATCGGATTCCGTTGTCGTTACTTCTGGGGTGCCTCAGGGCTCAATTTTGGGGCCTGTGCTTTTCATCGTGTTCGTAAACGACATAAAACGCTGCTTTATTAACTCCCATTTCTTAATGTATGTCGATGACATTAAAATTTATAAGTCGTGCAATAACACAGCAGACTGCTTGCTCCTTCAGGAAGACCTCAACAGACTTTCCAATTATTGTTCAGATAATAAACTTCACCTTAGCTTACCTAAGTGCCATGTAATATCTTTCACAAAAAACAAAAATCTAATTAGATACTGTTACACTTTACAAGGCACTATTCTTAAAAAGGTTGACCATATTCGTGATTTAGGAGTTACATTTGACTCAAAATTGCATTTCAACCTTCACATTGACTACATTATTAACAAAGCCTATAGTATGCGTTATGCGCTCCTCAACTGATTTCAAACGACCGCATACGTTTATAATCTTGTACACAACCTTAATACGCTCCCAATTGGAATACGCAGCCACAATATGGTGTCCTTTATATGATAAATATAAGCAAAGGATTGAAATGGTCCAAAAAAAATTTTTACGCTCCATTCACTATAAATGCCACCGTTCTAAAATATCGTACGCACTACTACTAAAAGCATATAAACTCCTGGGCTTGCAGGCCAGGCGAACCCTACTTATGGCTGTGATGCTGCATGGCATATGTAATAACAACTTTGACTGCTCTGATATCACCAATAAACTTTGTTACATCGTACCCAGAACTGTATTACGGCGAGAGGCGCGCTTGCCCCGGCTGTTCCACACTGTACAGTGCAGAACCATTGCTGGCGCAAGGGCGCCCCTCCGTCGTCTCTTGGAAATAATAGGTCTTTACCTATGAAATTGCCGTTCTGCAGCACTGGCCATTTCAAATGAAAATAATTTTTGTTTGGCTAAGAATTTTAATTTCAAATTAATTTTATTTTAAAATCATGGAATTCTTTTTTCAAAAGAAGTCATTTGTTTAATGATTAGTGTTACATTTTCATCGCATTTCAATCTTTTTCGTCATCATGGATACGTTAAAAATTCGAGTAATTATGGAATATGAGTACCGTGGTGGCAGCAACGCGGCACAAGCGGCACGCAACATCAACGACGTTTACGGAGCTAACACTACAAACCAACGCACCACCTGTTATTGGTTTGCTCGCTTCCGTTATGGAAATTTCGACCTGAAAAATGAACCTCGCGGTCGTCCGAAGACTTTGGTCGACAATGACGAATTAAAGGCGATTGTGGAAGCTGATGATACACAATCTACGGCTGAATTAGCAGCAGCTTTCGACGTTAGCGTCAAAACAATATTGGTCCATTTGCGTAAAATTGGCAAGGTAAAAAAGTTTGACAAATGGGTGCCCCACGAACTCAATGATCGCCAGCGCGAAGTACGCGTCGAGGCGTGCCTTGCACTGCTCAACAGACACACAAATGAAGGAATTTTGAACCGCATTGTTACCTGCGATGAAAAATGGATTCTGTTTGATAACCGCAAGCGCTCAGCAAGTTGGTTGGATCCTGGTTCAGTACCTAAACAATGCTCTAAACGAAAACTTACCCCTAGAAAAGTGATGGTCACTGTTTGGTGGTCTAACGCCGGTGTGATTCATCACAGCTTCTTACCAAACGGGGTGAGCATTACTGCAGATGTGTACTGTGAAGAACTGAACACAATGATGGAGAAGCTGGCACATCTCCAACCAGCATTGGTCAATCGCTCGTCTCCGCTGCTCCTGCACGACAACGCGCGACCTCATACTGCACAGCAGACGGTCTCCAAGTTGCAAGAACTGGGGTTGGAAGCTCTCCGTCATCCGCCCTACTCACCAGACCTTGCGCCTACAGACTACTACTTTTTCCAGAATTTGGATAACTTCTTGGCGGGAAAAAAATTCAATACCCGAGAGGCAGTACAAAATGCCTTTGAAGAATTTGTTGCCTCCCGTCCAGCTGATTTCTTTAAGAAGGGATCAATAAACTGCCACTGCGTTGGCAAAGATACATTGATTGCATGGGTGATTACTTCGATTAATACAAATAAAAAATACATGAAAAAAATTCGTTTTAATTTTTTCATACAAAACGGCAATTTCATAGGTAAAGACCTAATATATAACACACACTTTTTCGATCTTGATATATTTTCACTATCCCAAACAAAATTTAAAAGAATGGCTGTTCAATTGCTTGCACAATAATTTATGGATAATTCTTCCTAACCTATTTCGCCTCCAGTAGATGCGTCTTTTGTTTTGTTTAATTTCTCCACAATAGTTTACTCCGCGGACATTGGTGTGGGTTACATGTTTACCTCTACTACCCTAGTTTGTTATCTACTAAAATTGTAACGTGTAACTGTTTTATGTCCCAATAAAAAAAAAAAAATATATATATATCCATCTATGCATACCGAGACTCCTGCGTGCCTCGGAAAGCACGTTAAGCCGTCGATCCCGGCTGTCATTCGTGAATCTTTGACAGTCGTTACAGGTCGTCAGAAGTCCAAAGGGCTACTGGAGGTACTGGAGGGTCAGATAGGCAGTCGCTCCATGTAAAATACTGGTATTCAGCTGCATCCAGTTAGGTTGGAAGCCGACCCCAACATAGTTGAGAAAAGGCTAGGTAGATTGAGTCCTGAGAACAAAATTTAGCTAACGATATACGTTTAATCAATAGCACACACCTGCAAGCCTCCTTCTCTGCGCAACTCCTCGGCGTTCAGAGCGGAACACCTCACAGTAGCATGCGCCAGCTCGCAGGCGGCCGGCAGTAATGGCGCGGCATCTTTTTCCGCAAACAGTTGTTCCGCTTCCGCTTCTAATCGCGCCGTGCGGAGAAGTTGCGGGTAGCCCGCGTACTTGTATGGGGCTAGGACTGTGGATAAAGATTATTTAGAAGATTCAGATGAGAGGAAATGTTTCTGTAAAAGTCAGTTAAAGTGATCTTTGATATGCGAAGTTGTCGGAGTTCAGTGAGAATATTAATTTATTCACTAAAAATTGTATGTAAAAATTGATGGCACTGGCGCATTTTGAACCATTTAGGCACTAGCTTGCTATTCATGACGTTGCACAGCAGAGATAAACTATTTTTTTTTTTTCAGTCGTATATGTCATTCGTCATTTTTCACTCCATTTAGTTTATCAACGTCTATTGCTTTTGAGACATTATCCAAAGGAAATAACTCGTTTTTCCGCTTCACTTTAATGCTCCAAGACTTTTTGATACAAACCTGTTCCATGGTTTCTAACTTTCTACTGGAAAAAAAAAAACTCACCTTCAGAATATCTCTGGAAGAGTATAGTCTGTGTTCTCAGTATGAGCACAATGTTGTTAGTGTTGGGTCCGTCGCCGGTCCACACGTTCCGACTGCATAGGAACTCGTACGCCTGGTTCACGGCCTCGAAACGATCCTGCAATATACATGTTTAAATATAGCGTATCTTTTTTTTACATATTTACGTGTGTAAATAAATCACTAAAAGGCATGCACATCATTATTTTTAAAAGGTAAAAAAATAATCTATTATGATGCTCTTGATGTTGAGTGGGGGTGCCGTGCGATTTGATTCACTCTGCGTCCAACCCTCGGTGTGGCAACACGTCGTATTCTGGTTTGCGATTGGTCAATCGTCATCCTGAGGATGCCTCGTTGAGAGGTGAAACACGTGTCAATTTCTTACAGGGACTTTTTATGACTCTTGAAGAATAGTTAAGCGGAAAGGTTTCTAAATATATCTAAGTCTATTTTATTTTATAATCTATTAAATTATTATTAGTAAGAAGCGAGTCACGTGTTACCAAACTGCTGTATTTCAAGACTAGTAAGAACATTTGGGATAAGTGGTTTTCCTTCGTTAGTTACTTTTGCATGTGGATCGTGTGTGTCAAATTAGTGCTTATAAAGAGTTTGATATAGATTTTCGTAAAGCTAAGTTGTCAAGAAAACATATTGATTTAATTGTCCACGTTGTTGATTCAACAAATGCAAGTGACTACTTTTTTGTAGACTTTCATTAATTTGGATGAATGAAAAGTCTCGGTACGTTCAAATGCAAGAAACTACAGCATTTTTGAAGTCTGGAGAGCACCAATACGCGGCGAATTATGACAGTTCCCTTCAAAATCAAGCATAATCTCTTACCCGTCCTTCAGGGTTCTTATCCGGGTGGAACTGCTGCGCGAGCCTGTAGTACGCCTTGCGCACGGCCGCCTCGTCGTGTTGTCCCGTTGTGAGCCCTAGGGCTGCGTAGGCCTCCCCTGCCGTCATGGATGGAGGCTTCTTTTCTACTTCGCGACGCCATGCGTCTAGTACGTCTTTTAGGAGGCCGACCTAGTGGATAAAAAAAGAAATTAGATACTTTTCTGACATTGTGCACCACTGGGTGTATGATTGCAAAATTAGACTTTACTACTTTGGTACTTATTTATTAAAGTTTGTGAACTACTTAGATACAAAGGCGGACTTCAATTTCTCGGCCTTATTACAAAACGGGGTTAATCTTTAGACCCAGGTTTAAATCAAGTCACTTTTAAATTTCGAACTTTATTCCAACACGTTAAAGTTCTAATTACAAAAAACGAGTCGTAAGTTGTCAATTTTGTAATTAGAACTTGAAAACTTTTAGAATTAAGTTCAAATTCAATATCGGGCTTGAAGTTTTAAAGTTAGAACTCGTTTTGTAATGACACGGTCTGTAATTTAGGCTAATGCTTTGTTTGTCTGAGCCAAGCTAAAGGCGGTTGAAGAGGCATGACTTGGATGTAGTACTTGACTGGATCTACCTATCCCCGCGAATTTCGCTGTCACGTGGCTTCCGAGTCTTATATTTTCCGCTTGCAGGGCAGACGACATTGGTTACAAGCGAGGTTAATCACGTTTGCGAAATTCAGATGATGGTGCTATCGGGACACTCACCGGCTCCAATATGTAGGTACTATACACTCATCGGGTCCAGTATGTAGGTAGTCTACACTCATCGGGTCCAAATGTCGGTACTATACACTCATCGTGTCCAGTATGTAGGTACTGTACACTCACCGGGTCCGGTATGGGCCAGTCGGGGAAGCGCTGCGTGTCGCACAGGTGCCTCAAGTAGAACGTGTTGCAGAACAGCTCGTGTTGCAGCTGCGGGTAGCACACGGCCGGGATGGCGAGGTACGGGTAGCGAGCGGCTATGTGTGCACGCAACCGGGGGGTGAACTCGCCGATGTGGGCCGATACTTTCATTATTAGCATGCGTCTGTGGACAATGGAAAAGGCTGTCAAATAACATTCTATAATGCATGCCAAAAACCACTTTCGTAGATGTCCAATCTACGAAAGTGCACGCGAATGTTACCTACATTAATCTTATTTCTGTATACGTTCCAGCAAGTCGTGTAGATGTGTTTTATCAGCGTCTAAGCACGTAAAACGCAAATATTTGGAACAATCGAAATTCTTTCGAAATCTATTCAAGTCATAATTCAGTCAGTTATTTACTAACTTTAATCAAAACGGTTAAAAACCAATGCCAATAAAAAAATACACATAAAATAAAAAATAGAAAACTATAAAGTTGAGGTTAAAACATATACAGTACAACACTTTACAACTTCTCATATTCACACATAAAAGATCATCCATAAATAAAAGCACAAACCTCATTTCCGAGTTCCAGATAGCTTCTGGCGTGTCCCACTCTCCGAGGAATATCTGAGCGAATTTGTCCGAGCCATGGTTCTCTAGGTAACACACCATCGCTTCCGGTAGCAACTGTCCTAGTATCGACCGCTGCATTATGTCCGAACTTGACTAGAAGGGAAAGTTTAAAATCCATAGAAACAACTCAGACCAAATAAAAAACCATGACATAGCGCTGCGAACAATACAGTGAAGCATGCACAAAATACACCTCGCTCTGTCTCTCGCTCGCTCACACGCTCACATTTACAACCAAACTACCACCTCACCGAACAGTTAAGTAATTGCACACATGTTTACAAAACCGGCCTCACGTCACTATTGACTGAGCTATGTCTTGGTTTTTTATTTGGTCAGAGAGACACAATCGATACATTGGTTCATAGATTGATTACCCATGATTTTATTGACATGCATGTTAATAGATTACCCCAATAGGTTTACTATTAGTACGTGGGTACACACGGCTACACATCAAGCTATACATTTCCAGTATAAGCTGATCTCGCATTGTATTGAATTTCCGCACAATGCGAGGTCAGCTTATACTGGAAATGTATAGCTTGATGAGTAGCCGTGTATACAAAAACCTTGATTACTTTTTTATTTTTTCACATTAAACTCATTCATTACTAACATCAATTGAATAGTATCGAGTCCTGACTCTCGTTCATTGACGCATCATTATTACCCTCGTCATTTGTATCGTAAAACATTACAACTTCTTAGTATTTTAAAGCTTTAAAAAAACTCTTGTTGTGGACTTTCGAAAATAGTCTATTTAAAACCACATACTTCAGAAAAATAGATAATATTATACACAATCATCCTTTAAATATTAGTTTCGCATACCTGGTCAGCTCTAAATGCCTGCTTCATATGTGTTAATCTAAGGAACCGTGCGATAGGTAATAAGTTTGATCCCGTATACAGCAGCATGAAGTAAAACACGCCCGTTAGGTATAGCTTTGAGATCTCAGGGTTATCCTGCATCACTTCGTACAGAAGGGTGGCTACCTGAAAAGTTAAACATTATTATTTGACAAAGTCTGTAATGTTCTGTAGTCATACCTCGCGGAGTGAGTTCATGTTCGTAACTGTTAAAATGCATTGGCCATTTTCTGGGATTAGTCGAAGGCATTTTATTCTGTTCATCATGATAGATTTATGCAATTGCACCGCAAAGGAATTAGAATGCTTATTTTTTTAGTTCATAACTGACTGATAGTTGACTCTTTGCCGAAATGTTGCACAGGTGCTAAAGAATTATACAAAACATCTGTAGAAATATTGGGAGCCCTTCAGGGCTCAATACTTAACCCAATATTGTTTGTTGTTATTATATTTTAATGAATAAATAAGTTCGTAATGTAGGATCAAAGCATTTTATGGAATTGAATGTAAATTTATCACAACAAAGACGCTTTTTTTGCTATTTCTACATATTGAGTGATTATTTTTCATAGAGATGATAGCTCTAATTGTAAAATCTTACCTTTTCAACGAGTATAGGATCGAAAGTAAGTAAGAGTTGTACAACGTGTGCTAGGCAGGCCGGTTCTGATAACATCCGCTTTACTTTTGGTAATGGCCTAATCACAGCGTCTTCTTCGTCCCTGTAAATAGCATTTTTGTGATAAACTATTTTTATCCGCTCAATTGTCGATTTGCCTTTAGAGGTCCATAACAATAAAAGTAAATAGCTGTGCATGTCATGTAAATTTAATGGAATTCTATTGTTATTTTTTTTTCGTAGAACTGAACTTTCACATCTGGTAAAAAGTATCATAAACTTAATTTAGACTATAACAATGATAAAATGTTTAATTTAAAAATTGTGAATCAATGGACACACTCATATAGTTTACATATATCTCTCATAACAGCTTTTGAAGAAGCGGTTCCCTCCATGTTCTACCTCTGGTATCGATAATTGTCTTTAGCATACTCGAAGATCAGTGAGCCACATTACCTGCTAGGATAATATCTCGAGCAAGTAATAAGCAGGTCAAGTACAGTAGCAGCGAGCGCGCTCTCGTCGAACACTGGCGTGCCACGCGCCACTAACGTCCACTTAAGCTGGGCCACGCCGCCCACTGCCCGCCATCCTTCCATGCTGTTCGCCCAGGCTTTTGTCTTGTTGTTGATCTCGCCCGATTTGTAGAGATCTTTGAGCTGAAAGAAAAGTTATTACTGAATGAATAACCGCAGTTACCTCATTTTTCTTTGTTCTCATTTTTGTCATAGTCTACGACTACGTATGTCACATTCGTGAATTTCGGTGAAGTCTAGTGCTACACATAGGCCACACCAATCACACATCTTCATTCCGAAGATCTTCACTCCACCATGACTCAAAGCGTACTGCCCTACGTTGGATGAGACGGGTCGACGACGCCTAATATGAAGTCGGTGCTAAAATCCAAAAAGACTTCGGCTACTCACATCTATTCCATATTTAAAAGCTAGTTTCCAATTGATTTTATGTCCACTTATACAAATGTCAACTTTATATCCATGTAAATTAAGTTGATTTCAGGAGCTCGTGGCTAAGTAATACCAGCCTCACGGGTCGATCCATCAGGTTAAGCTACGCTTGCCGGGGTTGGTCTGTGGATGGGTGACCATCTTTACATACCGAGACTCCTCCGTGCCTCGGAAAACACGTTAAGCCGTTGGTTCCGGCTGTCATTCGTGGATCTTTGACAGTCTTTACGGGTCGTCAGAAGCCCGAAAGTCTGACAACCAGTCTTACTAAGGGGTATCGTATTGCCCAGTTACTGGGTTGTGGAGGTCAGATAGGCAGTTGCTCCATGTAAAATACTGGTATTCAGATGCATCCGGTTTGACTGGAAGCCGAACCCAACATAGTTGGGAAAATGCTAGGCAGATTGAAATTAAGTTGATTTCAGAATGGCCAGAAATTTTGAAGTCATGAAATTTTTTCAAGTTGTAAAACAAACTGAACTTTATGTGTGGGTGTTACAGTCATTTTTCCAAAAACACATACAGGCTGTAAGGGTAAACACTCTTGTCATTCAAACCATGGGTAGTTGAATTAAATATAAAAATAAATGACCGAACACAACAAAAAAAAAACGTTATTTTCATTAAAAGATTTTAAAAAGTTTCTATCCGACACCGTGCTCTCTAGCGAAACAGCTGACTGACTGAGGGAGAGATCGCGCTCGCGGCCGGTCAGGTCACATCCCGCACCCCCCGCCCGTGTTGAGACGCAAGTTCATTGCCCTAGCGCATAGGGCAACGAACTTTCGTCTCTTGTGGTAAAAGGTAGATTTAAAAAAAAGAAAAAAAAAGTTGTAATTTTCCATTGATTTTACGTTCTATAAATGAAACCCAACCACTGGTTGCAAGGATAACGGTGTTCACCCTAACACCCTGTATTTGGAACCAAAATCGCGAACGCAGAGTAGACTTATCATTATTTTCTTTATACAAACCTGTTGTGTGCTGACGGGTCCCTTCCTCTGCACCTTGTCGGCTGTGTCCACGTTGTAGTACCACTCGCGGTCCCCTCCGGTCTGCTGCTGCGGACCTTCGATGACGTTGCTCTGTGTTGGGACTGTGGCTCGGGACGTGTGCAGGTGAGCTAGGGTCATTAGCTCTACTAAGATCCTGGTACGAGCAAAATTTTATGGTTAGACTATGGTAACTTTCAGCATAAAATTTCAAAAATTCTACCTTTCCTATAAAAAAAAATATTTAGATATCTGAGAAAGCGATAGAGGAGCTCGTGGTTAAGTAATAACAGCCGCACGGGTCGATTCATCATGTTCAGCTACGCTTGCCGGGGTTGGTCCGTGGATGGGTGACCATCTTTACATACCAAGACGGGAGTCTCGGTATGTAAAGATGGTCACCCATGGTCGTGCTTTCCGAAGCACAGAGGACTGTGCCTCGGAAAGCACGTTAAGCCGTTGGCCCCGGGTCGTCAGAAGCCCAGTCTGACAACCAGTCTTCCCAGGGGGTATCGTATTACCCAGTTACTGGATTGTGGAAGTCAGATAAGGGAGTCGCTCCATGTAAAATACTGGTATTCAGCTCCATCCGGTTAGACTGAAAGCCGACCCCAACATAGTTGCGAAAAGGCTAGGCAGATTGATCTGAGAAATCAATACCATAATTTCACCCCATTTACTTTGAATAAGGCAGCATAGTCTCAGGACCCGTATACGGAGTGGAGATGTGCGGCTTGTCTACCAAGCGAGGTTACGAGAGCAACTCGATAGATAAGCGGGTTAAAGGAACCAAAAACAATCAGCATTCGTCTCATTATGAACAGTAAAGTTCGTTTTTTAATCCCGTAAACTAATTTGACAGGTGCAAATGTCAAACTCCAAATTGAAAAAAACAAACAACAATCATTTGGAACGTCAAATGAGTCTGCGGAATTAAAAAACGAACTATACTTAATTACTTACCTAATACCATTCCATTCTAATATATCGCTAACGTTTCTTCTGTGTAATATCAATTTCGATAAAAATTGTACAAGTCTATCTCGTTCCATTCTATCACAGGTCTGAAACAAAACACAATCATTAGTTAAAACATAAGACGGTAGCTTTTTGTCAGAGTCCGATTCTCAACGACAAAGGGACAGCGCTGATAGCGCAGCAAAATGCTCTAGCAGATTTATATGATTAAACTGATAATGAACTAAATCACAACTGAAATAGAGTTCAAAATAGCTTGTAAGAGATGATTCCTTGTAGCGTGTTTTAGAGCATGCTCGCACATTCCACGCAAAACTTAATAACACAGAACATGCTCGAATATTTTGCTACTCAATCTACGTTGAAACTAAAGTCAACCGTAGTCGGACGGTAAGTCGGCCACCGACAAAAATCGGTCGATTTCAAACTTGGCTTACCCTATCCAACATCTGCACGATGTATTTGGTGTCTGCAAAGGGGCCGATATCTTCAAAGTATCGTCCGTACACTATACTCATGGCTTGTAGGCACATACACTTCATTTCTACCTTTGGCGTCGATAGGAACCGGTGGTAGAGGTCGTTGAAGAACTCGTAACTGAAATATAAGATTTTTTTTTACTTTTTGTACGACAAAGTAGTGCTACGACCACGACCTTGAACGCGTTACAACCTTGAATATGTATCTCTTAGGGTCAGCTCAGACCGCGTGAAGCGACGCAGACGGACGGACAGCGGAGCCTTAGTAATAGGGTCCCGTTTTACCCTTTGGTTACGGAACCCTAAAAAACAACACAAAAGCCAAACTACACTTCACTCACGACTTCCGAATAGGACTGTCATCATTATCCCTCTGTTCCAGCAGTATCCTCAGGTAGTAATCTCCGATCTTGACCTCATTCTGCAGACATTGGTAGTGGACCTCCAACTCTGCATGGTTCCAGGATGTGAGGGTCGTGCCAGCCACTTCGCGGTCTGATGTGAACGCGCGGAGCTCGTTTTCTAAGGCGTTGCGGAGTTCTTCGCGTGTCTATAGGAAAAGATAGTCAGTCGTTGGTAAGTTAGGAAGACGGAAGACATCCTAACTTAATAATTATTATAAATGCGAAAGTGAGTTTGTTTGTTTGTTGCTTGCTTTCACGCTAAAACGGCTGAACGGATTTGGATGTAATTTGGCACAGGGGTAGACCATGACCTGGAATGGGACATAGGTTACTTTTTATCCCGATATTCCCACGGGACCTAGACTTATGCGGGTGAAACCGCGGGGCGCAGATAGTATTTATACACCGTGACATTTTAATCGTCTTACAAAGGTGGTCCACTCAATGTATCCGACATAAAATACCTCCTGACACGATTTTTTTTTTTTACCATTAATTAATATAATAGGTACAAAGAAAAATAAATATTGCATTAGAATCCTGAAACATCCTGTTATTAATGTTTACGTATCAAACGGTAGAACATACCTACGTAGCGCACGGGCCGAGTAGATCATTCCAATACCGAAAGCCAATCAAGCATAGTCCACGTGGACTGTCATCCAATGAGGAGCTCTAATGCTATCCTTTGAGTAGAGCCGCGCGTGTCACGCCCCGCCCCTTTCACTCGAAAAATAAGTGAAGGTCAATCTCGCTCGCAGCGTCTCAGTTGCGGCCGAATACCGGAAGTGGAAGTGCGCGCGCGCTACCGGATATCAAACGTTGTTCGCGATCGTTACAGTGCAAGAAGTGAATAGTTCCTCATAATCATTGTGAAGTAGGTATTCACAATGATTATGAGGAACTATCGATACTCGAATATCGAGTACCTACAAATGGTGCGCCTGTACGCAGTGAGTGGTGACAATTTACGGGGAGCAAGGAGATTGTACGCTGCGCCAAATAATCTGAAAATGTTACGCAACCGAGGTGTGATCAACCCGCAAGTGCCAGGACTGCAATTTCAGTAACTACATATCTTTTGTGTACTGCCCCGTTGGTCTCGTGGTCGCAAGCGCGACTGCAGAGCGTGGGGTCCTGGGTTCGATTCCTGGGTCGGGCAAAGTGTTATTGGATTTTTCCATTAGGAATTTCGTAGTAACAGCCCGGAGTTTGGAAGTTGGCGGTGTGATACCCCCGTGCCTCGGTGCGCGCGTTAAGCCGTTGGTCCTGCGCCTGATCTCTCTCCGCGAGTGTCGGATTGCCGTCCCATCGGACTATGAGAGTGAGGGAAGAGAGAGTGCACTTGTGTCTGCGCAAACACTTGTGCACTATAATATCTCCCGCGCCGATGGCTAGTCTCCGTTGAGATTGGCCGCCGTGGCCGAAAATACGGTCTGGAGGACTATTATTATTATCTTTTGTTTGTTATTTGCTAGGTTAGTAGACATGAGTCAAATTTCTATCTTCAATAGGGTCGAACGAAGACAAATTGATCAGTTATTGAAATCGGCCGTATGTTTGTAACTTTCTTTTTTATTAATCTGCACTTACTATGTACCTATACCCCATTTGAAATAAGATTAGATATTGAAACAAACCTTTATACAGTCCGTTCAACCGATTTTGACTTCTATTCCGTAGGCATAAGGATGGCATTATAAGAAAAAAAGGTTACACACATTTTTGCAATAGGGGGAATGAACTCTGTTAAAGATGCCGCCGCTTCAGTCCGTGCCGCCTTTGGAACGCAATGCTCGGACCGCGCTCATAACAGGGTGTTTCAAACTACGTCATGCGTCTTACTATTGAATTTTTTTTTTTTTTTTAATTACTCAAATGTTCATAAATACCTATCTTTTTTTTATGAATGTGTAGTAGTCATTGGATACATGAAGTGGGCTGCGGATGAAAGACGATTAAAATGCCACGGTGTATATCTTTCAGTTATTGGAGGTTATGGTATTCAGGTTTTAAAACATTCGATGAGGACATAACATTACGCCGGTATTTGTTAACCCACAATTTGCCAGTTATGTTGAAGTCACAAGTAATAGGAGGCAAGTAAATTACCATCAAGCGGGCTCAAATCCAGACACGACTACTTTTGAGAAGTTCCTAATGGAAAACCACACTTTGGCAGTGTTGGGGATTGAAACCAAGACCCCATTCTCACCAGTCGAGCCCCCTGTTCCAATATACAGCATCGGTCGTTACGGCGATACTTGGGGGAGGCTGATGATGAGGACTTACCGTATGATTCCATATGAGGTTCGGCAGCGCATGGTCCTTGTGGAACTGGTAGTAGAACAGCGGCCAGTTGGCGGTAGACTTGACGCGCTCCCGGCGTCTGCGCAGTACTACGGGTCGCTCGCGAGTCGCGTCCCGACGTTCTGCTGATGGACGGCCTAAACGAGCTGCCCAGTGCTGCAAGGCTAGTTGGGCGTAATGCTGTGAGAAAATAACGTTGATAAAATCTATCAATCAATCAATATCTATATTGTGGATCATAGATATATTGGTGTTGTTTTTTGAAACTTTTCTAGAGTTTGCGAGGTGTTCGATTTTAACCACTCCATGATCTTTTCCCACACAGGAAGACATGTCATGTAAAAATAAATCTTATTATAGTCTGAAGTTTTTTTGGTGGAAATTAACAACCAAAAAAAACAAAAACAAATTAATTAGTAGAACAAAAAAATAACAATTCCCTTTTCAACATCAGTAAGTGTATCCGCAATTGTAACGATCAGTCCAGCTAACCGGAGTTTTCCCTCTGAGAATGCTAGGAGATCATTATTTGTTGTATGTTATGAAATATTGTAAAAGCAAATCTATCGTCAATCTTTGAATTCTCCCGTCTGTGAGTGTGTGAACGAGAGCCGAGTATAATTCTGTCTCGTTTGCCACTGTTACCAGACTTAAAGTTATTAATAGTTCATCAACACAGTTAACACTTACTTCCAGATGCTTCTCAACGTATTTGACTTGTCTCTCCAGCGCCTCCCAGTGCTGCGCGCGTTGCTTGACGCTCGCCTGCGCCAGCGACAGGTTGTCGCGCTCGGGCTCCAGTTCACTCGCCAGGGCGGCGGCAGGGGGAGCCTCTGTTGATTCTAGGAAGGCTAGGAGGCCTGATGGCTGTGGAAGGAAAGTGGGGTTTAATAATATTTGGTAAAATGTAAGTAAAGAGATTAAAATCGTCAAAATTCTATAAGAAGCAAAAATGCTCGTACACGTGCAACCAAACACGAACGTTTGCCTCATGTGGCAGCCTCGCGAGGCCGGTCTAGACCCGGCTTATGATACGCCGCATTGCCAACTTTCACCACAACAACAAATGCTGGCAGTAAGCATCCCAACCGTACGTACGTTTGAACGCGACTAGACAACATGGTGTCTGCGTAAAACCTATCATATCTTAATTGTTTTAATAAAATACACAGAAAACACAAAAATAACTGTTAAGTACCTTCTAAAGTTAAGGCTTTTACTTCACGCCAATAAAGTATAAAATAAATACAACTCAAGTACTCACCATAATCCTACGCATTAGGGAGTGCGCAGGCGCATGCTCGACCAGCCACAGCGCCACTAGATGTCTCGCTAGATGTCGATGATGCAACCGCGGTGGCGCGTACAGAGCTGATAGCAAATGTCGTGGTAGAGCTGCCTCGGCAAGCGCTAGTGTTTGCATGCGAGAGCCTACGCCTTCGCCCCCTTCTTCCACTAGGGCTCGCATGACTAGCCCTGCGCCTTTTACGATTGCCATTGATGGGTGCTGCAAAATTATATAAACGACATTATAGCTGGTTTTTCGAAGACTATTCGATTCAATTTGTTCACAAATCTCTATGATTGATTCGATTGGCTGTTCTTATGCAATGTAATTTGACAGCAGATTTACTGATTTAAATACATATTATATTACTAAATAATCAGACTATTATAAATCTATTTTGTCTTCCATTGTAAGATTTTTTAAAATGTAATTATAGTTTATTAGTTGATTTTCATGATTATTTTTTAATAACGTGTGTATTTCTTCCGTCTAATCGCGACTGGAAAAAGAAATGGGGTTAAAGGGGAAGCTATTTCTATTCGAAAGTAACAAAACCTACACCCTCTTCTCTATTTTCTACAATTTAATACACAAACCTTACCTCAAACAACTTAAACAGCACTCGTCCTCTCTTAGAAACCATTTCCAGCAACAGGTCGAACTGCTTGCCGTCCGTGGTCTCGCTGTAGGGCACGCACAGCGCGAACGTCAGAAAGTCCAACATGGCCGCCACTACTAGTGCACCGCTGCAGCCGGACTGGGGGGTAACAACTTGGTTAGACGCTGATTATTGGATCTGTAAGGGAGGAAGCTGTGATCTGATCTACAACGCCACGTGGCGAACTACGCATCAAAGACCTGACGTCATATAAATCCTGCATCGCGCAAGCAGTGTTTATAACTTTCCGACATCAATCGTTGGGCATTTGCCACCACAAAGCTGTTAACCATCTTCTCTCGTATCTGCAAACTATATGGAAATAGCTTATGCCGTTTTCAAAATATTTGCCAAATACACCAGCTGAGTAGTTGCAAGTTAGCTGCCTAGATACCAATATCTTTGTTTGATTATACATTTAAATATTAGTCGTGGAGGAGAGTAACCAAAGAGAGGAAGTAATAAAGTGTAACCCACAAAAAAGTTTTATTGCAAAAGAATCGAATCGCAGCAAATCAACTTGCCAGTTTTCCAACAATCAATTTTCGTTTCCAACTTACCACGTGATCAGCCCACATAGTGAGCAGGCCATCCAGGAACGTGGACGAAGACAACATGCTGGCCTTGTTAAGCTGCTCCTGCCTCAGATCTGGCTCGGCGTGCATGGGCTGCAGCAGTGCGCACACGGCGTCTAGTGCGGCGTGCGCGCACGCGGGCGAGCCGCGGCGGAGGGCGGCTACAGTTGCTGTGCCGATCCATTCGCGGAAACTGCCGAGGACAGTAAGTCTCGTATTATTAAATTAATTCAATTTGTGGGATGTCTTGTGTCATTTCGGAGTATATTGAAAAAAATACTTTTATTATGTTGTCGAATGCGTACAATTTGGGTGAGGAGCGGTTTCTTGAGGACCAAACGATTAATTTTGATTGGTCGTTGTTATTCACAATAGGCTCACGCTTACATTAGGTTTCAGTTACCTTTAGAGATCTGAATTTTGGTCCAGCTAACAAAATAGTATAGAAAGTTTTAATGTAATTAGTAATATAATTAATAATATTTTAATTAAATAGTCGTTGATTATTTTTATTTCATTTCTTTTGTATTATAAATGTTGGAACGCCAACGTCTATCCCTCGGAGCCGGTCGGCCGCTAAGGGCCGCAACATTCTTTTTTTAAACTAATGTTATTGTTAATTGTGGGCCTGTTTTTTGTTCCAATAAAATATTCAATTTCATTTCATTTGAATGTCATGATTAACATGAATAAACATGTGCATTGTTCGCTTTACCTATCGCCCCAGAATGAAAATAGAATTGAACATTATTAACACACACGCATGACTTATAATTTCATTAAAGAGATAAAAACAAGTCAAGAAATAGACAGATAAATAAAACAACCATTACACACCCCCAATGACTCACAATATAATCCTTTCAAACGGTTCTGTTAAGATTAGCACCTAATCTTTATTACTTAAATACGCAATCAACGCATTGTATAGTTGACCTCTTAATTTTGTTACCACTTTTGACAAAACTCCCAGCAAATTGTAACTTCAAAACAAGAAATTTCACGCAGGAGTTGCAGGCAGAAGTTAGTTTTTTAAATATAATTGACGTGTAAAGTGTTTTACTAAACTACTTTAAAAAAAACATCATTGATGATTTGGCTTCACAAATTCTCCCTTGTTTATTGCAAGTGACATAGTGGAATCAAAATTACTTACCCAGGTAATGCAGTAAAAGCAGCGAATCCAACTTTGCTAGCACATAGTCTTCTCAACGCGTGGAATTGTGCTTCAAGCTCGCGGGGCGTTAAGCTGCTGCCAGAGGGCGCCGTGCTCACCAGCGCGGTCAACGCCCCCGTGATCAGCTTCTCTTTGTTCTCGGCAAATAATCGCTGTGGTGCAACATTTTAGTGCACTTCGTCTTTTATTGTTAATTGGGATGCTACAACGTAGCCCACGGAATTCATTTTTTTTTTTCGTAGTTTGCAGGTCAGTGTCAGGTTGTATGTAGATCAAAATATTTATTTTATAAAACTTTATGCACAAGTAAAAAACTATCTGTACAAAGGCGGACTTAATGCCTGAGGCAATTTCTACCAGTCAACCTTAGGGTGATGCAGAGACAGACATGGCAGGTGCAACATAATGTAATACATATAACTTGAAAATAACGAATAATATTTAATACATACATAGATACATAAATATAAAAAATAAATAAAAAATTGGAGAAATAACGACAGGTAGAGGAAATAACGACAGGTAGAGGAGAAAACGAATCCAGCAATTAACAAAATATGGTTCGCGACCGTAACAAATATGTATCTACAGTATTCAACTCTCGTAGTAAAATTTGGATTCAAATGTCATAATTGACATAATTAATAATAATAATTCTGAAAATACATACTTATTACATATAATATAACAATTCCCTTGTATTGTATTCCCTGAAGGGTTACAGTACACACACACAGTATAGTACACCCCCAGTTTACGAAGTTTTTAATACTGACCTGCTAATTGCAAAAAGGTAAATTAAAATGAATTTTGCGGGCTACCATGGCTCTTGGGACTTAGACGCACACGACCGTTTTTTCCGCGATGTTTACAGTTTCACCGATATTTTTGGGATGTCTGCATTCAAGTAGTATTGAATTCTCTTAAACTTTGTCCATACTGATTTTTTACGGTAGTTTGCGTTCGCCCTTATTTTATAAAAAAGAACTTTATATCGTGCAGATTTACATTTCGTCCGTGAACTTCTGATACCTCCTAACTAACATTTTTTCGAAAAACTTTATTTTTAATAAAAACTCGTAATTACGATTAAAATAAAAAAACAATTTTACGTTCCTCGTGAACTTCTGATACCTCCTAACTAACATTTTTTTGTAAAACTTTATTTTACTAAAAACTCCTAATTACGATTAAAATAAAAAACTATTTTACGTTCCTCCTGTAAAATTTGTTTGAAAGTAGATAGACGATCTCAGAAGTTCACGGACGATTTAGAAAAGATATAACCGACACTTCGGTGACTACGGGTTAATGATTTTAACTAAATAAAATTTTACCCAGTAATTTCATAATCGCAATATTGTAGAATGTCCCAGTCTGTCAAACAGCAATGACATTTATCCCAAGTGAGAGCACTCATGATTATGCTCACTAACTTAACAGATACAATATTTATGCATAGAAAATTTACAACATTCCAATAGTTAGTGCAACATCGCATGGAAACTAAACTATGGTATTTACATGTAATGCAGATGAGTTTTAACCCTCGACCATGGGGCCCAAAAAGCTATAGAAAAAAATCCTAAAAGATTTTGAAGAATTTTTCGATTCTTTTTAAGGAGTAGCATATGTAAGGGTGTAAAATAATAAATTGACAGGGGACTTACTAGATCCCACGTAAGAAACAGCCACAACAGGGGACGGGCCTACAAGGCACACAATGTACATTAATATGTCCCAGGAATTTTACAAAATAAATAAAAAACGAAGCGTTGTATGTAGATGAGAGTAGCGTGAAATGAATATGTGTAATCAAATAAAATTACGTAAATGTGTACAGTACCCGGGCGTTTATATAATGTGTTTTATAAACTACTGTTTTCAAACGGTACTGTACACATTTCGATTTTAAGAAAGGTAAAGTAACAACTCTACAATGCTGAACTTTTTCTAAAACTACATGAGATCGAAGTTTAGAACAACGAACGCATACGTAAAAAAATATCGAGTTTCGTATGAATCTTACATGCATACATCAAAACTTAACTAGTTTAGCCATGCACAGACTGACTAGCTTCATAGTAATATATTATTAACAAATGTAATGTCGATCCGATTTTTCACAAGAGCGTGAATCAAATTGCAAGATTCATACTATTGTTAATACTCCTACTGAATGAAAATACGGAATGTTAGGAGAAGTCGAAGTGGTTAATAAAAATTATAGTTTACGCTGAAATTCTTGGCAGCCGCGGTCATAAAACGTGAGAGTAAGATGACCCCACACAGACATAAAAAAATGTGAGAAAAAGCGAGATAACCCCATATAGTCATAAAACGTGGGAGCGAGATGACCCCATATAGACATAAAACGTGGGAGCGAGATGACCCCATATAGTCATAAAACATGGGAGCAAATTGACCCCACATAGTCATAAAACATGGGAGCAAGATGACCCCATATAGTCATAAACCGTGGGAGCAAGATGACCCCATATATTCATAAAACACATGGGAGCAAGATGACCCCATATAGTCATAAAACATGGGAGCAAGATGACCCCACATAGTCATAAAACGTGGGAACATGACCCTCTACTAAACCTACTGACTATATTGACTGTGCTACTCACACGTTTCATGCCCGCGCAACTGCCACGAGCTTTGGCGTTAAGTTTAGTACAAAGTATGCATGTATAGTGCAATTATACAGCTAGTTATATGACTTTCATATGTCTTACGTCTTGGCTGACTGAGTATATGAGGCCGCTGTAACCGACGTTCGAGTTGAATCGCTCTATCACTTCGGCGCGAGACATGCCCACTGGATTCTGGAATAATCTGTAAGAAGTCGAACTTTATTTATTTATATCTGTACAAAAGCTTCTAAATATCACAATAGAACAATCGATATATTTTTGTTACCTCTAGAGAAATAACTTCTGGTTACTCTGACAAAGAATGAAATTATGACTGAAGTTTTCATATTTCAATATTACTTTTGGTAGGTACATAAAATTAGCCAGTCAGTACGGTAGCAGGGCTGACTGCCCAATTTTAAAGAACGCTTTGTAAATACAATCGAATTCTTCGGAAAAAAGACATCGTCGTGTACGTCATGCTGATCTAGACCTTGCGCCGTCCAGAATAGAGGCTAGTCTTGATTGATTCATACTTTTTTTTTTTTTTGATGGTTTGCTATCATCCAATGACTTCTCCCGCTCTGGGCGGAGCGGAAGGGCGTGTCAGACTTTTACTGACTAAAACCCACCCGTGTTCCTTCAGTTGCCTGTTGCCAAGGTCCCGGTATCCCTTTTGGACTTTCCCGCAACCCTTGCAGGGATTGATTCGTACCTGAGGTGATTGGACTCTGTCTCCTCGTCCACTGGTTGATGGAGAGGCCCCAGTCGATACCCTCGCGATGTGGGGACTGAGCGAACGTGTACGTCACGCTGACCTGCGGATCTTACTCCGTCCAGCAAAGAAGCTAGTAACGCGTCCCTGAAGAAAAGAGTTTAGGTTGATAACGTTAGATTCCTTGGCCTTTTGTATAGTTACGACTGAAAAGGTTGAAAAGGTGAAATAAAAATTCGAAAAATGTGACATTAGAAAGGATATTTATTTAAAATTGCGTATGCTGTTCTGCCAGTAAATATAGATATTTTTTCTTAATTTTACAATCAAGACGCACATGTACCTAATAGTAATAATGTAATTTACGCTTTATATGTCAGTTAAAACAATGGTTTGTTAGCATGAAAGCATGTATCACAAATTAATGGTGTAAATACACAATCATGTTTTGAAAGTCGAATACTATTAACAGTCATACCTTTCTCCAGCTAAATATGTGCGTGTTTGTCCATTTAGGTATTCAATGGAGAACTTTTGAGGATGTTCTGTGTCTCTCACTAATGCAAAGACATCGCTTAATGGGCGTAGGCATACCACCTGCAAACAATATTATGCACGTAAATAGAAGTTTCGCTATTTGGATTTTAATCTGTGACGTCACACGAAAAAGTAACTATGTATTTTGTATTGAAGCCCCTTTCCTGATTATTGGGACGACAACGAAGGAATAAGTGTTCTTCAAACAAATGACTATCCGAGGCCTCAACTGCGCTCGTCCGGACTGTTTTGCACTTTATGGCCGTAATCATAAGGTATGTAATTTAATGTAACAATAAACCGCGTTCTGAGTGCCGCTTTAGTTTACGAGAATACGATCGGAAGACAGAGGTCTTGCATAGAGTCGCAGCATTATGCTGAGCGATGGCCGTTTTGCGTGAATGTGACGCATATTTTCCCCCAATTTGTTATTTTTCGTGTATTTGTATTTTCTTAGCGTCATGTTTGCCGCAAATAAATGTATTTTCTTTCTTTCTTTCTTTCTTTTTTTCTATCACAAAAGCTATGGCTGAATAACTCACGGAGTAAGTCTGTGGATCCCTCTCAAGTATGCAGGTGTCGGAGAGACAGAGAGTACGTCGCATCGGCTCCATGTGACGAGCTGGATTCACTTTGTGGACTATAAACTCGCTTAGCGAGGTCTGGTGTTGATCTCCACTGTGGAAGAAAATAAACTTTTATTTTGCCTTGCTAAGTAAGTGATTCTTACGAAGATGAACCTTACCATATAATAAATAAAGTTCATATTCGTATAAACAAATTTGAGCAAGCGTTTCATAAGAATTTGAACTTTACTCTTATTAAAATAAAGCTTATATTAGTATGAGAGGCTAACTTGGAAAAGTAAAGTAAAATAGAATCTAAACCTTAACTTGTAGAATAGATTATTAGTAGTAGATTACTAGTTATCGGGCAATAGTTTTGTTAGAAACCCTAGTGTTAAAGAAGTGTTTTTGAAGAAATGCTCGTAAATGCGTATGTAATCTTGATTAACATTTGAAATTTTTAACTTAGATAATTATAAAATTTTTGTGCTGATTAACAAATCTTATTTTCTCATTATTGCAGTGTTGCATGTTCCACTGCTGTGCCTAGATCAGCCCATAGTTTTTACCCTTCTTTGTGTTAAAAATTACGAGATAACTTAAGCGAACTGCATAACGCCACAATGCAATTTAAAAGTAAAATAAAATTGATATATTTTATTAGGGAATAGGGAACTATTTAATGGGACTTAAAAATAACTGAAAAAATGTGGTTGTACTATAGGTAGTCGTATACCTCTGCCAAACCCTTCGGGCAAAACAGGCGTGATATTTTGTTATGTATTTTTATATTCTATTCTATTTCTCGAGAGTATGTATTTACTAGCTTTCGCCCGCGGCTTCTCCCGCATGGTATGTCGATAAAAAGTAGCCTATGTCCTAACCCGGGATGCCATCTATCTCCTTGCCAAATTTGATCGAAATCCGTTCAGTGGTTTAGGCGTGAAAAGGTAACATACAGACAGACAGAGTTACTTTCGAATTTATAATATTAGTATAGTATGGATGAAGAGTATTTAGAATAGCAAGCAAAGCCGATGTTGACTATTCTGTCAATGTCTAAAGTGCACAGGAAAAAAAGGGCGTATTAAAAAAAAAAGATTTAAAAAGACAAAACAATAACTGATCAATCAATCTGCCTAGTCTTTTCCCAACTATGTTGGGGTCGGCTTCCAGTCTAACCGGATGCAGCTGAATACCAGTATTTTACATGGAGCGACTGCCTATCTGACCTCCACGACCCAGTAACTGGGTAACACGATACCCCTTGGTAAGACTGGTTGTCAGACTTTCGGGCTTCTGACGACCCGTAACGACTGTCAAAGATCCACGAATGACAGCCGGGACCAACGGCTTAACGTGCTTTCCGAGGCACGGAGGAGTCTCGGTATGTAAAGATGGTCACCCATCCACCGACCAACCTCGGCAAGCGTAGCTTAACCTGATAGATCGACCCGGTGCGGCTGTTATTACTCAGCCACGAGCTCCTCTACAAAACAATAACTGATACACAAGTAAAATTCTTCGATTGATACTGTTGAACACAATGTTGTTGGGTTAGTAAGGGAAATATGTATATTTCATTATTAATTTTTCCTGGTACACATGAGTAGTATATATCATTGATTGTAAGTTAATGCGCTGATTCGAATCAATTAATAAACAATATTCTGGTATGACACATCTAAAGCTATATTGTTTTCCGTAGCATTTTATCATGATACTTTCACGACCATAATTCAACAAAAGATCAGCAGGCAGAGGTATCTAGACCTAAAGCCGTATTTTTATCAACTATCTGTTGGGTCCAGAGAGGCAACAATTTATATAAAAATCCCATAGAAAAATGCAATTTCACTTTTTTCAATTGTCCGAGCCATTTTTCCAAATTTGCTTTCTCTTAAAACCTTATTCAGCCTAAATATAAAATTTCGAAATTAAAAATTGCCCAATCGGTCCAGCCGTTTTCAAGTGATGCGCTTACGAACGAACAGCATTTCGTTTATATTTATAGATATGTGGCTGTTCACATGAATCGTCTTCACTCGTACCTATCGACAAACGATAAATCGTTCGTTAATTAGTGATCGAAGAAGCTTGGCTTGGCTGAGTCCTGAGGGCCTAGACAAGTTACAATCGCTTCGAAAGCGTTTCGTATTTTTTTTTGGTGTTACTTGGGGTGCTACTCCAGTATTATCTTAACACCACTGGTGGGAGCTTTTTTACCCGACTGCGCGACAGCAAATACAGAGTTATGTTTTTAATGGGAATATCACGTTATTTATATTTTTATAAAATCTTCTAATATAGACGCGATGGATGAACTAATCGCACAGAATTTGATACATGTAACGAGTACCTATATATCGCGTTAGATAGATAAATGAGTTCATACCCAAGGTCGTCTGAATCAGTCGGACAATCGAACGTTAGAATAATATGCGTGAATGAAATGCCCCAATTAAGCGTGAAGCTAATTTACAGGGACATTGACATTATTATTTATAAGTAGGTAATTTTATACAGTCAAAGATTGTGTTATGAACTAAACATTTGTGGTGTTACTATAGCATAATCGGCCTATAATGTTCTCACTGCTGGGAGACAGGCCCCTCTTCGAGAGCGAGTAGACTGTAATCCATTACGCGGACCCGGTGCGGATTGGTTGATGTCACATGTCTTCGAATTCTTGGTTGTAGGACATTCTAGTTGTTGGTGTGATGTAGCTAATCAATAGGTATTATATTACCTCTGGGTCACTGACGCAATGCGATGACGCCTAGAGTACATAAGTGTTAATTTAAGGTTGAAATGTCCATTAACAAACGTAGGTAAATGTTTAAAAAATACCTAACATTATTCCAAGGTTCACATTTTGTTAAAAACTTACCTATACTTTCCAAATCTCTGGTCATGATAATCATCCAACGTTATCATAGTTGACAGGACCTTGATACTTATGCTCAGTGTTAAACTTGCCATCTCCAGCATCTTGTTGATGATAATCTGATGGTCCATGGCATTTGAGAACAGATGGAGTCTGCTGTATCCACCTACAGCAAGTACGAACCCTCCAGGTACGTCTCGTACGGGGAGTATTCCTGGCATGTCACAGTATGGATAGCTTGCTAGTAGTGTGTGTGTTGAAGGGTCCAGTTGTTCCAGTGCACATGGACCAACTTCCAGCACTACAGGTAGGCGTGTTCCGCTCCAATGGTGCTTGTAGGCTTGGTATCTCTGTAACAACGTATATGTTTGTAATAGGTGGACAAAACAAAACTGTTATTTAGTACTTTCAAACAGTAGTTATGAAGTTTCATTGTTTAAAAATAATTCTCAAAACATTTACAAAAATATAATAAGCGTGCATTGTGTATCCTTTTTATTATCAAACAGATTACATGAAAATAGTAAGTACTTTCATGAGATGCAGTACTTTTCCACATAAAATTCTGAACATTTCTTATCTTTAATTAGGCCTTGCATTATTTGCACTACAACAGAAATACTTACATAAACATCTTTAGGTTTTTCAGCAAATGCATGCCTGTACTTAAAAGCCTCAGTCAGAATTAAACATTTGTGTTCCGAAGAAAACTTCATTGAATCCACTTTTTTATCCTTCTTCATAACAAGCGTGAAGTCATGGTTGGCCGTTGAATTTGAATGTTTTGAGGATGCAATGGTGACTACATCTGCGTATAGCCATTTATTGGTCACCTCCAGACGGTCCGGGTTGTAGGTAGTGATCCCTTGGGTGCCGATTGAGAACACCCGCTTGTACTTGCCCTTCCATGAATGCTTGGTGACAAGGAATGATGCCACATCCTGGTTGTCTTTTAACGGCATCATCTTAACATCGCCTGTAGACGAATTAAAGATGAATTGATGGAAGCAACAAAAAGACTCCATTGCAAATGAAAAGGATTTTGCAAGTAGCAAACATTTTAACTACTGTGTACTGTGATTATTATTTTTTTAAGATTACATAATTATTTTGCTTGAAAAAAAAACAGTTATGTGTGATGTAATTTGTTCCTTTCACTATCACTTGGTGAATCATTCTTTATTACCAAGTAATTAATTGAATCAGAATGCAACTGATAATTTAGTTACAGCTGTGTTTAAAATTAAATGTTTTAATTAACTTAACATTAACTAACCATTATGGGAGTAAGAAATTACAGAATGCTATTACGATATCCTAAAATACTCACGTTATTATTAAAATTGGTATCATTAGGAGAAAATGTTTAAATAACAATTCAAAAATCCACATCCGTCAATACATGTAACTGTAATTTAACACAATTAACCCAACTATAGTAAATTACTGTCTTGTTAAAACTTTGAATTTTGGTAATTTTTTATAATTTTTATTTTCTTTGATGTAATAATGTTTCTGCATGCTGTGTCTTTGACTTGTATGTTGGCTATTGTTAATTGGTTGACCAGTGTAACAATTGTAGATAGACAAATCAATAAATAACCATAGTATGTGGATGATTAACACTTTCCGGGACACTGAACAAGACAATAGAAGTTTTATTATTAATAATTATTATTTATTTATTTATAAAAAGGGACATGTTTACAATATTATGATATATATGGGTGTTAAGTATTCCGGAAAGTGCAGAGCAGTCTCCTAAAACAAAATAGATCAATTATTATGAAGGTATTTAAAAAAATATACTCCTTAACATCAAGTAAGCAACTAAGAATTTTTATATATTTGTACACAGTATCCTACACAAAGTAAAACAAAAAAAAAAAAATATAACATAAATATATTTTTTCAATTAAAAGAAAAAGTGTTCTTGAGCATTTACTATAACTTCAACCATGTTGGGAATACACTATGCATTAGATGTTAAAAAGTGAGCTGTTATCAGATTTTATTAAAACTTTTATATTACAGTTATCAGAGAAGTTTGGGGGCAGAGTCTCTTATCTTGTACTGTATCAGGAACAGTTCTGTATCCACACTTATTTATACAATACAAAGCAACATTGATACAATCATAGCTATGGTTTAACACAAACATTAAAAAAAAAAAAGTTTTCAATAAAACATTTGCCAGTGATTAGATCATCACAACCGGCAATACATTGTACGAATTATGAACAAGTGGGTTACAATAACAAACCCGTTTATCAAATAATCTGGACTACACCAACTAGTGGTGTCTCCAAGTGACGTCAAGAGAAACAAATCATAATCGTTTGCAACATAAACCTTCCTAACGAAACTTGAACATAATTTAATGAGAACAATCCACCCCTTTGTAAATAGATCGGGAGACCATTGATATCGAATACGTGTAAACAAGGAACGGTGCGACACATTTTTATCCGGGGACCGGCAATAGGAGCATCAAGCAAATACTCACAAACTGTATGTGGATAAACAAGCTTCAATACTCTCAGCTGGTATCCGATAAGAGCCACATATTATACAAATAAACGTAAAAAATGTAACAAGAGCTCGAGAAAGGACCGACCAATCGTTCAACAAATTGACAATTTCAGCAGTGTGGCCACGTATAAAATAAATAATGGGTTGACGTCAATTTTCTTCTAAACAAAAAACAAAAGTCATTCAACGGTTTTCTTGTATTCATGCTTTTGGTAAATAGTTGTGACATAAATATTATAAACCGATAGTTTCTAATAAACGATGTTATTAAAACTGTCCCATCATCATCACCATTGTCTCGCCCAATAGCCGTAAGTCTCTGAATCTGATTATTCAGAACGCAACATATTACGCTAACAGGGTAAGAGATTTTTGCTTATCCCCATGCATTGGAAGAAGGTGTGAAGAGTACGGCAACAGAGAATGTTATTCAGAACGCAACAATTCTCTGGAACGCAACTTTATTAGTGTCAAACGTAGACAGAAAGATGTCAAACGATGTCAAACGTCACTACGACAACTAACCTATGTTCGTTCAAAAAGTAGAAAACAAAGAGGGTTTTAAAAAAATATTTTCTCTTTCAATTAAAAAAAAACATTTTCTTAAGACCCTTTGACAATACAAAATAATTTAATGATAAAATACAGCTTTATGAATGACTTCATACCATCAAGTGTGCCATAATTCGTTACAAATAAAATACTTCGGTACTTCTACTTTTGTTGCCAACATTGTAGGATTTGAACACACCCACACCTCTCTATAAAGTAGTTTTTACCGCATGCAGTGCTACGTGCCGATTTTTCACAAAATAAGTAACCTTATTGCCTTTTTTTAACTTTTTCTACAGTAAACACTCGGCCCCACCAAGTACCACATCATGGTGTTAGACTTAGACTTATTCCGTGCCGACAAAGACGGCGGTAACCCAGACAAAATCCGCGAAAACCAACGCAAGAGGTTCAAAGATGTAGCTCTCGTCGACACCGTGGTGGAGCAGGATACTCTCTGGAGGAGATTGCGCCACGAAGCCGACAATTACAATAAGCTGAAGAATGTGTGCAGCAAAGAGATCGGTCTCAAGATGAAAAGCAAGGAGCCGGCTGGGCCGGAAGACCAGCCAGTACCATCAGAAGTAGTGGAGAAGCTGGTAGATCTGACCGGAGATGACTTGAAGCCCCTTACTGTTAACCAGATCAAAAAGGTAAGAGAAAGTTTGCGATAATTTATACTAAGCTCATGCTTTGCTCACGTTATATGTTTTCCATATGGTTGATGTATTAATGCTGAATCAATTTCTAGCTCCTATGTCTCTTAAATTCCACGCTTTTCAGTAACTCCAAAATGGAAAATAGGCCCAGTTCCATTCATAAATGTAGAACTAGACTATGTTAAATCAATGTTGATTGGAATACTGAAAAAAAATAAAGCAAATAAAATAGTAACAAAATTGAAATTAAATAAAAGTGAAAGTAATAGTAGTGGCTGTAGTGGATGTGATAGTTAGTTCAAAGTTGTATAATGAATACTATGCATCTGTTAGTACTGCATTTGGGTGATGCAATATTATCAGAGTATGTGACTCACTCAAATCAATAACAATGCACAGTTCTACAGAGTTGCGGAGAATTATTTACTAGATAGACATCTTTAAATTCTGTAATAATTTACAGGTCAGAATACTAATAGATGAAGCCATAACAAAGAATGACCAGGCTCTCTTAGTAGCGGAGAAGACCCGTTCAAATGCTCTCCGAGAAGTAGGCAACCATCTTCACGAGTCTGTTCCAGTGGATGATGATGAGGACCACAACAAGGTGGAGAGAACACACGGAGACTGTGCCTACAGGACTAAGTACTCTCATGTGGACCTCATTTGTATGATTGATGGTAAGTTTGGGATAATTTATACTAAGCTCACGCTTTGTTTTATGCATGTTATATGTTTTCCAATGTATTAATGCTGAAGGGCTACGTCACCAACTGGTGAAAGGTTGGCTATTTTATTCATTGATGATCCTTTATCTTAAGGCACTGTCCACCATTGTATAATTATCTAGTCACTCAATTAATTTTACAGCTAAACATATTTATAGTGGAAACCATTATTTTTATAGTTCTAAAGCTAAACATTTTAAAGTGTGAAACATTATTTTTAAAGTGCTTTTATATATTCCCCTTAAAGTTACATATAACTAAGAAATCTCAATGTTTTGTCAAGATGAAAAACCGTGTGGAGCAGCAGCGGGTCGCTAGTTATTGATAAGGGATTCCCATTGCATCATAGTAATAATTATTAAGTCAGCTTTTATCATTACATACAACCAAACAACATGCAGAATAGTAAACTAAGTATTCTTTCAAACACACTTGTATAAATATTATCAGAAGTACTTATATAAGAGGTTCTGTTAATACTCATGTGTCATGAAGTGTTATGTTAACGTGCCTATGGACTGAATTGTACGTGATCAGGATTTCCTCAAGTTTTCGATGAGCTATATAATCATGCCCATTGAGTTAAAACTTAGTGACAATAAAATTACCTAGGGTAATAAGCTAATAAGTATAGGTAATTAAAAAAATAAATTGTCCAGATTGACCTATACTTTAAAAAAAATAAAATAAAAGTATAGGTCAATCTGGACAAACAAAGTTATTTTATTTCAGAATAAATGAGCCTCTCAAATACTATGAATTAGGCACACAAATGTTATTACCAAAAAAGGTTTTCTTAAAAAAAAAAGTTCCACAATAAATTCCAAAAGCAAATAATATGTACTCATATATGCCTGTGTTCCTAATGGTGAGGCAGAAGTGTTCAATACACGTAATACCGTGTATATGGGACCTAAGAGGCCATCCAAAAATTATGACACACAAATTTCATGATTTTTGGCCCCTTTCTCCGTCCTTGTCACAAATGATCATATTGTGTGACCCGACCTACCATGGTGTAACGTCACAAATTTTTCAATTTTTAAAACCTTCGAATTTCAATTTTTTTTGTTGGACAAGACAAGGAACTAAGGGACTTATTAAAATCTAAAGTTAAAAAACTTCAGATTTAAATAAGCGACGTCAAGAAGCTTATGACTCGTCCTTCCCTGTCACATACACTGTCACACTTTGTTGGCCCTCACTTTGTTGGCCCTCTCCTCCTTTTCTTATGACGTAAATGGCCCCTAAATAATACACATTGTGGCCCTCTCCTCCTTTTCTTATGACGTAAATGGCCCCTAAATAATACACATTGTGGCCCTCTCCTCCTTTTCTTATGACGTAAATGGCCCCTAAATAATACACATTGTGGCCCTCTCCTCCTTTTCTTATGACGTAAATGGCCCCTAAATAATACACATTGTTTCCTACTCAGGTATGGACGGCGACCGAGGTACTGCGGTGGCTGGTGGACGCGGCTACTACCTGAAGGGAGCCGCAGTGTTCCTAGAGCAGGCGCTCATACAACTGTCTCTGAGGATACTGTTGAAAAAAGGCTATACTCCTCTTTATACTCCGTTCTTTATGAGGAAAGAGGTATGTGTTTCTTATGACCAGCAGAAACTAAATACTTTTTTTTTTGTTTTATATTAACTGGCGAAACTTTACTAGTGTTATGATGGGTACACAAGGTCTAATTAAATTATAAAGAAAACAAGAAAAATATTTTAAAAAAAAACACTAAAACTAACAAACTTCTAAAAACAAAAAAAACAAAATTTGCTTGCTGGCTACACTACCCGAGGTCGTTGACCCAAAAAGCAAAATTAAATCTCTCTTTAAGGTCACTTCACCTAAGTTTTCACAGTGAGATTTTTACGGAATACCACTACAGGATTGACACTATTGACGGCTCACTTCACCTAAGTCTTGAGAGTGGTGATGAGATTTCTATGGAATAAATCGGCTGGACATCTTCTGATCTTTTATACTTTACAGGTTATGCAAGAAGTGGCGCAACTAGCTCAATTCGACGAGGAGTTATACAAAGTGGTAGGCAAAGGGTCCGAGAACAAGGGCGACGCCGCCGTCGAGGAAAAGTATCTCATCGCCACCTCTGAGCAGCCTATAGCTGCGTACCACAGGGACGAGTGGCTGCCTGAGGCTTCATTACCTATTCGGTGAGGAAAATGGTTTTAAA
Organism: Lithophane semibrunnea; assembly: GCA_947363905.1. Classification (NCBI taxonomy): domain Eukaryota; kingdom Metazoa; phylum Arthropoda; class Insecta; order Lepidoptera; family Noctuidae; genus Lithophane; species Lithophane semibrunnea. The sequence goes on from OX376205.1 coordinate 4,486,107, forward strand.
ACGTAACTTCAAGACTATACAGGGTGTAAAAAGACCCATCACACAGAAAGAAAAAAAAAGAAAGAACGAAGTGAACCGTCATAGCCGTGAACGACGCATTCTGTACATCAAATTAAGTAACATTGCACAGAAATAATTGCTGGGAAACAATTTTTATTTTTGGACTGAAAAATCGCTGTTTGCGGTAGTGCGCAATTAAGGCACGCAAAACATTGTGTTTATGGGTACATGCAACAGTTCAGGGTTTGTGGGGTTATAGTTTTAAATAACCCCACAAACCCTGAACTGTTGCATGTGCCCATCTGCACCAGCTGCGCGCCGCGGTTTGTACCGCATAAGTCTCGATCCCGTAGGAATATCGGGATAAAAAGTCCTCCTATGCTTATTCCAAGTCATGGTGTGCCAAATTTCATCCAAATCCGTTCAGCGGTTTTAGCGTGCAAGCGTAAAAAACAAATAAATAAACAACAAACTGTAAACTGTTTACAGGTATGCAGGTCTCTCGACATGTTTCCGTCAAGAAGTAGGTTCCCATGGACGTGATACTCGCGGTATCTTCAGGGTGCATCAATTTGAAAAGGTTTGTTGTGATGCTTCTTTCAGGGTGGTTCGACATGCGACTCGCATATCGGACGGCGACCGCGAAGGATCATTTCATTATATCTGCATTGTTTTACTTTCTACTTAAGAATACAGAATATAAGTGCTTATACAGTTAAGATGGAATTATTATAAATAGTGCCGATACAAAATACCTAACATATAAAATGCAAATTTTTCAAATAGTAGAATTTATACAATACAATAGAATTGAATTAATATTATTATAGCAATATTACTATTATCTCTTTTCCAGTTTGGTATTGAAAACAATTACTTATATTAATATATAATAATTATAATAAATAAAAACACCTAAAATAATACTTTTTGTGCAAAGACCTATAACTGAAAAGAGAAAAACAAGCATTGAATTTTGTTTTTTGTAAGGTTTTGCAGGCGGGGACAAACCAATAGCCTGAAATATGGTGTAACTTTTGTTTGTGCCTGCAATACCTTACAACAAACTAAGTTCAATGCTTGTTTTTCTCTTTTCGGTTATAAATAAATGAGTGACATAAATGTAGTTATAGTCTGTTCTACACTCCGCTCCATAGGTTCGCCGTTTCAAGGACTTTTTATCTAATAATCTCAAATGAAAAATTGGGTGGCCTGGGCTTCACGAATCATTCGTATCGCGAGGATATTAACTTTGTAAAGCGCTACTTGACGCGAATTATCCTAAATTAACCCTTCTCTCAGGTGGAACAATTCGTCTTGACCTCCCCACATGACAACGCCTCATGGGTGATGATGGACGAGATGATCACCAACGCGGAAGACTTCTACAAGCTGCTGGGCATCCCGTACCGCGTCGTAAACATCGTGTCGGGGGCCCTCAACCACGCGGCCTCCAAGAAACTCGACTTGGAGGCCTGGTTCCCCGGCTCGGGGGCCTTCCGTGAGCTGGTGTCTTGCAGCAACTGTTTGGAGTATCAGGCTAGGAGGCTGCTCGTCAGGTAAAATAAAATAGATGATTTTTCTTTATCGACTTAAAATTCACGCTAAAATTGCTATCACTTAACCATGTTTAAATTTCTATCAAATTATGGATTTTTTAACATTCTCTTGAAAAGTTAGCGTAAGTAAAAAAACGGGCCTCAAATATTTTGCCCATTTCTTCCAGATACGGGCAGACCAAGAAGATGAATGCAGCCACAGAGTACGTGCACATGTTGAACGCGACCATGTGCGCTACTACCCGCGTCATCTGCGCCGTGCTTGAGGTCAACCAGACTGAAGAGGGTATCAAGGTACTAGCTTACATTAGCGTATTGAACAGGGCTTCAAATGACGTAGCGATACTGCTTTCACTTAACTCTTCAGCGCGTAAAAGAGAGGTTTTCAACGGTTTTCGAATCTTAAAAAGCAAGAATGTACTTTATATAACTGTACTAAGCACGTTATTTGTATAACCCGCAGGTCCCAGAAGCCTTAAAACAATGGATGCCTGAACAGTACCAGGAATTGATCCCCTTCGTGAAACCAGCACCCATCGACCTGGAAGCAGCCGCCGCCGCTAAGAAGGGCAAGAATAAAGAAGGAAAGAAGTAACTTTGCTAGCAAAAATAATTGTTCATTCCCGCACATGAAGCATTTTATTTATTTGGTACGCTAAGCTTAAAAATATTATAAATTAAATAAATGGCCGACTACTGTTAAATACCTGTTTATTTTATTTTTATTTCTTTGTCCTTGATATCAAATGTGACCTTGAACTTTGGGTTGGCTATGCTAGAACTTTTTTGTTTGACCTTGACCTTACTGTTACTTTAAAAAAATACCTTTCGCGTTGTCTTTTCCATCCTAAATCGCTCTATCCCACTGGTCCCGAAATAATAATTTATTCTAGCAAACTGGGTTTTCACAGTTTGTGATTTAGTTTACTCAAAAACCATAACGTAAGGGGGAAGTTGAATTTATATTCACAGCTCAAGAAATTGATAACGATTTAGGATTTTGAGCACACCCTGTTTTCATAATCCTGAAACGTTATCAATTTTGCGCTCTTTATATACCGCCGTGCCGACAAAGACGGCGGTAACCCAGGCAAAATCCGCGAAAACCAACGCAAGAGGTTCAAAGATGTAGCTCTCGTTGACACCGTGCTGGAGCAGGATACCCTCTGGAGGAGATTGCGCCACGAAGCCGACAATTACAACAAGCTGAAGAATGTGTGCAGCAAAGAGATCGGTCTCAAGATGAAAAGCAAGGAGCCGGCTGGGCCGGAAGACCAGCCAGTACCATCAGAAGTAGCGGAGAAGCTGGTAGATCTGACCGGAGATGACTTGAAGCCCCTTACTGTTAAACAGATCAAGAAGGTAAGCTAATATTTAAATAAACATGGCTAGCCATTTCTTTTTCCCTAACGTAAACCAGTTTTGGGTTAAGTTTTTTCTTGAAGATTTTGTAGTTTAGAAAATCAATTTTATGGTGTTTAGAAATTACAAAAAATTTGATTTCTAAACTCATACAATTCGTCGAAGACAATCAATCAATCAGTCAATTTGTCGATTCGCGTCGCCTTTTTTTCCCCGATAAGTATCATCTATTTCGATACCCATCACGTCTGTGAAGTATACACAAAAAAAGCAGATTAAAAAAAAATAGGTATCGGCGCTCCTTATTCTGTGGCGTTTCGCTAGCTATTTTAATTTGACCCCTTAATGACACAGACAGAGAGGAGGCAAGTGTCCCAGCAGTGGGAACGTTATAGGCTGATTATGTCATCCGCAAGTCGCGGGCGAAGGGCTAGTAGATCATAAACCTATTACCTAGACCTCGAAAAACTCAAGCGGATTACCACCTACTTAAGTGTCCATTTCCGACACTTCATTAGGTACACACTTTTTCATACATACTTTGATAATATTGCATTACCAATCACAGTACAAACGTTTAGCTTTTATTACCTTTGGAACCTGCTCTTGGCCACCTTTTTTTTTTGAAAACTTGCTCTTTTTGTTTTCAGGTCAGTTTATTATTAGATGCAGCTTTAACAAATACCGAGGAGGCCCTCATAGCAGCGGAGAAGGCCCGTTTAAATGCTCTCCGAGAAGTAGGAAACCACCTTCACGAGTCTGTTCCAGTGGATGATGATGAGGACCACAACAAGGTGGAGAGGACACACGGAGACTGTGCCTACAGGACTAAGTACTCTCATGTGGACCTCATTTGTATGATTGATGGTAAGTTAATATAAAATCAGGGAAATTAATTATTAAGTAAATTGACTATTAAGCAACAGCTATGCGATAAATCAACCCTTATTTTCTTAAACTATTAGAAGCCCCTTTTAGAAACATTGATTTGAATACTAAAACCTACCATTCCGTAGCCGACCGCAGGCTGCAGAAGCAGACATCGCGCGACGTGCTGCCGCGACACGATTGTTTCATACAATCAAGATAGTTAATTGATTCAGGCGTAAGTTTTCGGAAATCCATTAAAAATAAAATACAACAGACGCAAAATATACTAAGTAACCTATTCCGCTTAACTATTCTTCAAGAGTCATAAAAACCCTGTAATAAATCGACACGTGCTTCACCTCTCAACGAGGCATCCTCAGGATGACGATTGACCAATTGCAAACCAGAACACGACGTGTTGCCACACCGAGCGCTGGACCTCTGAGAGTTTCTCTGCGTCCAGCGCTCGGTGTGGTCGTGTTAAGCCGAATAGGTTACTAAATATATCTACGTCTATTGTATTTCATACAATCAAATGAAATCAAATCTCTATTTCCTGTAAAAATAAACAAAATACCGTAGATGAAATCGCGGCTGTGGTGGCCGCGATTTTTTTTTTTTTTCTAGTATCTCATATATTTATATAATATCAATCACTAATGTATCATTAGGTATGGATGGCGAGCGAGGAATTGCAGTGGCTGGAGGACGCGGGTACTTTCTCAAGGGAGCCGCAGTGTTCCTAGAGCAGGCGCTCATACAACTGTCTCTCAGGATGCTGCTGAAGAGAGGCTATACACCACTTTACACTCCGTTCTTCATGAGGAAAGAGGTATGTGCGAATGACATAATAGTTCGCAATAAACAGTCAAATAGATGCAGATGTGTAGATTTTTTTTTCCTTACTACCGATTTATTTTCGAGACATTCTTAACACCAGTTTTAGTGTCAGTAACACCATTTACACGAGCTTAGTAGCTATGCTTAGCATAGTGCGTGTGAACAAAAACCGATCTTATTTACTAAGCGACAAGTACGGTGCAGTGAGCAGTGGTGGCCCAGTGGTAAAGGCCGCAGGTTCGAACCCCGACAGGGGCTTTACTTTGTGTAAATAATTTCATCACCACTGCTCTCAAAACGGTGAAGGAAAATATCGTGAGGAAACCGGCATGTCTTAGAACCAAAAATTCGAGGACATGTGATATCTACCAACCCGCACTGGGCCCGCGTGGTGGATTACGGCCCACTCCCTCTCATAGAGAGGAGGCCTGTGTCCCAGCAGTAGGAACATTATAGGCTGATTATGTGTATGTAAGTACGGTGCTCATTTTGTACCTATAAGGCCTGTGGAGTTCCTCTTACGCTGATATCGGTCGCGTATGCGTATATACTTTTCTATGTAGCACCATACTACGATGCTGACGTCCGCGGCGCGTACTACGTTGCTACGCGTACGCGACCGACATCAACGTCAGAGGAATTCAGGCCTAAGGTATTTTTTAACCATTTTCGATTTGCAGGTGATGCAAGAATTAGCTCAACTGGCTCAATTCGATGAGGAGCTTTACAAGGTGGTTGGCAAAGGGTCCGGTGGTTGGCAGAACAAAGGGGGCGGTGCCGTTGAGGAGAAGTACCTCATCGCCACCTCTGAGCAGCCTATAGCTACGTACCATATGGACGAGTGGCTGCCTGAGGCTTCATTACCACTTAGGTGAGGAAACCTACTGAGAAATATTAAGAACACACCATGCTTTTTGCAGATTCCTAGAAATTTATACTGAAAACATTTTTCTTAGACTACTTACATATGAGTATGAGACCATAAGTCACTTTCCTATCATTTTAATTTCTCTTCGATTTTAAATTCGAATTCTGTTTACAGGTATGCAGGTATTTCGTCATGCTTCCGTCAAGAAGTAGGTTCCCATGGACGAGATACTCGCGGTATCTTCAGGGTGCATCAATTTGAAAAGGTTAGTCATTTAACTTTATTTGATTAACTCATAAATATTTTTGAAAGGGTTATGGGTATCTAGTCGATGCCAATACAGTGTGGATGAGCCATATTCCTAACGCCGAACCAACCTTTTTCTTGACAACGCCTCATGGGAGATGATGGACGAGATGATAACCAACGCGGAAGACTTCTACAAGCTGCTGGGCATCCCGTAACGCGTCTTAAACATCGTGTCAGGGGCCTTCAACCACGCGGCCTCCAAGAAACTCGACTTGGAGGCCTGGTTCCCCGGCTCGGGGGCCTTCCGTGAGCTGGTGTCCTGCAGCAACTGTTTGGATTATCAGGCTAGGAGCCTTCTTGTTAGGTAACTCAAATAGAAAATTCTTCAATTGATGGTTGTTACTCCCGTGAGTTATTGGCCGACGAATTTTTGGACTCAAACGAAGTGTCTTTTAGGGTTCTCATGCAGATGAGAAAAGCTGAAAAGTCATATTAATTAGGTAATGTTTTTTGGAAGTTATAATACTTTTATCTTTCTTTTATTTATGACTAACTTCTGCCCGCATCTTCGTCCGCGTGAAATTTCTTGTTCCCAACACATCGCATCGCAAAGCCAGCCCGCGAAAAAAAAAATCAGCTATTTCCTACATTTATGTTCGCATAGCTCGTCAAAATGTAGGGAACAGCTGATTTTTTTTTCGCGATTTCAGGGTTGGTCCGATAGTGAAAGTTGTTCATAATGATGAGTACAATGACACCTTGAGAGATTTCAAGATACACCCTAAAGAGTAGGTATAGAAAATATTCTATACCTACTCTTAGCAATAGCTTAGGGCGAATTTCACCAAACTTTTATACCGAGTATAAGTCCTATCCTGCGAATAAATTTTGAATTTTTGACAGTTTTTCCATACAAAAACTGTCAGACGACAATTTTATTCCAAGGATAAAAGATATCTGACTTTGATGAAATCAGCCCTTAGTGTTATAAAATCGTGTCTTCTTATTCCGTAAAATCATCTGCCAAATAACTCAACAGCACCTGATGATGTTTTCTTCTAGATACGGGCAGACCAAGAACATGAACGCAGCTACGGAGTACGTGCACATGTTGAACGCGACCATGTGCGCTATGACTCGTGTCATTTGCGCCGTACTTGAAGTTTACCAGACTGCAGAGGGCATCAAGGTAAGTCAGGCTAAAGTTCCTTGCCTTTATGCAATTTTTTTTTCTCTTTCGAGTGCATGTTAATTGCCGAGTGGGCAAGCGAGTCAGTGCGCTGCGCTGTGCGGGGGGCACTCGGTTTAGAAAATAGAACAGGTCCGAATGACTGTCTCACCCATCTACTCGGTATGTGTGATCAAGGCATGAGTTGTCTGGCTTGGTATGCGTCCTATGACACATCCTATGGGACGCATATTTACGCAAGTAGATTGAACAGAAAGGTAAAGGCTAGTTAGGGCTATTTTTTTTTCCAAGACAATTTGTAACATAAACCGTTTCGTTTTTTTTGTTTTGTGTACTAAACAAACAAAGATCGGGAATCCCCAGTTCATAGACAAACTTTCTTATTTTTTTATAAGCGACTCACTCACTCGAGTCATACGCGCCAAGTTTAAATAAGCGAAAGGCCGAAAGGTGTCTTTATAAAGCGTAAAACTAGGAGTCGTTTTGTTGTTATATCAGGTTGTTAGCGTTAGTGGGTAAGCCCCCTGAGCATATTTTTCATCTTACAGGCACATCTAAAAGGGGCTAACTGCGTCTGTGGCAATATAACCTTTATTTCTATAGCTCTAAGATCTTGGAATGGATGCCTGAACAGTACCAGGAGTTGATCCCCTTCGTGAAGCCAGCACCCATCGACCTGGAAGCAGCCGCCGCCGCTAAGAAGCATATCAGCCCGGGAAACTTTCGCCATAAAAGCTAATTTTGCAATAATTTAAAACTTTTGTTAATGATGATGATTGATTAATATATTTTTTGCTTGAAATACATACAATATATTTAAAGATTTCTTAATTTTATTTTTATCGTTTCCGTGGAGGAGTACCTTACATACTTAACGTTTAATTCTGAAAAAAATATTTTGTATACGAAACCACCCACTTGGCCGGTTTTAAAATTAGTATAGATAAGTAAGGAGGTACTATCTCCATTCGTTGGTATCGGCCTTAGTCGATTCCAGTTAGCTACAACAACGGCCGCATTGTAAACAACTATTATAGATAGGAAAATTGTGATAATGACGAACAGAATAATCTTATCACTGGGAATAACAGTGAGTAAAGTAGGTAACTACCTAAATAGCATGACTAAATAGTCGAAATAGAGGACATACGTAGGTAGTGTTGAATAAAACATCATCATGCTATTTTCGCCTTTATTGTGACAAATAGGTATATCAGTCAGCGCCGATTATATGCAATGCAAACTTATACTATTTACATTCGTCAAGATACCAAATGATTAACAATAATCTTTCAGAATGTGGATGCCTGTTTGTATGTTGGCAAAGGACATACACTTACAATAATTATCCTTTATTATGCTTGTTCCTTGCTGCCTTGTTTTACGGGGGTAGATCAATATATCGGCTGGATTTGTCACCGTCCCCTTTTTAAGAATGAAAATATTTTATGGATTTAACATCATCATGTTCGGATCGTCTATGGTGCAGGTGACTAGACAATTGGGATACTAGCAGATGGGACATGTCTTCTCAGACGCCGCAATAAATATGGCCACCAACTGGGGCCAAAACAGTATTAGCAACAAAGATGTACCGTAAGAACATCATCAAACTCATCATCTTTACCAATACACAAACGGGTCCGCCTGGTGACGGGACTTTCGCATGACAACATAATAGGTACAAAAAGCATTTAATTTATATCACTTCCAAAACATAGCGCTGCAGTGTTTAACAAAATATTCGTCCTGCAAAAATCCCGTCTAATTCTAAGCTATACATAAATTACAATACATAAACTGTACAAAGAAGGAACAAAGCGATCCTAATACCTTAAAAAACGATTAAATAAATTGCATTTATAGTTCTACAACGTGACAGTGGTTTCTACAACACTTCTAATGTGCGCCCTTGCTGTGCGTTTGCACAGGCGAAACATTCACAACCAAACATGTTGAAATCTCTAGTTCCTGTCAAAAATTGTATGGAACATTCGACAGAAAATAGAAATTTCAACATGTTTTGTTGTGAATGTTTCGCCAGTGCAAACGCACAGTTATAACGTTACGATATTATCGTGGATGTCCACGTCCACGTCACGGCATCACGATATCACAGGAAAGTAAAAATAGGAAATATATGAAAACGCTTTTACATTTCGGTCAACGATAACGTTATAACGTGCAGGTATTTCCATACATTTTATGTACGTGGACGTGAAAAGCGCACATTATGTACTACATACAGTCCGTCTCACTAAAGAAGTCTCGCAGACGCGGTGCTCATGAAACGTTCCACTTATTGCAGCGGAACTTCTCTCGTGAAACGGACTCTAAGTTAAACAGTGACTTATTTAGTTAAATATTGACAATGATAAACAAGCTTATATGAAATAACGCTATAATAAACAATCCGTAACTCCAAATTACTTTTATTACTACTACAAGAATTTTCAATAAGTAATATTGAGACATTATTTATATTATTTTACTTATAAGATCTTATTTACACAGTCTTAATAGTGCAAAAAACCCTACATTATATTATTGAGTAACTCGTTGATAGAAGCGAGAAACAATGGGTCAGACAATGAAAGAAATTGCGTGCAAATATCTGGTACAAGTATCACGATATCTACGTATTTATTACTTTTATAAATTCACGCAAACATTAATTTGCGTTTATCTACACCCATCCCTACGATTAGCTGTCGTATCCACGAGCGATTTTATCGCGCACTCGATTTTAAACGCAATGCTTAGCTCCTAGAGTTGAAAATCCAACAGCGTTTTTTTGACGCGCTGGGATGCACTCTGTTGGATTATCAATGCTCGGCTCAACGCAGAGAGTTGATAATCCAGTACAAGTAAAAAAAAACGTAACGCTTTTACGAACAAGTTTGCCTGCAATTTACCTCAAACTCCAACATCATCAACTCATCATCACAACTCCAATATTACAAGTATAAAGATTACATTCGGTATAAGTAGAATTATTTCCTAACGACGACGCTGTATAAATGTGCAGATTGATCGATAGATGACATCATGACTACGATCGACCGACATGGACACTGTAATTATCCTGACCGTGAGTACCTACCATGACGCGCTGCTACGCGACAGGAGTACATACAACGTACTACAAAAAGTAGCATTCAATATTCATCGAATCATGAATGAACGCATGAACTATTAAATGAAAATAGCTGAGCTGGCTGACTATAAAATCATAAGATTCAAATTGAGATTGAAAGTGTGTTACTCAAGGGTCCTGGCCATGGATGAATAAGATAGTATATTTGTCTATGTCCGGATGAGTACATTAAACATCGTCACAATAATGCAAAGCAACAATGTAAAAGATGTAACTACTTAACACGCGAATCGGTTCAAAATGAGTTGTAGCAAGCTATCTGTATAGTTATTTCTTTTGCTGACTGTACCATTACCAATTACAAGAATTTAGCGTAAATAACGTACCTATATTATATTTAACACCATATTATAGACAAGGGTCCCGAAAAGGTCAATTGCAATAGTCATTTTTTACGTGAATGATACACATTGATCCGCAATTTGATCAACTACCAAATGCAATTGAAGCGATTGACAATATTACTAATTGATCGCTTCGGACCGGGACCCCCTAAAGCTACATAATCAAATGCGTAATTAATGTGCCACTAACTTAGGGTAGGTATAGTTTATTAATAATATGTATATTATGTATAAAGGGCACTACACTCGTCACTTCACCTATATAGTTGTTCACGAGAAAAGGGAATAGACATAGGGGAAACAATTTTTTTTTTAAGTGAAATGTCTTTAGACTTGTTGAGCGATTTTTGGCAAGGATAACCTTACAGATTCGCTAGTGTTTCACTATAGAATATAGATGGCGCTAATACCAGTTTCATGTTTTCATTTCTGTCCCAGTCCCCAGGACGGCCATTTTTTTTTGTTCCAGTACAAATATGGAGAAACGATACTATCGGTGCCATATTCACAGTTAATGGATATATTAGATGTACATTTACTTCGTGCGCAAAACTGCCTTTTCTATTCGATAAATATCCACAAAATGTAGTGCCTCTAAAATATTAGGATTTAAAACCGTTAATATTAACTACATTACTATGCATCCCTTGCCTCAACATGGCACAATGATTAACAACCAGATCACAACGCCCTAAAGCACTTCAGATAATGATGATTGTATTATTGTCTACCACTTAAACATGGGAACCCTGCATTGTGCGCAATGCACACCAACGGCGCCGGCTTATCAGGGGTTTACGTAACAGACATGTACTCTTCTAAGGCAGTGGTGCAAAGGACCGCACATATTGCCTGTTATGTTTTAAGTCCCATGAAACAGGGACAGAGCATGTTGCTAATAATTTACGGCCTAGACTTGCCTCACATAAAGCTAAGCAAGTTTAGGATGTCCAATGAGTTGCGAGCTTGTTGCCAGTCGCAATCCGCCATTTTATAGCAAAGTGAAGCTTATAAATATTAAATATTTGTAAAGAACCCTGGCTAGGCTAGCCGCGTTGGTGTGAATCACGACTAAAATATCTAAAGAGAGTTTTATCGATATGAACTCGCCAACAACAGCCAAAGTCGCAAATATTATCAGTCAAAAGTTACAATGTAAACTTAACTTTTCTTTTTATTTCTTTTTAAATACATATTTGTTACATTTTTAAATATTTTTTATAAAAAACATGAAAACAAAATATTTAAAAATATAAAAAATAGTAGCCCATCGGCATCAGGATCAAGGTCCAAGCTGCCGGTGGTCAGGGCTCTAGAGAAAGGAACCTCCTCACTATGCGTGCCGTGTCCAGGAGTACTGCTTTCTGAATCAAGCCCTTGACCCAGTCGTGCAATGAGAGCCTCCTGAGATATTGGTCGAGGCTCTTCGCTATTAGGCCATTGACCGTAACGATTATCGGTACAATGATTGCAGAGTCCACGTCCCACATGTCGACAACCTCGTGTGCTAAATCAAGATACTTGATTTTTTTATCTTTCTCAGCTTTCACGAGATTCTCGTCATGAGGGACAGAGATATCAACAATCATTGCACGGCGCTCTCGTCGATCTATCACCACAATATCAGGCTTATTGGCTACAATTGTCCTGTCAGTGATGATAGATCGATCCCAGTACAATGTGGCGTCACCATTTTCGAGAACTGGGTCGGACACATACCTGTAGTAAGGTACTTCATACTCCACAAGGTTGTACACACGGCTACACATCAAGCTATACATTTCTAGTATAAGCTGACCTCGCATTGTACGGAAATCCTATACAATGCGAGACCAGCATAAGCTGGATTTGTATAGCTTGATGTGTAGCCGTGCGTACTGCACGGCAAGTTGCTGGTGGATAATCCTAGCTACTAGATTGTGTCTGTGCATAAACTTAACTTTATTATTACGATGATTAAAATTGTATTTTGCATCAAACACATTGAGTTATTTCATTGAATGTTCAAATAAATATGTTATAACATATAGTTATCTCTAAGCCATTTTCCTTTGATTTCAAACATGTTTATTGATTTAATGATTTTCTGAACTATCTGTCTACCTCTTCCCTCACTCATTTTTTATACTAGCACATCTCGTAATGCTATATCAATTATCTAGTTTAATGGTAGCTACATAATTATTACTTCATTAAAGGCATGTTAACTTAAGAATGAGACTTGCTATTAACATGGCCACCTACTGGCCATAACTAATATTTAAAAAGTACCATCGAAAAGTAGAACTTGAGACGCGCCAAAGACCTACCTATTTATAGCCAGGTTACAGTAGGAAAGCAACACAAATTAACCTCTCATAGTGAAAGTACCTTTGTTAATATACAGCCGGATTAATTTATATTATAGTCTTACCCTGGGTCCTAACCGAAAGCGAACGTCGCGCGAATATGCGATCATTTACGCGACTTATAATATAGCCGAAACGATCATTGCGCGAATCAACAAAAAGTGTGCACGCGATCGGTCACGTGCACACTTTTTGCTCGGAAAGCCGGAAAGCGCCCTCTGTCGGCGTGACCACGCGTTCAGGTTCACCGAACAAACAGTTAGAAGATCGCTTTTATATAGGACGCGGGGTAAGACGTACAAACGGGACTTGATTGATCACACAAGTACTTAAGAATAAACGAGCGCAAAACTCGCGTACCACGAGTACGCGAGTTTTCGCGGACAATCGCTTTCGGTTAAGACAGGGCCTTATGCTGAATCTGTCAGTGTAAGGAGTATTGCAGTGGTAGCTAGATGTTAAGGCGAAGGTCTCAAGTTTGCATTAACAGACACTTCAAATATGTTACAACTACCTACAAAATGTAACTAAAATTGTGATTACACATTGTTATATCCTAAAGTACATTGATATTAATGAGGATAACCAGTGACAAGTTACATCTAATGTTCTAGTTTACGATTATAGAGTAAATGCAAATTTTCTAGATACATAGAGCATGAATAGGTGTAAATACTTGTACATAACTATATAACATTAAATATTAACTTTCATTCAAAGGAAAATTACACATACAATGTAATTAATGAAACGTGTGTCAGTGACTTCTTATGAATACTATACTTACATATTATATTGTAAATAATAGTCTGTGATGTGACTTTTAGGATTATGTTGAACTAAACAATCTATATGCTGCTATAAAAAGAATTTGAAAGACAATTTTTGATATTATATTTACATTTTATTGTTCATTACACAGATTATCATAGAAGTAAAAACTCAAAGTAAAAATAACGACCTACTTTGTATGGTGTCAAATTACACATTGAAATAACAATACAGCAATATTATTGTTCAGTTTGTAGACATTAATAAGGTCTTTAACTTCCCTAAATACGATGTTCTCTTGTTTTGTGGGATACAAAAGTGTTAAAATATAGCATGTTCTACACAACACATACAATAGGTTCAAAGCCAAATCATTTATATAAAGATTACAGGCGCAGAGAAATGTTTATCAAGGTAGGATCATGGTTCTGAAGGCATTAGCCTCAATTGCCCACTGTCAGTCCAGCACAAGTTGCAACTTCATTTGAGTATGACTCATCATCGATTTCATACAAATCACAGAGTATTTCATTTCTGGCAAGTACTTAAGGGTACAATGCCAGAAACGACGCCACTATTAGCACGCCAGCTGAGCCTTCTGCCGACATTTGTGCATCAGAGCACGCAAAGTGAACTGCCGACGAGCTAGGGTACGCACTTGCTTCAAGAATGTATCCAAATCAATCACTTCTTTGCGTAGTGCTTCTCCCATGTAGTAAATAGCATCTTCTAGAGTAGCTTCCTCGGCAAAAGCATTTAACAGCTGTGAGTATAACGGAGCAGTGGTCACAACGGCTTCATCCACATCAATCCCCTCTTGTTCCTGTAAGCGTTCAATAGCAGTGTGCAATTCTTTCTCTTTCTCCTGCAAGATCGTCACATTCTTATCTAACTCAGCCCTCTCCCTCTGCAGTCTTGAAAGAATATCCTCAAGACGAGACTTGCCCTCACGAAGCTCCTGCTGTGTGCGGCGAAGAGTCTCCAGTTCTGCTATGGACTGCAGAGACTGTTCCTTGAGCCTCCTCCGTAGCTTATCTTCCACAGCAGATAAAAGAGATGCTTTAATATGTTCCTCTGTGATGGTACCACCAGCTACATCCGTTGCAACAGGACCACCATAGCCAGCTGCTGGTGGATAAGGAGAAGTTGTTGCAGCAGGTGGATAAGGCATGCCATTGGTGCTAACTGCACCAGGATATGGAGCCCCATAGCTAGGATATGGCAGATTTGAAGTTGTTGGATAAGGAGCTTGAGTTGGATACCCTGGTTGTGGGGCGCCTTGAGGGAATGGGTATCCAGCAGGTTGTGGCATGAAGGAATTCACCGGATAGGGCGCCCTGGTTTCATTACGAGGCTTTGAATAAACCGGTGGCAGCTCTCCAAACGCAGAGATCATACATTGAATGAGCTTCTGTAGAGTGGAGCCATTTTGCGTCCATTCGTGTAGAAATGGTAGGTATACTTTTCCGTTGCTATCGACATATTTTGATACTTTAATAGACATGTCTGACGTGGGTTTGACGAAACACAGCGGCGCATTCTGGGGGTGAGTGTCCATTAGCCAGATACACACAGGGATGTTATAGAACGCTCCTTTATAGTTAACGGGAATGGTACCTTCGAGGTTCAGCAGGTCTTTTCTGGCGCCGTTGTTAAACACAAAGGCTTCCAGACGATAGGTCAAACTTCTGTACACTTGAATCAAATTAACCACTTCACGAGACGTGTAGTCGCGGTGTTTATATTTGGATAGATACTGCTTAAGCACTAAATCGTCGTTAGCCATGATTAATTATTAATAGAATTATGTTATTAAACGAAATACAGCGAATAATTGAAGAAAATTACAGAAAATCGCACAATCAGAAAATCACATCGTTCATAGACAGCTTCAGTGATGTCATCATACAAATTTATAAAATAGTCAGATTTTATTATTGATTTATATCAAATCGACTAAAATACAAAATTGTTTTAGATCGATTCGGAGCATATATTCGGATTGTGGGCATTTTTTATTCAAAATGAGATAGCAACCCTTGGATTGGTTTTTGCTATGTAGAATATATGTAGATGCTAGTACCCAATGCTACCCGTAGCTCTATACCTTTCATAGATTCCGCGCCGCCACTGAAGTCCTTTTGACGCGGCGCTAGTGTCTATGTCATTGCATCACTTTTCAAAAGAACATATTATAGTTCCACAATTTTCCGCCGGCCTTTTTTCGTGCCACGCACTCTAAGTGGATAAATAAATAATAAATCATTTATTTTGACCAAACATTGTACACATTTTATAAACCTGCCAAACTGCGCGGCAGTTTGTCGGCAGGATTAGCGCTCGTCTTAAAAACATTTGGTTTACACGATCTAATTAAACTTATCTAACTTAGGTAGAAACATAGTACAAGGACGGTAAGTTTGTTTTTTTTTTTTTTTTTTTTTTTTGTTGTCCCTCATCCTGTTAGTTATTGTCACATGTTGCGACCATTGCATTCAGCAGTTCAGCCTTTAATTTACTCCCCAGTGTTCGCCTGCTAATTACAATATTATCTCTTCTCAGCCAGTCGATACTATTGAACAGTGTAGGGGTCAAATACTTATTGGTTCTTTTGCCATAGTAATTTTTTACTGGTGCTCGCACGAATTTACGTTCTCTAACACTTCTAGTATTATAAGTGTTTTGCACATGTACTTTGAATTGGTCGTTATAGAACTGCTCTAGAACCACCAAGTACTTGACCTTTTCATGCACGGGAAGCACCTTACATACAACAAAAAGTCTTTCATAATTTTCTTTACACTCGAGGTTTATTTTTGGGTTAACAAGGTATTTCATAAATCGAGTTTGCAGCGATTTTATACTGTTCAAATAGGTTTTAAATGTACGGCCATAAGTATTCAATCCGTAGCTTAGCAATGACTCGGCGAGGGCAAAATAAATGACACGCAGCGTTTTCCTACTCAACGGTGCCTTCAGCATATAGAACTTACTTAACACTGACCTAAGCTTTGTACACACTGTATCAACCTGTGTCTTCCAGTTTATGTTACGGTCCACCCACAGACCTAGATACTTAAATTTACTGACATACTCCACCGCTTGACAGACACAGTTGACATTTCCGACGTGCATACAATCGTAGGTGTGGCCCACTATACCTATATCCACACTGCCGACATTTTTAGCCACAAGGTTGTGCGGCGAGTGCACATGCATCACTTTCGTCTTACCTAGATTTAGTATGATACCGTTATCGTGCGCCCATCGGGTAATATTGTCGAAGTCAGCTTGCAACACAGCCCTGACCTCCTGTATGTTCTTAGAGGAGTACATAAGGCACATGTCGTCCGCATACATATAAACCCGACATTTCCCAACTACATTACTGACGCTATTGACATGCATGACATAGCCAACTGGTCCATATACGGAACCAGTTGGAACACCAAGGTTTACCGCAGCTTCTTTCCCAACCACTCCCGAAATGCAGGTCTGTAAGGTTCTGCCAGTCAAGTAGTTCCGGAACCATTTGTTTGTGGGCCCTCTGATCCCACACTCATCCATGGCCTGCACCAGCACCTCGTGGTCCAAGGTGTCAAACGCCTTTTTATAATCAATAAACAGCGCCAGGACCTGATGACCCTGGTCCAGACTACTATTCATGTCTTCCGAGAACTGTGATAGTGCTGATGTTGTGCTACGACCGCGCCTAAAACCGTGTTGTGCCAGTATACTATTCTGTTCTAAGAATTCGCCAACCTGACCGACTACTATCTTCTCCACTATTTTATTGATTACTGATAAGATAGCGATGGGTCTATAGTTAGCGTACTCTGAGTGCACTCCCTGTTTAAAGATGGGCCTAATTAAAGCTTTTTTAAGTAGGGTTGGATATTCCCCTGTCGATAAACACAGGTTGACAAAGTGCGACAAGACCGGTGAGATTTTATTCTTGATTATTTTTAAGTCAATGACTCGAATGCAATCAATGCCCGGCGCCTTGTCACTGCTCAGCTGATCGATAACTTTACACACCGCGTTGCTCGACACTGGCCTAAATAGAAACGTTACATCACTTGCCATAACATACTTACTTCTGTCTAATAATTTTACATTACAGTTATGTTTTATACTAATAATTTCCTCAGTAAATGTATCTGCAAAGTTGCTACATATATTATACATTGTGTCTTTAGTTCCAAAATACATTTTAACAATATCATCTATATTTGCTTTTTTTCTACCTGTCCAACTATTTATTTTGTCCCAAATTTTTTTTGGGTCGCCATTACACTTCTTTATTTCATCTTGCCGAAATTTATTTCTAGCTTTAAATATCAATTTGTTTACTTTATTTCTAAATCGTGTGTATTCTAATCTTTTCGTGTTATTGTTAGGTGTCTTTTTCCAATCCCTAAATAAATGATGATGATAGACGTGCGTACTTAAAGGAGAGCCGAGTAGGGTCGCCGTCGGTGAGTGGTGAGTTGGTGACACACGTGAAACTTGCTCAAATTTCAATGTCAAATTGGCTCGCAGCTGGCGACGATGACAGACGACGAGACAAGGCGGGATATGAGCAAAATTTCAAACCTGTTGAAGTGCTGACGAACTTACTCACCAGTTTTTAAATCCGCGTCCTTAGCATGACACACGGGTAACCTCGCCAAGCCATATGTACGCGTACTTGATCGCACGTCTATCACTCCTTTTAATGTCTGCGTACTTAGCATGGCACATGGGCACGGGCGAGTAAGCTCGTTGAGCCATAAGTACGCGTACTTGCTCGCACGTCTATCACCCCTTTATGGCTATTTAGTTCTTGAGCTTTCGAGCAAGTCAAAGTCAAATCATTAAATATTTCAAAAGCTTCAACTGTATCAATTTTGAGAATCCTTCATTGGAACTAAAATCAGAATCGTTACTTCGAATAAAATGTGGTTGGTGCAATAAATGTTAATCATACCGTTAATCGTGGCCTCTTTGTTCCGAACTTTTATTTATTTTATTTTTTTCAAAAAATGAGAAGCTTCTATGTTCGTCTGTATGGATCTATTTTTTTATGTATGTCCATAGATATTTTCAAGTAAATTGTGGACCAATTTTGAAAATTCTTTTTTCTTTTGTTAGAAAAAGCTGAAAAGACTCCTATGAGGCTATGATACTGCGTTCTGCGTTCCATTGCTCACTGACTGACCCCGACAGCGGTGACGGCGGCGACAGACCTAACCCATTCCGAGTCCTGCTGTGCTGCCACTGCGTGTGGAATGCATTTCTATGCGCTCTTGTTATTTGTCTGAGTTTCTTATCCAGGCTTCCTTAGGAAACTTTTGGAAGGAGCAACTAGTACCAATTCTATTTTTTTTGTGTAAATTTTGATGTTCAAAAGTGGCATGATTGCATGTGACGAACCAACGAAAAGAAATTGAAATAAAATAATTAAGCGGTACCGAGAAATGGTTTATGAGCTTATGTGTTGAATTTTACAAATCACATCACATCGAATTTTGCCGATAAAGATATTATTTTGAATCTTGGTTATAATTATGTTACCCAATGATATTGCCCAAAAGATTTGTTTCCCCATTAAAAAAAAAACAACTAAGTCAAAGACAAAGGCACTAAATGTCAAAATATTTCTGATAATTTCTTTTTAGGTGAGCTGTCAACGTTGCGAAACGTTTGATTGCAGTTCGCCTGTTTTAATCCAAGTTCATCGCCTTGGAACAGTTTGAAATACGTTAATTTGTATTTTAAAAATACAGCACAATGCCGCCTAAGTTCGATCCTAATGAAGTTAAAATCGGTAAGAGTTCATATCAGTGAAAAACATGACTGGTTTCCGAGTGATAGTGTTCTTCAATTTTGTGTGTGTATTTTTGCAGTAAACTTGCGATGCGTCGGCGGAGAAGTTGGTGCCACTTCGTCGTTGGCCCCTAAAATCGGTCCCCTTGGTCTGGTGAGCATATAATTAGATATTCGTAAAAGTTTCCAAAATTCTAACCTAGAAACTTCGCATGGCAGTCCGAACACCTATTCTTTCAATGATACAATAATTTGATGGTATCGCAGAGACCACTCGATGTATGCTCGTGCTGCAAGGCTTTTGTGTATCTTTTCTGAAGAACAACATTATTTACTCAGTACATTATTGCTCACTATGGAGTTAGTTGAAATCTAGTTGTCTCGCTTAAAAGTTTATCATCCTGGGGGGTGCCTCCCTACCAGGCGCGTCCTTCCGGGTGGCGGATGGAAGGAACCCGCGACTCAGGATACTTTCCCTGTCGCGGCTACTCCGAATGTCCAATAAGGAGTCGCGGACCAGGCAATGTGACTGCCATGCTCTCTAGGTATAGCTACATGTGGGATTGAGTAAGTTCATGTTCAAAATACTATTTCATAACATTAGCATTGTTAAATTGCTATTTCTTTCAATAATCTTTCAAATTCAAATTCAAATCATTTATTGTTTGTTACATGTCAATAGAGATGTTATGGTTATAATTGTAGTAACAATGTAACATACCTATAAGGTGTACAATATTTATGAATTTAATTCTTACTTAGGAACTTAATAAATTATTGTAAAATTTAATTCGAATTAGTCAAAATTATACATTATTTAAAGTTATTATACATTAGTCAATTTAAAAATTATTCATTAAAAATATTATACATGTAAAATTTTACTACATAAAAATAAAAAAGTCATAATAAGTCTTTTGAATTGAATTGCAGTTTTTTTGGAACTAGCCAAGAGACATAAATGTTTTTGTCCTGTGAAGAGCCCACATGGTGAAAATAAATCTATAATCTCAATTGAAGAAGATCTATTGCAAAATTCCATTATTTATTTTTTCATTAAGTATGTCTTATTAACATTTATTTCCACTCACAGTCCCCCAAGAAGGTTGGTGACGACATTGCTAAGGCCACCAGCGACTGGAAGGGTCTCAAGATCACTGTGCAGCTGATTGTACAGAACAGACAGGCCCAGATCTCTGTGGTGCCATCTGCGGCTGCCCTGATCATCAGAGCCCTGAAGGAGCCCCCACGTGACCGCAAGAAGCAGAAGAATAGTATGTATCAAGTCAAAATATTAGAAAACAAGGATGTTTTCTTTCGAGTTTTTGTAATGAGGGCTTTCTCTGCTAGTTTTTACTGTATTCTCTTCCACAACCTGAATTCTTATAATATTTATCAATACCACTGAAGTAAATTACATCATTTTAAAATTCAGTTAACCTCAAAGTATCCTTCCAAGAAGATCTTAAATGTGCAGAATAAACATTATTCCTAAGAATTATTATAAAATTACTTATATAAATGTATTTTTTCTTATTTCCAGTTAAGCACAACGGCAACATCACCCTAGAAGATGTCATCGTTATTGCCAAGACTATGAAAGCCAGATCAATGGCCCGTTACCTTTCTGGCACAGTCAAGGAGATCCTCGGTACTGCACAGTCCGTCGGATGCACAGTTGAGGGCAGGCCTCCCCACGACCTCATTAATGACATCAACACTGGTGCTCTTACCATTGATGAATAAACCTAACATCTAAGTTTAACAATTTTTTGTTTTATTTTTTTATCTAATGCTTCACCCATTATCAGCCATGCTGGTTACAGACCAAGAGCTAAGCTGAGTCGGTTTACTTTACGTCAGCTATGTGAGCCAAGCTTAACTAACTTAGCTCTTGGTCTGCAAACTGCAACTGGCTTATATAGGAAGCACATAGCTAGAAAGTAGATAATGTAGATTCAAGACTTATTATTTAATAGCTGCTGCCAGTGGCTTTGCCCGCGAGGATCTTAATTCTTTTTCTTGAATGAAAGTAGCCTAAATTACTCCTTAAAATATTAGCTATAGTTAGTGCCTTATACGAAGACGCGTCCCTTATAGCAGTTTTACGTTAAGGCTCCCGCTAACAGGCGCGACGCGACTTTAATAAAAACAATTTATGAGAAAACTAAACTTCATGGAAGAACAATAGGGAATATGCATGTGATTCAAATATTTTTTTTTATAAACTATATTACTTCAGAATTATGCCTCCATCAATATTTTTGAATAAAATTTCTCTAAGAGCGAGAAATTAATTTTTAAAAAGTCCCAAAAAACCGTGGGTAATTCAAATACTTGAAAAGCTAAGAGCGGATGTGACGTAACAATCCGGGATAACAATCAAAATGTCAATGTCAAGTCAATCAACAACAAGTGTCAAGTCAATGTCAAATGCTCATACAAAAAGGAGTGTTTGACGTTGACTTGACAGTTGCTTGTTTGTTTTCACGGTCTGTGACGTCACCACACCAAGCGCGCCAAATGGAGGCCTTTAAATAGCCCGGATCGGTTGGATATTTTTAAACTTTTTTTTAAATACTTTAAATTGCTTTTTTGCCGTCGATTTTTTTTTTTACTATTATTTGACGATGTAAATCTATACATATAATAAATCTGTAGACGAGGCGTTTCTGTACAATGAAAAAAAAAGTTGGTGGGGTGTCCAAGAATAACCAAGATTCCATTTCTACCATTTTTGGAATTTTTGTCTGTTTGTATGTTCTTTAGTTTGATTGTTCCACTATCACGTAAAAAGTACGAAATCAATATGGTTAACTTTTACACTCAAATATTGTGTGTAACCCGATGTTTCATTTAGTTTTTGTTTCATCGCAATCGCTTCAAAATATCAAAAGATATATGAATTTAAAGTGTTCAAGAAGGAATTTTCATTACGTAATGTACATACACGTAACGACATCTATTGACGCGAAATGATACATACTACTTAATTACTAGGTTTGTGAGATCGTGTTTTGTTATATGACCGTCATTTTCTTTGCGCGGAAATAGGGAATATGCATGTGATTCAAATATGGGCCAAATATTTTTTTTTATAAACTAGTTTACTTCAGAATGATGCCTCCATCAATATTTTTGAATAAAATTTCTTTTTGAGCGAGAAATTAATTTTTAAAAACTCCCAAAAAACTGTGGGTAATTCAAATACTTGAAAAGGCTAAGAGCGGATGTGACGTAACAATCTGGGATAACAATCATAATGTCAATGTCAAGTCAATCAACAAGTGTCAAGTCAATGTCAAACGCTCATAGAAAAAGGAGTGTTTGACGTTGACTTGACAGTTGCTTGTCTGTTTTCACGGGGTGTGACGTCACCACACGAAGCGCGCCAAATGGAGGGCGTTTAAATAGCCCGGATCGGTTGGATGTTTTTAAACATTTTTTTAACTACTTTAAATTGCTTTTTTGCCGTCGAATTTCTTTTTACTATTATTTGACGATGTAAACTATCGAATAAAAATATTAAAAAAATACATGCATATTCCCTATTGTGTATTAAAATTTTCCAGATGCGTTGTTTATTTATTAGTTTAGTATTAGTGCGATAGGTGGCGTACCTATCTTTCAAATCATGATAATCATGAAAGAATAGTGACAAATGTTAATTTCTTAAAAAATAAAGGTATTTAATCTTTAATTTTACACTTTTCTACATACATAGCTTATTTAGCTTACAGAGTGTTCGAACGTTTTCCCATATATTTTGACAGTATCACTTCGTGCTCGATAGATGGCGTTGTTCATTTATTGTCATTTTCTGAATCGCGGTGTTAAGAGTCTCCGTCGAAGAATGACCTTCACCCAGATATTCCAAATAATTTATAGAGCAGGTATCTTTGTTTTTGACTTCTATAATGTCGATAATAATAATAATAAATGATATAGTGGTGGTGGATCGAACAGAGCGGCGCGCAATGATCATTGACATAACGGTCCCGCATGACGGGAACCTCGTGAAGGCCGAGAAAGATAAACAAATCAAATATCTTGACTTGGCTCACGAGGTTGTCGACATGTGGGATGTGGACTCTGCGATCATTGTGCCGATAGTCGTATCAGCCAATGGCTTAATTGCCAAGAGCCTCGACCAACACCTAAGGAGGCTCTCGTTGGGCAGCTGGATTAAGGGCTTGATTCGGAAAGCTGTACTCCTGGACACTGCTCGCATTGTTAGGAGGTTCCTCTCTCTGGAGCCCTGACCGCCGGTAGCTTGGACCGTGTTCCCGATACCGGTGGGCTACTATTTTTTATATTTTTAAATGTTTTATATATTTTTTTATTCTAATATGTATTTAAAAATATAATTTATATGTGTGAAAAGTAGTAAAGAAAAGATAAATTGTTGGTTAGGTTGTCATTCGTTGAAAGTATTGTTCGGATTGGTTTTGATTTGGTATTTTGATTGGTTTCTTTCATTTGGTTCAAATTAAGAAGTCAAGAAACGAGTCGTTACAGATCGATTCAAACTTAATGGCGGCTTGGAAGTTAGCTTTTAGCTGCGCAGTACCCCACCACTCACCCCGCTGTCACATGAAGTTGTTACTGCGCAGCGACTCGACTCATGTTCCGAGCCGCGATTAAGTTTGAATCGAACTGTACTTTACTTCGTAATTTGTTCGTATGATTCGTGACCGCCGCTCATTCGATTCGATCGTTGTTGGAGTTGATTTGATTCGTTCGACGATTGGACAGCAATAAATACACAAATATTGGCACATGTTTCTGGGGAAAGTCAACAATATATATCGATAAATACGGTTACCGAAGAAGACGATGCCACACACTATCCAGTAGAGTTCCTAGAATCCCTTAACACACCCGGTCTTTCAGCACACAAAATTTGTTTAAAAGTCGGAGTGCCAATAATTCTTCTCAGAAATTTAAGTCCTCCCAAACTTTGCAACGGCACTCGGCTCATAGTCACCAATCTCCAACAAAACGTCATCGAAGCCGAAATCTTAACAGGTTGCGGCGCCGGTGATGTTGTTTTTATTCGAAGAATTCCTCTCATTCCCAATAATTTCCCGTTTAGTTTTAAGCGTGTGCAATTCCCCGTCAGCCTATGTTACGCCATGACCATTAACAAAGCTCAGGGCCAGACATTATCCGATGCGGGGGTGGATCTTAGTATTGGTTGCTTTTCCCACTGCCAACTTTATGTAGCTCTTTCGCGTGTGAGCAACCCTAGCAACTTTTTTGTGTACGCTCCAGGTGGTTCCACCGCTAATATTGTATATAGAGAAGCATTTTCCTAAATAAAAACACAAGTTTTTTGGCAGTTTCTTACTAGGAAAAATCACCAGGCCTGGTCGAAAGATTCCCCCTTTTTAAATGAAGGTACAACTTTTCTAAGCGACATAATTATTGTTTTCCGACATCCATGCGAACGAAGTCGCGGGCACAGCTAGTTATCGAATAAAAATATTAAAAAAAATACATGCATATTATTACCGTTGTCGAGTCGCGCGACAAGTTGCGCCATGCCAGTCTGGACGATTACGTTTCATGTTTGTTTCACGTAAGAAATTAAAATACGATTCTACAAATTCCGCAAAATCTCGTAAAAGTAACCTTTCGTGTCGTGTAAGCTAGAGGAGTTAAAAATCACCTATAAGTTTACAAAAGTACCTGTCTTCTGGCAACCGCTGATACCAAGGGTCTCCGAGATAGACCGCGAACAGACAGATGGACGAAAAACACAGATAACTAACCTAACCTACCTTGTTTTAATACAGAAGCCTTAAAACTCGATTGGGGTAGGTCTTTAAAGTTAGGTAATGCTATTCTGAGTCTTAGTACTATTATAAGTAACGCACCTCCCGTACGTCCGACCGAATATTTTTTTTTGGTCTGAGACAAGAGGCACCTTCGTGGTCAGTTCATCCACCTTCCTACCCTCATAAGTGGCTGACGGAGTAGACCGAGACGATTATTACTACCTATACTCGGTAGTATTTAGTCAGATAGTATTTAGGTAGTAATAAAATGATGTTTGAGTAATATTGGTTTGACTTGGTAAAATTTTAAACTCGACTTTTATCCCCACAAATCCCCAATGGTTTTGAAAATCCCTGCAACGCCGCTGAATATTATCGTCGTGGCACGTATTTCTATAAACTCTCATATGGGCCGTCTGAGTGATTTACTCGCCTCATATTTCGGGCCGCTAGTTTGAATCGAACTGTAAACTGTAAGTTACCTATTTAAATTTAAGGACCGTCAGGATATTGTGAGCCTATCTGTTGAGCGGAGAGTTGAAATAGCCTGAATAGAATTGGAGCAGTTTATTGTACTGTGTATCTACCTATTACAGACCCCATTCAGGAATCTAAAAGGGGTGATTAGACGTGCGAGCAAGTACGCGTATTTATGGCTCGGCGAGCTTACTCGCCCGTGTATAATGCGTAATGACTGCTTTGAAAAGGTAATGGATGAAGGTGTTACACAAGATTTATAACTCGAACAAGTCCATTATCACTTATATGACATCCGACATGGCTGTTGCTGAGCTCACCTATTAGCTGATTGACGTACAGATTAAAAAGTCTGAGAGGTCAGTCTCCCTTGCCCCACTCACTCCGCACAGCCTATAATCGTGCGTGACAAACAATACTTTTTTTAAGGTTTAGGTTTATATTCTTTAACCGACTTCTTCAAAAAGGAGGAGGTTTTTTTTGTAGGTTTTTACCCGATTACTCCGCTAAATTGTGAATCGATTTTGATCATTCTTTTTTGTTCAGTAGGTCATGCTTCAGAGGTGGTCCCATATAAATTTTATTAAACTTTGCATGCGTAGTTTTTGAGTTAGCTTCAATCTCAGACCAACAAAAAAGGAAAGACAGAGCACGCCGTATAGTAATTTTTTTTTAACTATGGCATCTCGTAGTTGATTTAGGAAATCATGACTACTTAACCGGACTTTCCTGTGGCTGCCTTAAGAACTACTCTCAGGGCCTCCAGCCAACCGTACAGCAAAAGTGAAGCCACCTTTTTATCTATGTGTGTGTAAAAAGGGTTGTCAGTTGTTAAAGATTTTCCCTATAACTTGGGGAATAATATTTTGGTTAGGCTAATATTGTACGAGTAAGATATTGTTGAGTATGGTAGTGTACCTCAATTGTTAGGAAGAATTCCGAAACAAAAACATTTTTTTTTACATCGCAAAATAAAATAAAAAAACAATTAAGTACAAAGTGCATTTAGGAGATCACCTTTTATGCAAGAATTGCTTGTGTTAGGAGACTTCGCTCTTTCACTTAGAATTATCCATTAATTGTCAATTGAGTGTTAAAAAATATATATATATATATATGTATATAAATAGGTTAGTAAATTAGCTACTATCCATTTATTTTTATTTTCAGTATTACTTGGAAATCTAAAATATTAAATGCATAAAAAAACAGACATATAATTACTCAAAGTAAAAAATATCGAATGGGGAAATTTGAAATCATATTATGGCAACCCTCGCTCTTTAACTGTCACTGTTTTCGTTCGTTCATTCGTTCAGGTTTTTTGTTCCAAGTAACCTAAAATTCATAGTTATCTAAATTAAAAAATGATGTTATTTGAAGTACTTACAAGTCAAAAGTGATTCCGTGAGACTTTTTCTGTGATTTACTATTGTTTTTACACGTTTTCACTACACAGGAAGGCATAATTATATTTGTTTTGGTGATGTTAACTAGACGACGATTCGTGATGTACTAGGAGCGACGATGAGTATGGTTTCAGTGTAGGTGTGTGCGTGAGCCTGTGTGTTTACTTGAGGGAGCATGGTTTTGTGGCTTCACTTTTGATGTACGGCGTGATCCGTCTTTCCTTTTTTGTTGGTCTGAGGCTTCAATATTACGTATTTTTCCATGTCGACGATGTTTAAGTGACTCCGTCACTGTCTAGACCGTGCAACGTTTAGGTACATTTTTGCATAATGTTGTGAAATATAGTTATCGATAAACAAACTAATGAAATAAATAAAACTTACAATTTTTTTATCAAAGGTTTTTTCTTCATAAGAAGTACCACACATAAATCAGACAAAATCGGACAAAAATGACAGCAAGACATTTATGTAAAGAATTGATGTTTAATTCGATTAATAAATTAAGTGTTAAAATATTGGGATACCAATAATATTAATTAACAATAAATAAAATAACTAAATTAACTTTAATTTTTCTTTAAAACAAAATAAATAGGTAAATACACATATTATTATTATCTAGCTGTCTTTTTGACTGTAGGATAAATAAACAGACTTGAAAAACAAAAGAGTGATTTACCGATTCATTATCACTATCCGTTGAACTGCCACTACTACAAATATCATTGTTTGATTGCTGCAATATATTTAATAGTTCTTCGTCGTCGTATGACATCATCGACAACTTCTCGACACTAGCTTAGAACGAATCATAAAGAGAGCATCAGAGCACGTATTATCACGACGATGGCGCTAGAGCAACTGACGTTTATTCAAAATATGACTTTAGTTGACCTTGAGCCGCACGTAAAATTACGGCGACGGCGTTCGCGGATAGCCTGCACTAGTGACGTTCTGGAATAAGTCGATAATTTATATTTCTGTGTTTATTTCTACATATTATTTGAATAAAGCTTAATGGGTTTTGAATGAATAATTAAATAGTTTGATAAAAAACAGGATGTTTTTTATTAATTTCGCATCAGAAGTTTCTTAAGTGGTACAACACTAGTCTGCGTGAAATCACGGGTTCGGCGAAGTAGGTTGATATTTAGACGTATCACGAACTGGGAACCATTAATTATTTCATTCAATTAGCTACAATATGTATCTAGTAGGTACTGTTAAAAATAAAGAAACTAAACGAAATATACTAAGATTTAGTAAGCAAATTCAACATTTATTCTACATTTTTTAAATGACAGGACTTTTACGTAATATTCCGTCGTGGCGTCTGATGTATGATTCTTAGAACACGTAATATTACGGCGTTGGCGGTTAAAGGGTTAAGTACATTCGAATTTGTGTGGGGTTAGGTACCACAACTAAAAAGTGAAACATCTAAATTCCAATTAAATTTAAAAATCTAATGCAACACGACTTATTACATTACTTATAATATATTTTTTTCTCTTTGTTCCTCTCAATCAGAGCACCTGCCATCTAAGCTCTTCACCATCCTTGGTTGACTGCCTAAGGCAATAAGTCCGCCGTTTGTACTTTTTTTTTAGTGCGAAAAGTTTAAATAAATAAATAAAAAGCCTTTTACAAAAAAAAAAACAACCGACTTCAAAGATATTTTGACCGACTTCCAAAAAAAAACACTAAAAAGTGAAAACTAACTTTAATTACGGACATCGGTGGCAAAAAACGGAAATTGAAAAGCAAATCCACCCCATATAAAAGTTTTATCACCACTTCACCAGTGTATAGGTAACTAACTATTCGAATATGGTTTGTTAACCCTTGAAACTAAAACTATGCTGAAATACATCAATTATAAGGTTTTTGACTAGTGTGTTTAAGAACATGTTTTGTGAAATTACTCTTTTGAATAAAACTGCGCAGACATACATCACACTCATAAGGTTTTTGACCAGTGTGTTTAAGAATATGTTGTGTTAAATTACCCTTGGAACTAAAACTATGCTGACATACATCACACTTATAAGTTTTTTGACCAATGTGTCTATGAATATGTTGTGTTAAATTACCCTTGGAACTAAAACTATGCAGACATACATCACACTTATAAGGTTTTTGACCAGTGTGTATAAGAATATGTTGTGTTAAATTACCCTTTTGACTAAAACTTTTTAGACATACATCACACTTAAAAGGTTTTTCACCAGTGTGTTTACGAATATGGGCTCTTAAATCACGCTGTTCACTAAAACTACATTGACATACATCACACTTAAAAGGTTTTTCACCAGTGTGTATACGATTATGTCGTGCTAAATAATGCTTTTCCCTAAAACTACGTTGACATATATCACACTCAAAAGGTTTTTCACCAGTGTGTATACGTTTATGTCGTGTTAAATCAGCCTTTCGAATAAAACTATGTAGACATACATCACACTTATAAGGTTTTTCACCAGTGTGTAAACGTTCATGTCGTGTTAAATCACCCTTTTGACTAAAACTACGTAGACATACATCACACTTATAAGGTTTTTCACCAGTGTGTATACGTTTATGTTGTGTTAACTCACCCTTTTGACTACAACTACGTAGACATACATCACACTTATAAGGGCTTTCACTAGTATGCTTACGAATATGATATCTTAAATAACCCTTTTCACTAAAACTATGCTGACATACACCACACTCAAAAGGTTTTTCACCACTGTGTATACGTTTATGTCGTGTTAAATCACCCTTTTTACTAAAACTACGTAGACATACATCACACTTATAAGGTTTTTCACCAGTGTGTTTACGAATATGATCTCTTAAATGACGCTTTTTACTAAAACTACGTTGACATACATCACATTTGAGTTTTCCACTCGGGTGAGTTGTAGGGATAACTTTCAAGTCTAATTTTTCTTTTTTCGTTTGCTCGGCTGTTCTTGCATCTTCTAGTTTTGTTCTTTGTGGGTGCAGTTTCGGTTTCTTCGCAACAGCCGCCTCTATGATTAACAATGTGGTAAGTAAGTACAACGTTGCGTACAAAGATTGCCATGCACACAAACTAAAATAACAGTGCTTATTCACACCGAGTTCCTCGTTTTCGGTTCTAGTGTGAATCAGGCAATTTAATTCTATTTTCTGGTGACACTGAATAATACACTTAATCACCAGAGACATAGTACAAAATTATACTAATGATGACATAATACGGTCGTTCCAAAACTATCTGATTGAAGTTTAAACAAACCCTGTTTAAGGGAATTATTAAGACATTCATCTAAGTTTATGTTGGTATTTAGAAGGTATCAACTTAATAATTATGTCACCACTTTTTCTACTGTTTCTTATTT
This sequence comes from Lithophane semibrunnea, assembly GCA_947363905.1. NCBI lineage: Eukaryota > Metazoa > Arthropoda > Insecta > Lepidoptera > Noctuidae > Lithophane > Lithophane semibrunnea. Next base: position 4,516,512 of record OX376205.1, read on the forward strand.
TTTTGGAAAACACAATTTAAATAATGTTAGTCAAGATATCATCATCCTATTGCGTAATTTTATGTACCTACATCATAATTTAACCTTTTCACCGCCACGGACTTCAATAGAAGTTCCGGATTTTCGTGCCACCAGCCCACGACTTCATTAGAAGCTCTTCATTTTAACTATCAAATAAAAATAAATTTACTTTATTTAAAAGCTTTGTTTCCTGTTATTATTTAATATAGCACTGTCTAAAACCCTGTTTTTTAGTTTTCCACACAAAAGAAGCCCTTGTCTTAAAATCGGCAAAAACAAAAACTCAACATTTTTAATGTCCCCTGAACGCCAAGGACTTTATACAAAGTCGGCCAGTGATGGGACGCGAAAGTTATCCCCGTTTGATATCGTCTGTGGAAAAATATATAAATACTAATATAGAAATCAATTTGAGGTCAGCAAAATATGAACTTATAAACTATTTTATAACAAAGTGAAAATTTACCAATTTCGACCTTCAGGTGGGTGCCAAGCCGGAATTAAATAGTTGTAGTTATTGTTTACCAATCCTTGTCGTTAACTATATTCCCATCTCTACAAAACAGTTAGTTGTAACTGCCCCGAGCGCCACGGACTACTATAGAAGTCGTTCTGTGACGTCATAAGCGTACGAGTATCAAGGTCACTTTGGCATAGTGCAGAAAATAAACGGGAAAGCGCGCACGCATCCTTCTTTCCCGCTTTGCTTGTGATAAGATAAAATTAATAAAACATTGGACTGATGAGTTACTAAAAATTATGCACGGTGTACGTAGTATTATAATAATAGGTCTTTACCTATGAAATTGCCGTTCTGCAGTACTGGCCATTTAAAATCTAAATAATTTTTGTTTGGCTAAGAATTCTAATTTCAAATTAATTTTATTTTAAAAACATGGAATTCTTTTTTCACAAGAAGTCATTTGTTTAATAATTAGTGTTACATTTTCATCGCATTTCAATCTTTTTCGTCATCATGGATACGTTAAAAATTCGAGTAATTATGGAATATGAGTACCGTCGTGGCAGCAACGCGGCACAAGCGGCACGCAACATCAACGACGTTTACGGAGCTAACACTACAAACCAACGCACCACCTGTTATTGGTTTGCTCGCTTCCGTTCTGGAAATTTCGACCTGAAAAATGAACCTCGCGGTCGTCCGAAGACTTTGGTCGACAATGACGAATTAAATTCGCGATTGTGGAAGCTGATGATACACAATCTACGGCTGAATTAGCAGCAGCTTTCGCCAAAACAATATTGGTCCATTTGCGTCAAATTGGCAAGGTAAAAAAGCTTGACAAATGGGTGCCCCACGAACTCAATGATCGCCAGCGCGAAGTACGCGTCGAGGCGTGTCTTGCACTGCTCAACAGACACACAAATGAAGGAATTTTGAACCGCATTGTTACCTGCGATGAAAAATGTATTCTGTTTAATAACCGCAAGCGCTCAGCAAGTTGGTTGGATCCTGGTTCAGTACCTAAACAATGCTCTAAACGAAAACTTACCCCTAGAAAAGTGATGGTCACTGTTTGGTGCTCTAGCGCCGGTGTGATTCATCACAGATTCTTACCAACATGGTGAGCATTACTGCAGATGTGTACTGTGAAGAACTGAACACAATGATGGAGAGCTGGCACATCTCCAACAAGCATTGGTCAATCGCTCGTCTCCGCTGCTCCTGCACGACAACGCGCGACCTCATACTGCACAGCAGACGGTCTCCAAGTTGCAAGAACTGGGGTTGGAAGCTCTCCGTCATCCGCCCTACTCACCAGACCTTGCGCCTACAGACTACTACTTTTTCCAGAATTTGGATAACTTCTTGGCGGGAAAAAAATTCAATACCCCAGAGGCAGTACAAAATGCCTTTGAAGAATTTGTTGCCTCCCGTCCAGCTGATTTCTTTAAGAAGGGCATCAATAAACTGCCACTGCGTTGGCAAAGATGCATTGATTGCATGGGTGATTACTTCGATTAATACATATAAAAAATACATGAAAAAAAATTCGTTTAAATTTTTTTAAACAAAACGGCAATTTCATAGGTAAAGACCTAATATCTGTGACGATGTGGAATCGGAGTCGGAAGTGGAGGATATTGACACAAAAGACGATGATTCTGATGTAATTCCAACTAGATAATAATCATAGTCTTTCAATCGTTCTAGATAACCAGTTTACTTTAGCCACTTAAACCCATAATCCAATATCTTTGTTTCCATATCCTGCCAAGTCGTACGACGGGGCCGAAGCCAAATTGCAGAGGCCCGTACCTCTACGATTTGGCTTCGGCCCCTCGTACGCCTTCCAAAGGTCCAGGACCCGAGGGTCCCGAGAATTGTCAAGAGACGTAAAAATAATAATAACGTTATTCATCAAAAAGTAAGTAAAAACAAACATAGACAAAAATCTAAGAAAGAAAGATCATAGACATCCTTAATCAGAATTGAATTTAACGTGCTCTGAGGCGCCAAGGACTTGAAATGAAGTCAACAGATGACGTAATGAAACAATTAGAGATGTACCACATTTCTTATAGGTCTAATTGAGTTATGCATTTTTCTCATATTTTTTTATAATTTATACTGGTTTTTCTTACTCACGATAATGTGAAACAAAATAAATATGGAAATATTTAATCAATTTTTATTTATATTCGTAAAGGAGGACCGGACAAAATGGTCCCCACGACCAATAACAACCGGACCTATGCCATTAGATAGGCATTTTAATATAGAGCAACAAATACTATGGCGGCTGTTTTGAAATCGCTGTGTGAAAAAAGTTGTGGCGATGTTTCGCAGGACGGACCTAGACACTATGTTATCGGAACACTTGTATATTAATAATTTCTAGTGGTCTACTTTGAATATTTTCTGTGTAATGTGTGCGATGATAATACAATAATTTCAATATTAAGGTACCATTGAGCTGATCTGATGATGGACCTGGACGCTAGACGATGGAACTCTTAAACAGCTACAAGCATACCCATCGAGTGTGGGCTCATTTGATGTGTCTCAACGAGTCCTGTCCATTTTACCTGATGACGAGGACCTGATGGCTGACCTGGACCTTAGATAACAGAACTCTTGATTAGCTTCTAGTATACCAATCGAGTGTGGGCTCATTAGATGTATCTCAACGAGTCCTGTTCATTTTACCTGATGACTGACCTAGACACTCTACATCAGATACAATGAACAGGACTCCTTATGACACGTCTAATGAGTCGACACTCGGTGGCTTTACTAGTAGCCATTTAAAGGTTCCAGGTCAGTCATCAGGTAAAATGAACAGGACTCGTTGATACACATCTAACGAGCCCAAACTCGATGGGTTTACTAGTAGCTATTAAAGAGTTCCGTTATCTAGCGTCCAGGTCAGTCATCAGGTCCTCATCATCATGTAAAATGGATAAACTTGCTGAGACACGTCTAATAAGCCCAAACTCGATGTGTTTACTAGTGGCTATTCAAGAGTTTGTCCAGATCAATATTCAGACCAGCTCAGTGGTTCCATATTATCATCAGAATTCATAATTATACATTTGCAAACATTCAAACTATGATAACCAGAAGTGATTAACTATTCAAAGGTTTCAATTATTTAGCGTCCAGATCAGTCCTGCGAAACATCGCCACAACTTTTTTCACACAGCGATTTGGAATGAGCCGCTATATTAGTTATTGTATTATATTAAAATACCTATCTAATGGCATATGTGTGGTTGTTATTGGTGCTGAGACCAGCTTCCATATATTCTTGCCGATACTCCTTTATAAAGCCTGATGTAGGTGTATAAATTTCATTTATCGATAGGAACATACCCTCATCACTACTGATTACTATATATTTCGTTATACATTTATAGCTTGGCGCTGGCGAGCGCATCGCGTTCTGTGTACATGGGCGGTGAAAAGGTTAATGAAATTGAAATATTTATATAGTTTTATACCCAAAAGTTATTATTGTTCCAAACATACCATCACTTTGATATTCCTCCTTTGGCTCAATAATATCATCCAGTCCCTCGCAAACAGCTGGTATTTCTTCTTTGATAGCAATGCTTTCTGTTTGAACAACATTGACTATACTTATGTTCTCTATTGGAGATTTAATAAACCCACCTAAATAATCTAAGTGGTCTTGGTCTACTAAAGATTTGGGCTGTAAAAAGATATTTATAGTATTAGGAAAATATGCCAGTCACAGTCCCACAAGCACAAACTTGTTTAATTAAAACTAATCATTATAAAGAGTCCCCCACAAGTGAGGACACTTAAATTCATTGGAGTTAGGTCCAATGTACTCTGGAGAGTCGGCCATTTTACCAGCCTCACAGACCAATGGTATGATTGGTGTGAAGCCGTGAACTCCAGACACAACAGGTATGAGCTTGAGAGAAATCACTTCCATATTATAGTGAAATTAGAAATGGTAAGAATAAAATATGTCCATTGAAGAATATCTCACCTCATAACCCTCAATCATCATCTGAGTGAACAGCTCTTCGGCTTCCAGACATTTTCTCAGAAATCGGCAGCACTGCTTTAGTTTAGCGAAGCAGAAGAAACAAGCCAGAATCGGTCTCCTGTCCTCAGTTATAAACTGCAACGAAACTTGTCTTACACTATTTTGTCTTTATGAAGAAAATACTTTCAATCTTACTCACATGGATTAACTTATTTATCAACTTACTGGAATATCAGTCAGCTTCTCGTACAGTTCATGGAAGTTCCTGTTCACCACTAGACACATGCGAACATTCTGCACTAAACATATTCTACACATTGGAAGTTTTTCCATTTTTGAACTCAAAACGTATCGCTTAGTTATTTAGTTCAGCTTTACATTTTTATTATATATGTACTCTCTGTGTAAACGATTTCGACAAAATTGTGATCACAATTATTTGTGATTCTTGTAGTACCTATAGTAATTGTTGTGATTACTCTACTCCACAGACTACTACTTAGAGATACTACCACAGACTACTTCAGACTACCACAGACTACCACAGACTACTTAGAGATACTACCACAGACTACTTCTCTAAGTAGTCTGTGGACTACTTAGAGATACTACGTATGATACTACTCCGACTCTGTGTGACAGACTGGGGCAGTTGCCACACTTGCCACAGATATATACACAGTTGCCAATGTCCACAGCCACAGACAGAGCACTACTATTACCACAGACTACTTAGAGATACTACGTATACTATTACTAACTCCAACACAACTCCAAATTGAATAAATAAATAACAATCCACAGAGTACATTTTTATCAACAATCACCTAGAATAGGTACTTTCCTCAACTTTCCTGAAGATTTGAATTTTACACAGCACTGAACTTACTAATTAGTTGATTTTTTGTGATGTTGTATGAATATTTCATATACCTTGATTGATTGGAGAAGAGCAAATAAGGGGGCATCACGCTCTGATCCAGATACATAGTTAGTTGGTACCTAAGGCCGGCCTCAGGCCTCATACATACGGAATTCCGTTTCGAAATATCGATTCGGAATTTCGAAGGCAACAAGTCCATGCTCGAGGATCTATAACACACGTAAAATCCTTGCGTAAAGTAGTTCTCCGTTCAAATTTTTCTCCCATTCGAAATTCCGTAACGGAATTCCGTCTGTAAGTATGTGGCCGGCTTTTTGTGTGGATTTATTGCCTTCGAACTTCAGAATCGATATTTTGAAAAGGAATTCCATATGTATGCTGCCGGCTATATAACATGGCGGGGCAGAGGAAAAAAGGAAAAAAACCGATAAAACAAAAACATTCCATAGGTTGTACCTACCAAGGTTTGGTAAAATAAGAACTGAAAAAGTTCCCTTTGGGGCGGCCAGGATAAAAGTGTTTTCGATATGTTTTTTATATTGCCCAAAAGATGGCGTTGATGATGGAATCACGATTTTGCATAACAGGTGGCATTACTCTGTTTTTTCTGTTCCGTGCATTACTGCATCATAGCAGTAAAATTCTTTTTTCTGGGACAGACAGCGGATTTTTAAAGCATGTAGCGCAAGTAAAGGAAAAGTTGTGCGTTATAAATCTGTGACCAAAACATATACGCACGGGCGAAACATTTGCGACAAAACATGTTGAAATCTCTATTTTCTGTCAATGTTCAATTTTTGACAGAAACTAGAGATTTCAACATGTTTTGTCGCAAATTTTTCGCTAGGTGCAAACGCACGGTACGATTAAATGACAAATCATTTATTTATTTCTCCTCACAATGACAAGCTTATTCTAGGATCACATATTATTTGTTTTATGAAAGTCAAAGATGAAAGTACTGTCTATTAAGCATACAATAACAATTATCAGTATGTTGGAAATAATTTTGTTCAAGTGAAATTGAAATTCTGACAAAAAATAGTACTTTATTTATTTCGTTGTGAGCAATCTTTTTTTTTCTAACAAAAAGCAAGAAGTCTGGCAACTTCGTTCCCTCCAAGCAGAAATGTCAAAATGGCGTCAACGCAGGACGCTTGGTATATTTCTTTACTTGGTTTAGCAGAACATTTCCGTACATCGAATCCTCCTGACATAAAAAGTTGTATCCAGTGCCTACAAGCTGTATTTAATTTCAAACCACCACAAAGAGTCGAAGCCAGGACACATTTACAACTTGGAAATATTCTTTTGACACACACCAAAAACATCGACTTGGCGAGAACGCATTTAGAGCAGAGTGTAAGTTTTTTTGTTGTTATTCCTATAGTTTGGGAGTGTAATGTGTTTCGAAGAAGCGGTTATTGGGATAATTGGTTTGAGTACCTGCAACATATGTATGTTTGTGGGTATTTAAGATACTACTTTCTCAAAGTATGTAAACAAAGTTGAAGTGGGTCATATGGTGATTAAACAGTGTTGTGGTTTCAGTGGTGCATGTCACAGACTATCAATGGGTTCGACGATGTTAAGTTCGAGGCAGCAAGCGTGCTTGCAGATCTGTTTGAGGCCCAGGGCCAGCCATCACATTCAAAGCCCATTCTACGGAAGGCCATTGAGTTGTCACAGCATAGTGTTTACTGGCACTGCAGACTTATATTTCAGCTGGCAGTAAGTATACAATCTGTGTTATTCTGTGTCATTTACATAACCTTTTGCTCTTTATGGAATGTTATGAATGTTTATTAGATTATCGGTACCACTTATGAATTTGTTAGATAAACAATCCTGTTGTTTGTTAATCTAGGATTGTTTGAATTGAATTTGTAACAGTACTGTAGATATCATGTTAATTTTTAATGGTCTTCGTGGTTTTAGATACATAACATACTAAAAAAAATAATGAATAAGACAAAATACATAATTTTCTTAAAGTTTGTTGTTGTGTCTGATGTTTGCGTCCAACTCAAACATTGTTTTTTGGTCTCAATGTTATTGTTTTGAGTCAGTACATTTTCATGTCATTATTTGGTATCTTCATTAATGATTATCATTTTATAATCAGTTCAATTAGTTGTTTGTCACTAACCTTGACTTTGGTAAAATTTTCACAAGAGATTTTTTTAATATCCAGCATTTGTTTTGAGCTTTTGGTGATGTTTTCTTTTGCTATTTTGTAGCCTTTGTGAAACTTGAGGCAAAGTTCTGAATGGTAGTGGTCTATCTACGGTTTGAGTTGGTGATACTAAGTCAACTTACTGAGAATGTTTTCATCATAAAAATTGACTGTGGATATGAATGAGTAGGTACATTAAAAAACTAAATAGATAAGGTGATTACAGAAATTAAAGCTCTGGGAAGTTTGCCTTCTAGTCGGATATTAAAAAAAAAATTATATTGGAATTATTGGACAGTCTACACAAATTATCTTTATCAATATTGTATTAAAATGAGTTGGCAAATCATGGAATTAATTTGATTAAAATTGCTCCTATTTGTTTTTAACAATTTAGTCTACTTGGCTCAAACATTGTAATGTAGTTTAACTTAAAGTGGTAGGTAAATGGTAATTTTTTCAATGTGCATAACGCTTTATTTTTTAAACACAACTTTCTTCTGTGCATTTGTGTAAAAATGGGGAATATGCGGGGACATTTGAAACGTTTCAAATGTCCACAGACAAGTTGTTTCAAACGTACCCATCTCACATCTTCTACTTCAATACTCAATATTTCGTTTTACATTGACTTTATGTCTTCAATACCAAAAGATGGAGAAGGCACTTAACTGTATTAATTTAATGCCAGTGTATTTAAAGTAAGCTTAATAGTATAATCAGCCCATTATGATCCCACTGCTGGGATACAGGCCTCTTTTCTGTGAGAGGAAGTTGGCCATAATCCACCATGGTCCATGCGGGCCCAGAGTGAATTGGTGGATGTTACATGTCTTCGAATTTTCGGTTCAAAGACATGCTGGTTTCCTCAAAATGTTTTCATTCACAGTAAATGTCACTCAAAACCCAGAAGGTATTATTAACAAAATTATTATTTTGTCTTATTCCCATAGAGAGCATTATGGGAAGGATAGTATTGGCCCAAATTTTTTGTCTGTGACAACTATCAAAACTTTCGTTTTACCTGTAATTTTGGTTTAGACCAGCGACTATACTATTGATATTGAATAAACGTATTTTCTTTCTTTCTTTGATAGGCAATTAAAAATAGGTGGTAAATAAATAAATATAAAAGAAAGAAAAAGTAGTATCTATTGGGATTCACAGAGAAAGAACACAAAATAAATAATAATGACACAAACATAGAAAAATAAAATCAACACCCTATTAAAAAAACATAAAGTCCTTTACGCAGTGTACGAGGCCTAAAGGCTCTAATGGGATGGTTAATAATATCCTCATTTTCAGCAAATCCATGCAACGGAGAAAGAATATGAAGTGGCGAGCAGCCTTCTAGGAGTTGGCGTGGATTATGCACAGATATCCAATGTGCCTTACACGCGTGTCCTTTTCATACTCAGTAGGGTTATGGTAAGTCCACTTTATTCTCCTTTTTTATCTTTAGAGGTATGAGGAACAGGGTGTAAAGTTCACTCATCCACCATAGAAAAGGGAGGATCCTCTGGTCAGACGGGTGTTGTCTGGCGGGAAACTGCCAAACGATTGATGTCGGGTTCTTGTATATATTGCACGGTAAACTTTAATTGCGCGATGCAGGATTTATGTGACGTCAGGTCTTTGATACGTAGTTCACATGTGGCGTTGTAGATACCGCCCCATATCCTTTCAAGTTCCGTCATCAGGACTTTAGATGTTTTTTGAGTTGTAAAAACAAAAGAGTTCACAACATGAGTATCCTCAAAAAACTTCTAAAGTGTGTAAACTCTTTTATATTGAATTCTAATGTTTGTCAAAACGTTACTATAATAATTCTAATGCTACGGCTACACTTCGCGTTATCGCGAACTTTTCTTCGTGCGCTCTCTCTCGCACACCCCTCGATTACTCACACAGAGCGCACGAAGAAAAGTTCGCGATAACGCGAAGTGAAGCCGTAGCAAAAAAAGGAAAAAATTATCAATACTAAAAATAGTATTTTTATTATTTTCCTTTAAACATATTGTGAGGTTTAAGAACTAGATAGACTTTATATCTTGGATTATTTTACTTGTTTAAAACTCGCCTGAGTTCGTTAAGAATCCAAAAAGCGATCGTTGAGCGAAGGTATGTTCGCTCGAATTCGCTCGGCGATCGCTTTTGGTTAAGACGCGGCTTATTGTTAGCAGAAAAAGTAGACTTTACCACCACAATGCTTATTGTATTGTCACACTATAAAATTATAATGTTTACATAGTTTTAAAGCATTGAAGTAAAAACTCATTGCCTAATTGTATACCCTTGTTCCAGCTGTTGTTAATAGACAAGAAAATCACGGAAGTGTTGCCACTATTGAACCAGGCGGGTCACCTAGTAGACACCTGGAGCGGCAGTCATCACCAAAAAGAGTACCTTAAAGTCTTTTTCTTAGTGCTACAGGTAATTTTAAGTTTTGTTTATTTTTATTCACCATCATCTTGGTTTTAACCAAAACACGCCACTGTTATAAGAGCCAGAATATCTTAAAGGCAAAGTAGGCAACTGCTTATAGCCCATCCTCTTCTGTGTTTGCAATAGGTAAGGATCTAGATCTCAGAATGCCCACCATTCAACAGTTCATGAAATGCCTCTCAAAGCGATTCTTCGACTTTTGCTATAAAGCACAAGTGAAGTTGCTTCTTTTATAAGTTGAATGCCCTTCCGAGGACTTCATTTATGAAGGCATCCACATGATAGCCCGGTGAAGCAGCCGACTACCTCCTAGGTTGATCTATAATAAGATGCTATTCACAAAAAAGCGTAAAACACGTGCCATTAAAAAAATGAATTAAAAATGGCTGTGCTAATAATTCTCTCTCACTCGCACATATACTGTACAAATGAAAGGTCATGTTAAGTTCCTGTTGTGCCGCCATTTTCAATATACGTTTCTTTAATGGTGATCAAACGGCCGCAGCTAGAAATAAAAAAATAAGTTAAAAGCTAAAACCAGTAAAGAAAATGTTGCAATACACTGGTTCAGATGGCTCGGAAAAATTAATATAAAAACACTGGCCTGCCACTGAATCAAACGAAGCAAAATGGGAACAAACTCGCACTTACTCGCACGTACTTACACACACACGCGCCACACACAGTATATATTTATTTATTTTTTAGAGTTAAGATGCCTACTTTTACTTTAGGTTATTTTATAACTATTTTAAATTGCTTGGTAAAAAGAGCTCGTGGCTAAGTAATAACAGCCGCTCGGGTCGATCCATCAAGATAAGCTACGCTTGCCGGGGTTGGTCCGTGGATGGGTGACCATTTTCACATATCGAGACTCCTCCGTGCCTCGGAAAGCACGTTAAGCCGTTGGTCCCGGCTGTCATTTGTAGATCTTTGACAGTCGTTACGAGTCGTCAGAAGCACGAAAGTCTGACAACCAGTCTAACCAAGGGGTATCGTATTACCCAGTTACTGGGTTGTGGAGGTCAGATAGGCAGTCGCTCCATGTAAAATACTGGTATTCAGCTGCATCCGGTTAGACTGGATGCCGACCCCAACATAGTTGGGAAAAGGCTAGGCAGATTGGATTTAAATTGCTTGGTATTAAGTATATATTATAAATGTTGTAACGCCAACGTCTCCTCTCCCGGAGGTGGGCGCTAATGGCTGCAACACAGTTTTTAAACTAATGTAGCTGTTAACGAACACTAAAAAATTGTCAAACTGTTTTTGTTCCAATAAAATATTTGACTTTTGATTTGACACACCACAAACACATCACACAAACATTACACATACTAGAGTTAGACCATAACATACCATGTTATGGTCTAACCTAACCTAACCTAACCTAACTGTAGGTAATATTTTAAGCTACTCATGTCATCATTATTCCACTGCGAAAAAAGGATGGTGCTAGCGGGCTTGTATAGCTCCGTCTCTCACTAACACTGGAAAAATGGTGGTATTACGTATAGGTGCTGGACAATAAAATATTTTCAATTTATGTAACTAGATTTTTCCCGCGGCTTCGCCCATGTTTGGCTTTGCCGTAGTTGGGTAAAAAATTTGGTCATCTATTCTTTGAAGAAACCGCTTCACCTATTTGTTTTGTCGGCAGGTATGTCACTACTTAATGGCGGGACAGGTGAAGAGTGTGAAGCCTTGTCTAAAGCAGCTGCAGCAGAGCATACAGACCATCATGGCGCCCAATTGGCCTGACGATGACAGTAAGTATCACTTTTATATCCTTTAAAGTTATTGCTAATTGCAATATTACTGCCATTTGTACCATTCAATTGTTATTATATGTTAGGTATGTGTGGTGCTTAATATGTTATGTCCTCACGTTTTTCTCTCGTGTCGTATTTGTTGTGTTTTTTGTTTTTCATTTAAAATGATGGCCGGTCTGAACACAAGGCTTTAGGCCTTCGCCGTAAAGTGTACTATAAACAATTTGTCCGGCGGGAAATCCCACCAGGAATATATGACGACCTTCCTTATAACATTTTCATTCCCTTTAGGTGACTCATTTACGTTTCATAAGGAACTCTTGTGCAAAATTTCATGCTTCTAGACCGTTGAGGCGGTGCGTTATCTGTCACTGAATGAATTTGAGATTTTTATATTAAGTTGAAGATGAAACAGTTTATTAAACTTTTTGGAATATCTCAAAAAATTAAATCTTTGTAGGTACCTTAGGTATTTTAGGGCAAACATTATTTATTGGGAAGAACTGGTTACAATTTGATCCTCATTTCGCAGCGGTTTGCGGCACGGTCCAGGGCGAGTTATTCGTGTGGCTGTCCCGGCAGCAACTGTACGTGCTAGTGTACCTGGTCACGGTCATGCACTCGGCGCAAGCAGGGTACATGGAGAAAGCACACAAGTACACCGAAAAGGCGCTCGCGCAGATCGATAAACTTACATGTGAGTTTTCTTTGTTAATTAAATTCTCATGATAGAATAACTTTTAGTTATGATAGTCGTAGTCAACTCACTCACTCACTGGATCGCCAAAGAGGACATCATCGCGATCAACCGGCGAATGAAGTGTGACGATCTTGCAAACATGGCCAAAGATCGCACGAGACAGTGGTTTGGAAGAGAAAAGGGAAGTCTTTGCTCAGCTGTGGGACACAATGTAGGATAAGTTGTTCATAATGATGAGTACCCGTTTCAGGTTTTCAGTTATTTCAATTACACATTGTAGAAAACTTGGTAGGGTGGTGTAGGTGTGTGATTTACAAAACATTTGTGTGCGATTTTAGAATTCAGATTCCACAAAAAAAAAGACTTGGATTTTCGTGATTTTTTTTGTTTAGCCTCGCAGTTTTTGATACGAATACGCTATGGACCTTCAAAGCTTGAAAATAAAAAGTATTTTTATTTGAGACCTAATGTTTAGTATCTAGCAAAATCAAGCGACAAGGACGATAAGTTTGAGCGAGACTAGAGAGAAAAGGCTCACAGCAGGAAGGGCGTAGCGCCTGCGCATGTGCACATAATACACCTTTTTAGGGTTCCGTACCCAAAGGGTAAAACGGGACCCTATTACTAAGACTCCGCTGTCCGTCCCTCTGTCCGTCTGTTGAAATTTTCACTGATGATGTATTTCTGATGCCGCTATAACATCAAATACTAAAAACAGAATAAAATAAATATTTAAGGGGGCTCCCATACAACAGACATGATTTTTTTGGCGTTTTTATAGATAGCGGTACGGAACCCTTCTTGCGCGACGCGAGTCCGACTCGCACTTGGCCGGTTTTTTTTTTTTTTCAATTTTCATTGATATAGTGCAAATAATAGTCTCCGTGTAAATTGGCTGTGTAACACCCGGCGGACGGACAAACGGACATGGCGAAATTACAAGGGTTGCGTTTTTCCATTCGGGAACCCTAAAAAACTTAATTACATTTTTGTGTACTTTCTATGCATAATAGCCTCGCAATGTTTGAGAACTAACGTTTACTATACAGCAAAATCGAGCGACAAGGACGACAAGTCCGAGCGAGACGAGAGAGAGCAGGCCCGCAGCCGCAAGGGCGCCACACTGGCGTGGCGCCTGCGCATGGCTCTGGTGGAGCACGCGGCGCTGTGCCGCCTGGTGGCGGGCGGCAAGGCGCACGCGCTGCACGAGATCGCGCGCGCCGCGCATCTGCTCACACAGGCGCCCGAGCGTGAGTATACACTACATTCTGCCACCCTGGCGCGGCGCCTGCGCATGGCGCTGGTGGAGCACGCGGCGAAACACAACTCAACATTCTGGCAGCACCCTTTGTTAAAATTGCAGTTCTTTCACACTTCATACTTGTGATATCCTGGTGCTTCGGACAACCGTTTCGAACGCTTGCTATGGTAGAAAAATTCCTGCACACAAGCGAATTATTTCGTATTCCTCGGTTGTATAAAGTCTATTCAAATCCTCGTTTCCAATTGACGTGATATTACTTTACAACCAAATTCCAACTTTACCATACTGTAATTAAGTTTTTTTCAGAATTATAATATGAAAAGAAATTTAATCTTGAAAATTTCAATAAAAGTATTCAAGTTGTAACGGAAACTAAACTTTAAGCGTAGACAGTAAAGTTATTTTCCGAAATAACGTTTAGTAATGATTACGTATCGTTAACAGCGGCGACGGCAGCGCTGCACACGCCGCAGCTACACTGCCTGCTGGGCCTGTACGCCATGTCCATGAACTGCATGGAGGCGGCCGAGGCGCAGTTCCTCACTACTATTAATGTGAGTACCGTTATAACTTGATTTTAATTTATTTATTTACTAGAGACCCGTCCTTGCTTCGCATGGTTTTACGTCTGACGTCACGCTCAATGGGACAAGAAAAATATTTCATTTCACATAAACTTATATGGGCACTTATGACACGTCAGAAGCTAGTTGCATGGTTCCAATTGGTTGTTTCCTATGGAGAAGACCTGGCAACAAACTCCACGGTTACTATTTAAAAAATCAATGGCTTTTCACAATGTTTTGAAATTACAGTGTTAATAGGTATGAGAGGACAGTGTAGGCCTGTCAACAGCTACTGCGTTCTGCAGATTATTAATTTATTTATTTTACTTTCAGATGTCACAAGAAAGAGATTTATGGATGTTCGCGAAACTGAACCTGGCTATTGTATATTTACGAGGGCGAAGAGATAGCGAACTCACAATACTAATGGAACAAGTAAGTTACTATGGAGTACGCAATCGGAAAGAGACGTCAGGTCCCGAGTCGTCATACTGCTACTTCATCAAGGGCCAATTCTCTTACATAAAAAAACGTTCACAAGTTTGACAGATTGCGACTTGAATGTCGCATTCTGTCAAACTTGTCAAAAATGTTGGTAAATTGATGGTTTTTTTGACAGATTGCGAATGATAAGCGAATGTTCTTGAAAATAAGTGAAATGCCCCGCTGTTCTTAGCACATTCAGTTATTAAACAGTTTCGGAAAGTCTGATAATTAAATCAGATTTTTGTCATAGTGCCTTTTTGACCCACAACAATAACCAACACTGATTTGGCAACAGACTGAATCGACTAAGTTTTGAATAAAAAAATTAAAAAATCTGGGATTATTACTAACAACTATATGGAGTTAATTTCTGAAATAAAATATTATGTTATTTATTTTTAGGTATTGCATCCATCATACATAACATTGCGCCTGTAATGCCTAAAGAGTTAGGCACTACAGTTCAGACACTAGGACGCCTCACCTATAACTAGTATTAATTATTCAACTTATTTCCCAGGTAAGGCCAGAATCGTTACCTACATACGCGCACGGACTACGGGCCGCGTCCTACTATGTGTTGGGACTGCAGGCGTTCTTCCAGGCGCGGTATAACGAAGCCAAGTGAGTACATAGTAGAGAACAAATGCATTATACATTTAGTTTTTTTTTTTTCTGAGTTTTTGATAGATTTTTCGTATGCAGTTTGGTTGGCGAAACTTCACACGTGATAGGTGTCATGATAAATAAAAAACAGTTAGAGAAGAAAGAAAGTTTTTTTTTTCAACTAATATTATATAGAAAAAAGATTTGTACTTTTGTTTGTATTGAATAAACTCAAAAAATACTGGACCGATTTTTTAAATTCTTTCACCAGTAGAATGCTATATTATCACTGAGTAACATAGGCTGTAATTTATAAAGATATCACACGAGGGAAGCCGCTAGCGGAAGCTAGTCTCTCATAGTCCTAATTTTTTTTTCATTATGTTTATTATCAATACCCGTCAAGTCTGTGAAGTTTCTCCAACTAGTTTAATCAACCCTGCAGTATAGGCGAAAGCTACAATACCCTTGAACAGAATTTCTTCCAGCTCATTTCTTCTCGAGCACCGGATCCTATCTAAGTTTATCCTGCCTGGATCACAATCGACTGGGTATTCATACAGTCTCAAAATTGTATCAATAGCCAGTCGATTGTGACAGGGTAGCTGGTAATAGTTGTATAGGAGTAGCCAAGGATTGGAGCCTATATCCAGGCTTCGACTGCTTTAAGCTGATAATGATGTCATTCCCTTGACAATGATTTCTCTGTGTGCAGGAGGTACCTCCGCGAGACGTTAAAGATGGCGAACGCAGAAGACCTGAACCGCCTCACGTCATGCTCCCTGGTGTTGTTGGGACACATCTTCCTGTCCATCAACAACTCGCGGGAGAGCATGAACATGGTCACGCCGGCCATGCAGCTCGCCAGCAAGATACCGGACGTGCATGTGCAGTTGTGGGCTTCCGCTATACTAAAAGGTAACATTTGACTGATGGACTTATAAAATTGTATTGCATGCAGGGCTTGAAAACGATACCAATTCACATTAAAAGTAACGTTAAGTAACGGTATTTCCGTAGAGATACTTCGATATCGGTACAATTTGGTAGCGTTACTTAGTAGCATAACATAATAATAACGTTAAAATTTTTGGTAAAAATTACCGGTATTTTTAATGTTATTGTAAAAATAGCGGTAAAAAATTATCGGTATTATTTTGTTATTTTATGCGACGTTGCCAGCCCGTCTCAAAGGCGGCCGCGGCCGGCGTGCGCGCGCGCCCCTCTCACTCTCACACGCTGTCGGCGCTGTTGCCATTTCGTTTGTCGTCTTCATATCTCTCACCGCTCACGGCAGTCGTACGCGCTTACAGAACACGGTGGACCAACCAACCAAGTATATTCTCAAGTACAAGCACAACACAGAATAGCAATGATAAGATAATATCTATTAAACGCGCAAATAGTCGTACGGCAGTCCTAGCGTCGATGCAATCTGACATTCTTTTGCGATTGGACGAGAGCGACGGTAACAAAACTAATTATAACGATAAAATTATCGTTACCTTAGATTTTAACGTTACGTATGTTTAACGGTAAAATGTCCCAGATATAACGTTAAATAATATAACGTTATTTATTAGTTAACGATACCTGCATCAGAAGGCTGTAACGATACCATATTTTTAACGGTATTTCAAGCCCTGATTGCATGTACAATGCACTGCTACAAATATATTTTGGCTCTCAAATGACGTTAATAGGGGGGCGCTGCTGGTAAAGATTTGTGCAATTATTTTGTAAAATGTCACTTGAAATGTAATAAAATTAAAATATGGTGCCGTTAATTCCGATTTTGAGCACACGCCAAAATAATTGTGTAGCACTATATAAATTTATAGTTTTTAAACTTTTGGTAGATTTTTTTTATATATTTTCTGATTTATGTATCAATATTGTGTTTTTTTAATTAGATTTCGTCCTCACTCGATGGTAAGTGATAATACGGTCGACGACGCGACGGTGCATGTTTGCCTGTCGGTCCGATCGAGTTTAAGATTGCACGCGTATGGAAATTCTTGCAATCTTACACTCTTTTTGTGTAAAGGTAACACTAACATATCCCCTATAACAGACTTGTACCGGCTGGCGGGCGACACGGAGCGAGAGAACGAGGCGTACCAGATGCACTGCAACTTCTCGCAGGCGCTGCTCAAGGACCACTTCCAGGCCACGCAGCTGCCGCAGCACGCGCTGGTGCACTGGCTGTCGGGCGCGCCGCCCGCGCTCATGCCGCCGCCGCACGGCTAGCGCGACCCGCTGCACTGTGACGTCAGACTGTGCGGTGGCCAAGGACAATACCAGACAGTGATATTCCACGCCAGTGACTTAACGGATAGTGATAGTGCGTCGTGAAGTGTAGACGATCTGAAAATAACGTGAATATGTGCGTGTTCGTGAGACTGTTCTCGGGCCCCAAGGGATCCGACTAACTTAGCGATTATAATGCTTGATTTATACAGTCAATTAACATCATCCTCATTGTACATCCTCACACTTGGGTTTATCAGTCGTGCTGTGGTTAGGGTTGTAGAATATGGCAATTAATATTGCTCAATTGTATCCCCCTCATTCCCCAAAGTTATTATAACAATACTATGAAGCCAATTTCAACCTTATTTCTTTGCTTTTATGAATCATTATAGTATGACAGTGAATTGGTTTCTTATGAAGAATGATACTATGAAGCCAATTTCAATCTTATTTCTTTGCTTTTACGAATCATTATAGCATGACAGTGAATTGGTTTCTTATGTATTGTACATAATATCATCTTTGAGTGATTGTTGAGTTTGTATAAAGTTGTGACAATAATATCATATCAGACTTGTATGTGTCTGGGTGTATCATGAGTACACCGCAGCGGTGTCGGGACACCGCGACATATTTATATCGGTTCTCATTATGTCTGATCTCATTCATTTATCATCATCACATGGAAGCGATGCTAGGGGGGAAGTTACCGTGATCAGTATCAAAGTAAAATAACAAATGACATTAATATGTAATGGTTTCTTTTTATAATGGGGTTTAGAGTGAAGCCACACGGTCGTTGCCGGTGCGTTGTGTCGTCGGACCGCTATGATTTCAACGCACCGATTGCCACACGAGCACGTCTCCTTGTGAGCACGCGTTGCGTCGCAACGCACCGTGTGGCATGTCACTGTGATTTGTATGTAGGATGACGCAACGTGACCGCTCAGGCGTCACAGCTCAACGGCAACGCATCGTGTGGCTTCGCTCTTAGATACAAAAAGGCAGTGTCAGTACTTCTTAATGTCGTGGGAGTTTATATTTGTGGTTTGCATAAGCAAATTGACTGCAAATCTACAGCAAAATGTAGTTTGAATGCAGGTAACTTAGGGCCTTTTTTCTAACATGCGGATTTATGTTCGCGTTCGTGTCTGGCCCTTATGCGCGTCGCCCGCTTCCTATTTTTTCGTACATACTTGTCCTGTCATGCCATAGTACGCACGCAACACGCGGAGACTTTGCGGGTGCTTCACACGCAAACTCACGGTTGCTGGTGAGGCACGCACGCGGGCTCATACATGAGTGGCAGGAAAAAAGCCCATTTAGTGATCAACTATTGCAGCTGCCTCCACTAGTAAGGTATATGTGATTGCACCTTGCAGCTGCAATGCTGTCAGACTGTAAAAAAACTGTGTGCAGACTGTATACACTCCTTATGACATAGTTTGTTTTGTTGCTTTCTTATACAACGGTAGTGAGTGGGCAGTGCTTGTTCAGTGTCACTAAGTTAGAGCAGATGACAGTTATATTCGTAGGTGTTCCCCCACTGGTGGTGAAGGGGCCATAGCTCATAAGAGTATACCGCACGTCTGTACACAATAGTACCCGGGCATTAATATGACACATAGAGCTTAAGGGCGCCTTCAAATTTGCCACAAAGAGCCGCGCGGCGGCAGCGCTGCTGCAGCGCTGCCGCCGCGCGGCTCTTTGCGGCACTTTGCGGCAAAATTGAAGGCGCCCTTATGCTGCGGCCAGATTGTCGCGGTAAGGCGAACTACACGCGCGCGCTCTCTCTCGCACACCGCTCGACGTCTTGCTGTAAAATAGAGAGCGCGCGAGGTGTAATTCGCCTTATCGCGACAATGTGGCCGTAGAGTTAGAGAGAGACTGTCACGCAGGTATGAGTGACAGCTCTACAAAGCCAAACTCTCTCTAAACCTCTGTGCCATATTACGGCCGAGGTCTGAACTCGCTTAAGCCTGTAAACATAGATAACACGCCAAAGGAGAGAGAGCATAATAAATTGTCTTATTTTGCACAATACACAGTTGAATTGTGGACAAATTTTGAAATAAACTGTTTATGCAGATAATACGGACTGATATATAAATAAATGTACATAATGTGTCAAAATATGAACTTGAGAAAGAACAAAACGTCTCATATTTATTAATATTAACTTTTATTTTATTAGTTATGTTCTTAGTAACTTGTTAGGAGTGAGCGGATGTTGTTGATATGCTGGTTAATTAATTTTATAGGATTGTTGCCTTTCGGTTTCAATAGATTCTTTCACCATAACATATAGTCTGTCAATATAAGTGTTGAAATCTTTCCATGTTCATATTATTTTTGTAATATAGTAGAGACAACTGCTTCCTTTATCCAGAAACGAATCTATTGAAATAGAACGTAACTGACGTCTTAATTCACACAATCTTTCGTAAAAACAAAATTGAAAGATTTCTGTACACATTTTTTATTTTAGTAATTCCCTTTCGAACAGTAGATGTGGCCTTAGACAAAGGGTACACTTGCTGTTGTTAATATGTAAATAAAAGTTGAATTATTGTAAATAATAAAATTATAAAATATATGTTTTTTGCTATACATTGTTGGTTATTTAAACAGTTCAAAAGGAATAATAATCGTTTTAAGATTGGTACGGTGAGTTTAGTGGTTACTGCAACGAAATTTTCGGTTTTGATGAGGAACCGGATCACTCTGACAAGAAATTTGTATCCCAAGTTGGGATCTTTCTTGTTCATCAGATGCAGTAGGAGGAGGCTAAGCCAGTAGGCCGGAATGTTGGGTGGTTATTGGATGTTGGTGCAAGCGTACTCGCTGCATATGGAGAACTGTCCTCCGGCGGGTTCCGAGTAGTGTGGCGGGTCGGGCATGAGGTTGTTCTTGCGGTAGAAGGTGTGGCGCAGGATGAAGCAGCGCCCGAAGTTCACGTCACGCGCGCGCTGCTTCGCCTTCTTCTGCTGCCAGCCGTAGTCCCAGCTCGTGACCACACGGTAAAGGAATCTGTAAGCGTGAGTGTTCTCCATTCAAATGAAATATCTGTGCTTATTTCTACATTTAGTGACTACGGTTATTCACTGATATGATATAATTTTGACAAAACTATCTATAAGTACCTACATAAAAAAAGTTTCAGAAATCCTGGAAAGGGCAAATTTATGGTCATAGTGCGCCGTCGGTATTAGGTGGTTTCTGGCCCTAAATTAAATCCAAATTACTAACTTATCCTCAGGCGACTTTTTATTTCTCTCCTTCAAATATCGTTCGCTGGCACCTTTCTCCTTAGCTTTATGGAGTATGTTCAGGACTTTCTTTTCGATAGGCTTCATAACAGCGTCTTCTTCGGTCGGTTTTAACTTCGGCATTGGTATTATATTTGGCTTTGGCACAGGTTCATCCAATTTCTAAAACCAACATTTGAATTGTATTTTCATTCAGATCAAATATATAGGATGACTGGCTAATCCGTAGAAAATTTTAAAAACATATTTTTAACGGCGAGTGTACCTACGTGAATGTGTAAGTAGTTAGGGTGCTGTGTGCCAAGTAATTCATATAATCTTGCAACCATTTGGCTGCGGCTAATCGCTACTGATTCTGAACATGAGTGTCCAACCATACCTGCATAAGTTCTTCGGCTAGCGCGATGGATACATCGATCTCCCTCACTTGATTCTCTTTAGCTGCCTGCAATACTTGCAGCAAGTTGTTCTGGTACCACATTCTATTGCGGCGGTCCGACTTTTTCATCGCATCGGCATAAAAGGCGTGTGTCATTGTGGTAATTTGGTTCACCGATTCGATATATTTTTAAAGAAGTGCTGCGGCGACCCCAAATAAATTGGGACAAGGGCAGGGAGATGAAGATGACGATTCGATGTTCTAGAGACCAAATTGGTTGCTTGAGGTGGTATGTGCAACTGTCAGTCTAGAGCGTGACATTTTGTTTTGTTAATTGTTTCTTTTATCAGAGTAATGTATCAATGACTCATTGTCCCCTTATAAACTACTCTTTGCTCATTGCTAAGTAGGTGACATTACTTTAAGCCACAAGTTTAAGAATTTGTGATCATTCTATTCTACCTTAGACCACCAATCCACCGGTGGTAATGGGACTTCAGTAGCTCATGTGTCCTTTTACGACAAACTATATGGTGAAAAAGGGGCACCGAGGGCCGACGGACATAGTATATTGCGGCTTGATTTCGGCACTAGCAACTTAATTCGGTACTTTGTATGGTTGGTAGTGGTTTGGGTAAACAAAAATAAATTCTATATAGTCCGTCAGTCAGATGTAAAAAAAAATTGTATGTAACCGTATTTTTTGCTATTTTGTATTCATAATGACTTACACTATAACGCATTTAAGTTGGGGAGTGGGGGTCGCTACGTCCCAAGTATAAATCTACATATTATTTGTAACGTAATGGCACGTTAACTCAATGTATCGCCGTAATCTTTTGACTATTTACGTAAAAAAAGAAAAAATACGTGTCCAATAATTTTTAATATGTAATCTACATGGCGGACAAACATAATTTAGTCGTCGTCCCTATTCGTTAATTTGTCGACGTATTATTATAGTGCGCTGTGTTGTCGACGGCGCGGGCGACGTGAGAAATAACACAACAAAAATAGTTCACAATTATAATCATAAAATAAAATAACTAATACTTAATTAAAATAAAATTACAGGGAATGTTTATTTACAATAATTATGATACAATAACTTAATACTTAGTTTTGGCTGTGAGATCGTCCGGCCTTTCTGCCCATGACTGGGCTGCCTCCCATTTGTCGTAGAAGGCCACGGAGGCCTTTAGCTTCGCGAACCCCGCTCTCAAGGTGTTCGGAGGGGACCGCGCAGAAGTCGTCAACTAAAGGTAGGGGTCCGCTGAGTCGCTCGGAGTACTGTGAGAGCCGCGACTGGTGTCCTATTGGTGAGGTTTTCTCCACTGATTGTTGTGGTTGGCTCTGGAAAAATAAATAAAATAAGATGAATCCATAACAAAATAAAATATTTATAAACTGGTGTTCAATCTAATAGAGAAACCAAACATTTTGGAGTACAATACAATCTAACATTTGCAGGCGCTTTTCACATTGACATTATAGCAGGACACAACAAAACATAGGGTTGATTGACCATAAAATATTGGGTTGACACACACACAGTTTGTCACAGTACCCATATTGTCAGCCACTATTATCGTACTGCTGGGCAAAGGCCTTCCCTCTTACTTCCAATTTTGGTCCAGGGCTAATGAGGGTGGATCATTGTGTACACTTAGTAATAATATTCAAATAAGTTGCCTTCCTTTGGTAAAATTGGACAAGACTAGCAAGGGAAAAGGAAAATTGTAAAAGACTGGGGGTGGCCTTTGCCAAAGGGCTTACAGAGAATTAAAACTGGAGAGTGATGATTATCATGTTTAGAATTTGTTAAAACTGTTAATCCTAACTATCCATACTAATGTTATAAATTCGAAAGTAACTCTGTCTGTCTGTATGTATCACGCCTAAACCACTGAACGGATTTCGATAAAATTTGGCAGAGATAGATGGCACCCTGGGGAAGGACATAGGCTACTTTTTATCGACATTCCGCGCGGGCGGAAGCTATTAATATTATAAATGCCAAAGTGAGTTTGTTTTTTGTTACGCTTTCACGCTAAAACGTCTGAACGGATTTGGATGAAATTTGGCACAGGGGTAGACCTTGACGTGGATAAGGACATAGGATACTTTTTATCCCGATAATCCTACGAATCGAGACTTATGCAGGCGAGACCGCGGGGCGCAGCTACTCTGAAATAAAGCTATAAATCTATACTAATATTATAAAGCTGAAGAGTTTGTTTGTCTGAACGCGCTAATCTCAGGAAGTACTGGTTGGAATTGAAAAATTCTTTTTGTGTTGGATAGTCCATTTATCGAGAAAGGCTATAGGCTATATAACATCACGCTACGACCAATTGGAGCGGAGCATAAATAAAACATGTTGCAAAATCGGGAAAAATTATTCCTTTTTGAGAGCTTCTGTTGCGTGCGCTGCGTAACCGGTTTAAGTTACGCAAATATCATGTATGATGGAATTGTTCCTCTTTAAAAGTTCTAAAAAAAAGTCCGCGACAGCATATGTCTATCTTTTAAGATTGACTCACTATAACCATTTTTTATGGTAATCATAGTTCGAAACTAATGCATTATTTGCGAAGGAGTTTTATCAACATAATATTAATTTTTATTCAAATAAATAGTTTTAACATCAAGGGTATTTATGTAGCAGAAAAATAGTTTTTAATTCATTCGAATCGGACATTTAATTTCGAAGTAATCATGAATATAAAAATGCAATACGCGAACCGTTCGACGCCGGCGGCGCGGCGCGACGTTCGCTATGTTCGCGAGGAGAGGATGGGCACACGGGTAGACCATGAACTGGAATAGGACATAAGCAGTGGCAGCGCAAGATCTAAATTTAGTGTGGGCGAGATACACTCCGCGAGGCCCTCTGGTTGAGCAAGAAGAAAATAATTGAAAAAAAACATTTGAGACTGCCATAATATTATTTTTAGGTATAATAGGCCGTGATAGGCAGTGGCGGACTAAGCTCGAAGACTGTCGGGGGCCCGGGGTGGCAAACTAAAGAGGACCCCCCCTTTAGTTTGCCACCCCTGGCCCCGGTTTCTGCATACGTAAAACTTTGAAAACTGGGAAAAACGTACAATTAACGAGCGAGAGAAGCGAGCTCGTAATTTTGGCATACTACCTCAAACAAGTTACGATTTCTTTTGACTATTTGACTTAAACGAAAAAGTTGGAACATTAACCGAATACATGATGCTAGAGCGAGCGAAGCGAGCTCGAAAAATTTTGCACTCTGGGTAAATTTTGATTTGAACATTTATATAAAAATAGGAATTACTTTGTCGACCCGTACAGTACATTCTGTAAGAGCGAGCTCGAAAATTTTAGGACCCCGCCCCTGATAGGTAAGGTTTTTTTTGACAATACGTTCATACATAAATAGGAGTTACTATAGTGGATTTACAGGAAAGTCAGAGAAAAAGAGAATGTAGGATGCAAGAGCGAGCGAAGCGAGCTCGAAAATTTTAGCACTCTACGTTTATATGTAGGGGGCCCCCAACAAATACTGCCTTTTACTTACTGAACATATTTTGGCCTTGTTTGGGATTTAATTAAGAAGTATTTCTAAAGATTTGGGCCCCCCCAGAATCGGGGGCCCTGGTCGGACCGCACCTGATACTTTGATTGACTTCCTACCCGTTGAAAGTAACGTAAAGAATGGGAAATCCCCAGCTCTGGCCAGCGGGGATTCCCCACGATACGACGCTAGCAAATGTTGCTAAACTAAATAAAAACATGTCAATATATTTATCGTTTTATGAAGAGTAAACTTTTTTTGTCGCGTTCACGGTTTTTAAGTAATGCATAAACGGTCACACACCGCCCACGCCTTCCGCCGCCTCTGGACATAAGATACGTTTTATCCCTATATTCCCACGGGATCGAGACCTACGCGGGTGAAACCGCGGGGCACAGCTAGTAAATAAATAAAAATGTTGTCTCCTAGTAGAAGCAGAAATTATTACCTTGCCAGAAACAGCAGCCAATTTGTCCTGAAGCCTCTTTACCATGGCAGCGTCACTTTCATAGCTGGTGAGTGTAGGCTGTGGCATGCACTGGAACACAGTGGCTAGCAGGTTGTGTAACGACACTAGCACACTGTCTTGCCATGCTCGCGTGAAGTACAGGCTGAATGAAGGGTTCTCTTCTGGCTTTGTGATGAAAGGTAGCACTGTAAGGAGTGATACAAATAAAAGATTACTGTCAAGGCAATATATTATTTCCATCCAAAGATTTCCTCTAAGAGATCGCTTTTAGCAATAAGACCTCCCATTGTGTCACCCTTTCCAAAATTTCTGTCATTTTATGGTATACATAATAAAAAGTATTCTATTCTATTATATATCTACACAAAGGTTTATGAGTAATTCAGCCTGTGAAAAAGTGAGCTATCTTTCTATCATCATGTGCATGTATGAAAATTATTGAACAACAGTCAGGAAGACAGAATGGATTGTGATTATTTATAACACCCGACGGAAAAAGAGGGGTGTTATAAGTTTAACATGTGTATCTGTGTCAGTCTGTGCTAACGTAGCTGCCAAACAGCTGAACCGATTTTGATTTTTTCGGTTTTGTTTGAAAGGTGAAATAAAAGTGATTAAATTTTTAATTTAATTTAACTTGTTTCTAATTTTGCTCATAACACAGGCTAATCCTATACAACTAGTAATAAACAGTCAGTTAGAAATCAGTAATAAACTTACTGAACCAGTCATTCCACTCTGCCTGTCCCTCTCTCTCTCCTCTTCTCAGCTCAGGTAACATTTTTGATAGAAAGTCAGTAATTCGCTCATTTCGCACTCCACCTGTACTTTGCGCTGCCGTCACTAAATATAACTTGTACAGGCTGTATTCCAGCTTCCGCACAGCTGAAAAAAACAAAATAATAAGTTAACTTTTTGCGTATAATTTTATTATGATCTACTAGAAAGTTGGAATTAGATACCATTTCTACTTACCAGGTTGAACGTGTTTCTCCAATTTTGAGAATACAAGAGTGTCGAGGTGTGACCAATACTCTTTTAAACCATTAAGGTCTGAGACATTAATGTAATGTACAATTTGTTCAACTATTTTGTCCACTCTAAAACCTTTGTCTTTATCTGCCTTCAAATCGTTGTCAAACGCTTTCACCGTTGATGTAAATCCTCGGTACAGTAGATATTCTCGAACTAATTCATCTACAAATTGAATGTGGGCCATTATTAGATAGGAACTTTATTTTTGTTTATTTTATTGTAACGTGAAAACAAAAAACGAGGAAGCTGCCCACAGGGCTCCTGTTGACACAATCACAATTCACAATGACATTGACAATTTAAGTTTTAACTGACATGGGCATTCTGATTCTGAAGTACAGCAAAACATTGGACTCGAAACGAAAGTTAAATGAATATCACTATTTTGTAATCATGTAACGGTGTGAATGAATTTTTTTTAAACAGTTTAGTTGTTTTAAATATTAAACAACTAAACTGTTGTTAAAAAAAATTAAGATCTCTTACAAACATTTTTAAGATAGCTGAATAAATGAGGTTTCAAGAAGTGATCATGTTTTTGAACGCTTTTACAAACTTTTAGACATGTCTACCAACCGCTTAGAACTTTCAAACTGAATGCGTTCAATGGATTTTCAAGTCAAAAATAAAAATTACAGTTTTTTGGCACATAGTAAACGTTTTATGAAAATAATAGGTATCAAAAGTTATCAACTGCATGCTTGAGCTTGACAGAGTTTTAGGAGAAAGCATGATTTAAATACAAATAATTTGAAATCACCTATATACATAGTCCATTTCAAAAGAGATTATTTGAACGCATTGATAAGATAGCCAACGTAACAAAACAAAATCGAAATGTCAATCGCTTTCAATCAGCTGTCGATTTTTTATTGAAGAATAGAAGTAAAATTATTTGTGTGTAAACCAAAATGCGCATTGTTAAATGAAAGGGCGTTGCTAGTGTTGTGGTGTGATAAAATTCGGCACGGTGGTGTTAGTGTTTGGCGGGGGCGTGTGCGGCGGGCCATGGCGGTGGTTGCGGTGTGAAGGTGGCGGGCGCGGCTCTCGGGCGCAGGCATGCGGCGGCATGGCGGGCGAGGCTGCGGGCACGTCGCGCGGCCTCCGCGTCTACAAGATCGTGGTGCTGGGCGACGGCGGCGTCGGCAAGTCCGCCGTCACGCTGCAGTTTGTCAGCCACAGCTTCTTGGACTACCATGACCCTACTATAGGTACTTGATGGAATTAACACATTCCAACCATTGTTTACATTCGAAATTAATTAGCACTTGTAGATTTGACGAGGACAATAGTCATATTTGAGGGTCAGTTTGGTACCATATGGATTGAGTTTAGTACTGTCACTTGCTATTTTGTAGTTGCTACAGCTACTGTAGACTAAAGTCTGTTGTGTATGTTGAACAGTCATAGCTGTTTTATAAATATTATAGTTATAAATATGTAAACTTGTGTGGAAATGTTTATTTGAGAAATGTTGCTGTGATCAAAACATTTATTTATTTTTACTTTATTTTACGCCAGTAAACACATAGATTAAAAAAAAAAACACTACAATACAAAACATGCAATGAGAGACATTCATAGAATTTTAAAAACATGTTTTTCTAAAGTGAAGTTTACCTATTGATTTTAGTAAAATACTTATGGGTACTCTAGGGAAAAGGCTAGGCAGATTTATGGGTAGTCTTTCTCCAATCAATCTGGTGAGCCTTTTCCCAACTATGTTGGGGTCGGCTTCCAGTCTAACCGGATACAGCCAGACTACCAGTATTTTACATGGAGCGCCTGCCTATCTATCCTCCACATCCAGTAACTGGGTAATACAATACCACTTGGTTGTCAGATTTTCGGGCTTCTGATGACCTGTAACGAATGTCAAAGATCTACGAAAGACAGCCGGGACCAATGGCTTTACGTGCTTTCTGAGGCATGGAGGAGTTTCAGTATGTAAAAATGGGCACCCATCCACGTACCACCCCCAGCAAGCGTAGCTTAACCTGATGGATCGACCCAAGCCGCTGTCATTAAATTAGCCACAAGCTGTCATTAATTTAGCCAAGGGCAAGAGAAGATGATGATATTATGTTGTACTTTCAGAGGACTCATACCAACAACAAGCGGTCATAGATGGGGAGCCAGCGTTGTTGGATATACTGGACACAGCAGGACAGGTTAGTGCAGGAGGCAGTTAATTACCACCATAGAATTTCTAAGGCTACTCCTTGCCAACAACAACACCAGAGTAAATGGTCATTTTATGGTCAATCTCTCTGACAGTGTTGGGCAATTGTTGCTCTGATATTGTAAGCAACTTGCACTAATTATTGTAAGCAAATTAATTTATGAAAACATTAATTGTTTTCATTATTCAAGCACCTCAGTGAACAGCATGCATGTGGTAAAATAAATGGTTAGACTACAAAACATTCTATGCAATAAAAAATTGCATTTATTTTCTTAAGGATTACAAATGGTTTTTTTGTTTGTAGGACTAAAACTGTTGTAAATATTTTAAATAAAAATATAACCCCATTTAAAAAAAGAACCGTCCACGTGCGCGTCGGAGTCGCACAGTTACACATAAACAAGTTCAAAAACATCAAATACCTATTATAATTTAATGATTTTTCCTTTCTCCTCATCCAGGTGGAGTTCACAGCGATGAGAGAACAGTACATGCGGTGCGGGGAGGGCTTCGTGCTCTGCTACTCGGTGACGGACCGGCGCTCATTCCGCGCCGCTGCCGAGTACAGACGGCTGCTGGCGCAGGCGAGGCCGTCCGAGAGGCTGCCACTTGTGCTGGTCGGGAATAAGCTGGATCTCGCGCCACGGTTTAGACAGGTATTTAATTATCAAACACTAGCCTTATTACCACAAAACCGTGTTTATTAGTTGTTTAGCCTTAAAACTTTTTAAACATGACATTTTTGTATGGAGTTTGACATTGAACTGACTTTACACACGCATTGAACAAGTGTCTTAAGTTTTTGTGATTTGTGTTGCCCGTGCCTTCGTCTGAGCGTATTTTATATTTCAATTTTTTTTTATTCAAGTATCCACGGCGAGAAGTAAGTTATGTCCATCTCTGGGTCCATTGCTACCTATCTGTCAAATTTAATAACGATAGGTTCCGTGGTTTTTGCATGAAAAGGTAACAGACAGACAGTTATTTTTGCATTTTTAATAGATAGCATGTTATAGCTTGTGACAGACCTGTTAAAGTTAAAAAAACCCGACTTCTGCAACAATGGTGTGAATGAAGAGGTATGCTACTTTCCCATAAAAAATATGCTATGGGAGTGAGGGACCTTTGCTTAATCCTTCAGGGATGTGGTAAAAGACGGGTATTTCGGATCTAAAGTACACTTGTTAATGACATAGATTTAGTTAGTGCAGTTTCTCTAAAATTAACAATATTATTATGTTTATTTGCACAGGTGACGACAGAGGAGGGTAAGGCACTCGCGACGCAACTAGGCTGTCCTTTCTTCGAAACGTCGGCCGCACTCCGACACTTTGTCGACGATGCCTTCCATGCACTCGTCAGGGAAATACGACGGTTGGAGAGACAGAGACAGGTATATTATTGTTCTCTTTCTTGGTTTACGAGGCGTAGCGTGATGACCTAG
Source organism: Lithophane semibrunnea (assembly GCA_947363905.1). Lineage (NCBI taxonomy): Eukaryota > Metazoa > Arthropoda > Insecta > Lepidoptera > Noctuidae > Lithophane > Lithophane semibrunnea. The sequence continues at coordinate 4,546,499 of OX376205.1, forward strand.
ACGTGTTTGAAGGGAAGAAAAAAAGAGGGGTATGACCATTATTAGGACATAAATATTATAGGCTTGTAATTACGAATGTATAAAAATTTTCCTTACCACAACGTCTCTCTTGGTCTCTATTCTATAAATTTATATTAAGGGGGATGCGCTAGCGTGGCCCGCGAAATGCAAATTTTCTTACGTTTTTTGCAATTTGCAGGTCAGTATCAGGTTGTATGTTCATCTAAATATTATTAGCGCTCGTAACAAATATGGATTTATAGAATTATAAACATTAAAATCAGCAATACAACTCTCTAAGCTCATGGAAGTGTATTGAATGCCTATTTCAAGAAATCATGACATTTGGCTACCCTAGCGCATCAACCTTAAAGGGTTTGGTTTCCGCACTTAGTCCTCCCCCCCGCCCTCCCATTGGGCATCGGCCATGGCGGCTGTTGGTGGCCATCCAGCCCAACTCCCTCCAGAAGTTGATTCAAGTCTCCTAGTCTGTTCAGAACATCTGTAAAAAATGCGGGTCACCCGAGGGCTTCTGTTCTGATGGGTGACGCCTGTGCATTCAAAGAGCACCATGCGCAATGGTTTTGTGTGGAAGTGTTTGTTTAGAAAGCAGTGTCCCGTGATGGTCAGGCGCAGATTTTTTGTTAATGTTCTCCCATAATGCTTTAATTATTTTGGAGTTTATTAATCTAAGTATGTACATGGAATCGGCATATCAATTTCAGTCCAATTAAAAGATTGCTTTACTTTCCAGGCATCACTTTTGGGGTCGGGCATATCGACGAGCGGCGGTCGCCGTCGATGGCGACGTCTCCGCAGCATCTTCGCGCTGGTCTTCCGGAGGAGAAGAAGGCACCACACCTCGCCTTAACCACCCAGGGTTGAAGTCAGTAAGACCTTCATGTTGACACCACTGAGGAAAATATACGTGAAATATATTCAGTACAGCTGGTATTCTAGCTATGAAACGCGACGGAAAGTAAACAAACCAAGAAACATAACTTTTGTTATGTTCGCTTTGGTAAAAAAAAAATATAACGACGAAAATATATTGATAAAATATTATAGAAAATAACGTACTTATTAAGGATTAGGTACGTACATTCAAGTTATTTTTTTAATTGGCAACACTGTCTTCTAAAAAGGTTTTATCCTGTATGATTAACTTATTTTTTACATTAAACTACTACTTAAATTTTACAACTTTTGATAATGTAGTTCAATATCTACCAAAAATACAGTTTGCAGGATGTTCCAATGCGATTTTTGTGCATTTATTTAACCAATTGAATTTTTAATGTCCCTCAAACTCAAATTTTTAAATGTCCCTTCTACCTCAAAATGATGCTATTATGTTTTATGGTTACAAGAAAATATAATTCATTGCTTTGTGTTTAAATGTCATTGAATCTATTTGAGTATAAGTTGAAATACGAAATGTCTTTCGACTGTTTACACAGTGCAAGTGATTGCAAGTGAATTGTCTGTTTCAAATTTTCAATTAAATGTTTTTTTTTAATTGGAACAAACAATTCACTCCACCATTGATCGGCATTAAACAAGGCTGTAAGTGCATTGATTGTCTTAGGGCCAGTTTCTCGAACGAAAATTGTTGCAAAATTAATGTGACAAATTGCCAAAGTGCGCGTAAATTGATGTCTTTGGTTGAATTAATTGTCAACAGCCAATCGTATCAATGCACTTATCACTTGCACTAACATAGGTGTAAACAGATGCCAAAATCTTTGCTCCACTGTTTTTAATTTGTTCAAAATAATTGCTCAAGAGCACTTTCATTGTTAAATGTTTGATTAATCTATCAGATTATTTAATTTAATGACTAAATCGATTGAAATATTGCGATACAATAAATTTTACAAATGAGGCCTAATGTAAAAGTGAGATGCTCAAACGTCTATACGTTTTGAATTGATTGACGTCTTTGAATCAACTACTCATAAAATACAAAGAAATTGAATAGCTATGAATTTTGCTAAAATTATTAAAAATATAACGATGCCTGGCGGTGGCACTGCCGTGCGACTTAAAAAGCTTCTAAAATTTCGAATTGACATTGAATTGGAACTATTTTGGAAAATCCTTGAGCTTAATAACATTTTGAAAGCTCCAATTCTACATTTCCTTAATCAGGTGTTGCTATGCAAAAGCCATAGATGATTTAGTTGCCATATGACAATGCTTTACTTAATGCATTTATACAACCTTGCCATAACAATGCTACTTCTATAAGATACCTTGGTCCTCTACCTCTTAAACAATTCCTAATTAGATAATTGGATATACTAGTAATTTCTTTAAGACCCCTTTTTATCGTAGGTTATGTAAGAAGGAATTTAGGCCTAAATGATATGTTTCTATTGATGTTTAATTTTATTTATGATATTGCCTTAATGTGACAGTTGATGGCAATTGATAATGTCAATGTCACACGCCTCTAAAGAGTTTCAACTCTGTTTTACTCTATGACTGTTGTTTGCAATATATTTTTCTTTCACAATAATTCTTCAGTCATGATTATAATTATAATGTCAGTCTCTTAATCATTCAGCATGCTTAAAAATACATTCTTTCAAACAATTTATTTTATACCAAGTGCCATTTCTCGTACATTTCCTTTATAATGCCTTAACATACCCAAAATACTTCTTTTATTCAAGATTAAATACATAATATTATATATTTGTATACCTTTGGGCCCCAGTACCTAATAGATTAGACCATATGTCTTCCGAGAAACGGATCCGAGAAAGCAATAAGTAAATGTAGAAGTTATTTTACATTACTTTTCTTTTGAGCCATAGACTAAAGTGTTTTATTTAGGAGGCAAGTTTGAATGTTTAGATAATATTGTACATAAATGTAGGTAGGTATAGCCTGAGAGCCGACTAGAAAATTTGGATTTCAAATACCAGTATTTCGTATATACATACTGGGTTTTGAAATACCAGTACAAAGTATATGAATACTAGTATTTGAAAAGTTGTGGATTAAAGTTTGTGAATTATAAATTGAAGGAAGGATTCGGATAGAGATGAGGTAGCAAACGCTTAATACAACTTGCCTGTATAATGTATAAATATTGCAGTCAAATATATTAAGGTGGGTCCACACTCGTGCAACATGTAATGTAAGAATTATATCCGCCATTAGGGATGATGTATACATTATACATTAAATAATAAATTTCTATAAAGTGGTTAGTTACTGGATAAAACTTAATCTAGGCAATTCCTATGACTAATCTACACTAACATTTTAGATTAGACAATACGAACATTCTTAGAACTCTTTTTGATAAGACTAGTGTAAAAACACTAGTAATTATTACAGGCGAGTAACAATTTTGTTAGGAACATATTTTCTAGTTGGCTTTCAGACTGACCCATAAGTCACCTATTTAATACGAATCTTAGGGGACCTTGTAGGTAAAACGAAATTCCAAACGTATTATACAAATGCCATATTCGTGTATCCCAACCAAAGCACAGTTTTATTGAAAAGTTAAAGTTTTGGTATTTCCATTGAACCTTGGAGTACAATTAAGTAATGTAAGTGAGATTGTCGAGCTCTTCTTTTATCTGTGTAACAGATACAGCAATAAGTATATAAAGTAAATATAAAAATATATTTATGTATAACTTTAGTGTATAATTGGTGTATGTATTATTGAAGTACCCTTAGTGTTGTGGGAAGAAGTGTGAATTTGTATAATGTTAGGTCGATACGCACAAATATTAGTGTAGTCGTAACTTGTTCGGTCGTGTGTTTGTCCGTGTGCTAGATTCGCGGCGGAACATTTGACATACAAGAGTAGGCTAATAATTAATATTAAAGAGAGATTCCTAAATTCGAGCAATATTAAACGCCTAATGTGGTAACTTATTGTGATGTGGGTGTTAGCTGTGTCAACATTTAATTCATAGTTAATGATAGTACTTGTGTAACTGAAAAGGTTTTTACCCCCATTTAAAGATGTTTCACGGTAGGTTTTGATGTATTTCTCGTGTTTTTATTAATATAGTTTGTTTGTCAAATGCTTCGTCCGCGAACGTTAAGTGCGTACTGCACGCGTAGCATGACAACTATAGAAGCGGGTTTTGTCGACGGAAGAATAGACAAACTGACTGATTGTGATTGTTTATCTGTCATTTTGTCTATTCTTCCGTCGACAAAACCCGTTTCTATTGCGGTCTTGCTAAGCGTGTTGGTGTGGCATCGCGTGTATTGTACAGTCACGAACACTAATATGTATACACTTAGCAACTTTTAAAAGTGATTTTCTCCTACTGTATTGATTGTAACTTTATGATATTACGAATATAGTATTTTGGAACCCCTATTATTATGAAAAAATTATCATCTCAAAGTTACAATTTTAATTCCACGAGAAAATCGTTATTGAATTTTGCTGAGTGTATACATATTTTTGCTCGTGACTGTACCTACAGTGCAATAAGACGGTGTCAAACTAGGGTATTTATCATTTAGTGGCGCGTTCCATGTGTGGCTTCGACACGAGCGAGGAAATGGGTGAATAGCGAATCGTGCTTCAAAGAAATGACATGAAGATAAACCTCCAACTGCCACTAACGAGACACAATAGAATTTTAATTGTTATCGGCCTTCTAAAGGCTAATCAACAGTACTGCAACAAAATTATTGGCGGTTCGTATATTTTTCACCGTGATAAAAATGGATTTGATTAAATATGTGTTAAAATAAAGTATTTATTACATTAATCCTTTCAAACACGTTTAAAGACTTTCAATAGGGAGAAATATTTCGATTTTTCGAAAATAAAGCTGTCTCACCCAGTTATCGCTCTTTTCGAGGCCCCAAAGCGCTCGAGCTTTGCCGTTTGGCATACAAAGCCTACTTATCCTAACAAGGGATTATATAACTATCTAATTTAGATCTTAAAGCTGTTTAAATAAAGTACAATTTAATTTGTATCATCACTGATTGTGTTGAGTTATTGTATTCTTAACGTATCAATAGGATCTAACTCTAGTCATTATTGTTTTGTAAAGCTGTTAATAGATGTTCATCTTAACTTGATAATGGGTGGTTTGCTGGTGAAATAGGTCCTGTTTTTTGGCCATTTTGTTTTAATAAAAGGAAGTTATTATTATTCCACGTTATTTTTCATGAATTAGAGAGTTTATCTGGCATATTGTCTGTGTTGTCCTTCGCTTGCACTGAAGCGACCTATCCTTGAAATACTAACGTAAGTGAGAGCAAAATGATACGCCGTGACTGCACAATAAATAACGACCTAAGGTATCTGATAAATTAGTTTGTTTGGAAAGTAAGGGTCAGTTCAGACTGCGACGTAAAGCGACGCGACGCTGCGCGCACTTTTTAACAATTATCGAACTTATTTTCTTCAAGAAAAGGTTCAAACGCTCTGAAATTATTTCAGAGCGTTGTTGACATGTGTCAAAGTACACTGAGATGCGCGGTGCTGCGCAGCGCGTGTATCATACATATATATGTATATACATATATATGTATATACATATATATGTATATATATATATGTAGTAAATAAATTCGATATTGTATTGGATCATACAAAAGTGCGCATCGCGTCGCGTCTGGGTGTGAACTGGCCCTAAGTAAATGCCATGGATACCAAACATTTTTATTACTTAGTCGATAGAAGTATTCGAAAACGCCATGATTTGTGATCTAAACAGCTTATTTATGTAAGTTGCATTATGGTCAGAACCTAAATTATTATTATACCTAAGTGTAGCCGGCTAAAACTAGCCGTAACGTTTAAATCCAACTTTTAACGTAGACTTAATAATTGTCATTGTCGTCTTGGTTAATTGATGTGAAAACAGAGTCTACAAAGAAGGCTCTACTTAGAATAAAAAAAAAAACGTTTTATTTCCAGTCAACATGATACAAAGAAAGAACACAAACTCGAAAAAGAAAAAGTGGGGGGAAAATATGCTTCAAAAGTAAAATAAATCCCTATTTCCCTTGGTCACGCCATCACGCGTGAACGGCTGAACGGATTTGGATGAAATTTGGCACAGGGGTAGACCATGACCTGGAATAGGACGTAGGATACTTTTATCCTGATATTCCCACGGGATCGAGACTTACGCGGGTGATACCACGGGGCGCAGCTAGTTACGAAATAATTATGGGAAATGTGGGTATTTTAAAGTTGCAGTTTCATAATGTTTTAGCGGACTCAACCTGGTTATAGCCATCGGCCAATTTCACCAGTAAACCAGCACAATATTATTAAATAATATTGTAGTATTAGAGTTATTTGGAACAAACCCTCGTTGTTCACTAGTAATTTTGCCACGAGTACTAATAATCTTATTTCTTTTACGGAATACGGATTTTTTAATAATTTTACTGCCCATTGCGTGTTTTATATGACGGTGACACAGAGAGATTCGGAGAATGAGCGTAATGAATGTTAACAGTTAGAAAATTCGTATTCCGTACGTTGGTATCAGTTGAGTAACTGGCCTAATTTGTAGTATCTGTCGTATGTATTTATTGGTATATATAGCTATTTATTTATTTTAGCTTTTTAATAACATTTGTTGCTTAATGTTGGCAACATTCGTTTATATGGGTATAACAAAAGTTAACTATTTTTTTTGCAATGTCAAGCGTGCTCAATTTTATTTGAGCTAGTGTTAATTATGAATTGCTTTTACGCCAAGCGTAATGTCGGCTGTTGAGCGCTCCTGCCGGTTTAATACGTGAAAATATCATTTAAACTTATTCTGCGGTCGCAATTTATTTGCCAAACATGTAAACAAACACGAATTTTAGGAAAAACAGCAGCACCTATACTACGATATATTAATGCCATCATTTTTCCAGTGTTAGTGAGAGACGGAGCTATATAAGGCCGCTAGCACCATCCTGTATCCAGTGAAATAATGATGGCATAATTCTTATTCAGCCCCTGTAATGCCTACACAAAAGGTTCAGTTTGCAATACAACTTCATATTTTTTTATGACTTTTTCAACGGTACTAGTCAGTCTAAAATCAACTTTATTTACACCTACGTAAAATTGTTGTTTGTTTAAGTGGAAATAACGTCAATATTGGGAAGAAGGATTTAAATAGTGAAGCGAACTGACATTGATTGACACCTATGACAGTTCACTGCACCTAAGTTTTCACGGTGAGAATTTTTCAGAATATACCGGGTATTCTTCATTTAGGATTTAGGTCTAGGCGTTGCCTAGCTAAACTACGCACAGTGAGCTCGCTCACAGTCTGCTAGCATTACGCTTATCGTGAATACTAAGGGGTCAGCGCACACTGAACTGCAAAATGCTCGCCCCTCCGTTGAAAATGTTCTGGGTTGCCAGGCGGGCGTGCAATAACCAATCAAAAATCTCGCTGTGGAATACTGAGCGCGGGCGGCGCGCGGCGGCCAATGCATACTCGAACATGCATCATGTAAGCTCGAGCATGGTCGAGCATCAAGTTTGGACGTGTATTTTGCAATGTATGGAATTGTCATAAGATTATTTTTTCAGTAGTCTCAGAAAATGCTCTGCTCTGCTCTTGGTGTGCGCTAACAGTATCTTGTATAATTTGTGTAACGTTACGTCACGGTAAAGAGCGCACTCATTAGCGTTTACTAAGTAGCTGTTCAAAAGCCCGTATTCAGTACCTATATATTTGAAATTGACGCTTAAAACATATTTAAATTTTAATGTTTAATTAATATATTCCATAGATTAGATGGTTATTAAGAGAGTATATTATTACCCTACAGTAGGTGATTTGAACAATAATAAATAAAAATATTTCGTGTTTTTATGTACAAAATTTTATATGTTGAGAAAATTGTTGTAATATTTTTGTTTGGTCGATATATTTATAAATACATATTTAGATATTTACCTATTTTGTTATGTGTAATAATTTATAACACCAAATAGTACCTTTCAGATTTGTATTTATATTTAATGCAAGAATTGTAAGCAGTGTGTAGAGATTTTGTTGAATAAATGTCATGTTTCGAATGTTGTGTCTTAATTATCCAATTGAAAATGAAAATAAAAATGTTTTTGGAAATGCCAAAAAGCAGGGGGCTTTTTGGCATTTCCAAAAACATTTTAGGGGAACAGGGTGTAAGGTTCACTCAATCACCATAGAAAAGGGAGGACCTCCGATCAGACAGGAATAGGGAATATGCATGTATTTTTTTAATCTTTTTATTCGATAGTTTACATCGTCAAATAATAGTAAAAAAAAAATCGACGGCAGAAAAGCAATTTAAAGTTGTTAAAAAAATGTTTAAAAATATCCAACCGATCCGGGCTATTTAAACGCCCTCCATTTGGCGCGCTTGGTGTGGTGACGTCACCGTCTGTGACAACAGACAAGCAACTGTCAAGTCAACGTCAAACACTCCTTTTTCTATGAGCGTTTGACATTGACTTGACACTTGTTGATTAACTTGACATTGACATTTTGATTGTTATTCCGGATTGTTACGTCACATCCGCTCTTAGCCTTTTCAAGTATTTGAATTACCCACAGTTATTTGGGACTTTTTAAAAATTAATTTCTCGCTCAAAATGAAATTTTATTCAAAAATATTGATGGAGGCATAATTCTGAAGTAACATAGTTTATAAAAAAAAATATTTGACCCATATTTGAATCACATGCATATTCCCTATTGTGTATATAAATGTACATCGCGCGGTAAACTCTTATTGCGCGATGCAGGATTTTATGTGACGTCAGGATTTTTGTGTGACGTCAGGTCTTTGATGCGTAGTTTGCATGTGGCGATGAAGATACTGCCACAACATCTTTTGCCAACGAACACATCAAGTTTGTTAGGTTGCTACCACAGGTTGCTACTAACCGGGTAGTCGGGTACAAATCCAGACTTCGGACTACTGTGTACTAGCAAAATCCAATTACATTGCTTGACTCGGGGATTCACCCTACGTCCAGCAGCAGTCGTGCGATTCCAAAGAGCCAGCAAACAGAGCTCGTACCTACATAACAAAACTCATAACAGTGTCCGTGAGTCCTTGTTATATATTATTCAGGACATAAAATTATGACATAATCTGTGTAAATAACTCTTACACGTCGAGTGGTCAGTGAGAACAGTCAGTTAACGAGTTAACGGCATTCAGTTGATGGTGTCATAAACAAGTTTATGAGGCCGAGTCTGCCAGCAGCACTCGGAGACACTCGTGATGTGGCACAGATTTACTGTTTATAGCTAGGGATTTAGGAAACTATAATTATCATCTTCATCCGAGCCTGAATATTGTAATAGGAACAGACCGGTTGGCCAGTCTGTTTCTATGTAAAAATATCATCATCTTCCTTGTCCCAATTTATTTGGGGTCGGCGCGACATGTCTTCCATACTTCTCTATTAGCCGTCATCTCGGTAGTCACCCCCTTTCTAGTCATATCATCTTTCACACAGTGCATCCACTTTTTCATTGGTCTTCCCCAACTCCTATAGCCATCCACATTCCTCCTCAAAACTTTTACACGACATTTTTGTCATTTAAAAATATGCAAGGGAATATTAGTATTTTATTAGGAGTAATTAATATTGTCGTTATCAGAAACATTTCGTCATAGAAGGTTGGAACAGGCGTCCCAATTCCGAGCTTCTGGCGGGTCTCGATGCTTCACTGCGGAAAATACCTACCTCCTCCTTGCAGATTTGCAAATACTTAATATATTCGTAGTAATCCTTATCCTTACATATTATAAAACAAAGTCATCCGCCGCGTCTGTCTGTCGTCCCGTTCGCGATAAACTCAAAAACTACTGCACCGTTTTTCATGCTGTTTTCACCAATAGACAAAGTGGTTCTCGAGGAAGGTTTTAGTATTATAATAACCGTCATCCACGCGAAGCCGCGGGCATCAGCTAGTATATAATAAACCTCTTGGTCGAAATAATATCAGCCCTAGTAAATCTCGCGCAATGCCAAAATTTATGATCACTCGAACAGCTCATAAAGTGAAGGGATATTGACATCTTTACGCTTCACAAACCATTATAATTTCTTTGTGGATATCCTTACTGGTTGGTAATCTTACTACTCTCTGTAAGTGGTTCCTGACATATAATAAACCTCTCTGTCTTCACCATGTGAGGGTAGTAAAAAGAGGAGTTTAGGTATTTGAAGAGTTTGAGCAGCAGAGTTCTTATTTTGCTTTTAATTGTGATGAGTTTTTTCACCAATTAGTCTACCGCCGTGGTAATGGCAATTTACCCTAGATTACCAACTATTTTAACGGTTATTGGAAGACTAATTTTCAGTACAAGGTAGGTAGTTAGGTATATACATTAGAGGACTGCTCGGTTTGGGTTCTGTAGGTATTACAGCATGTAAAGGAATTTCGAAGGACTAACTTAGCACGTTAGGTATAAACCCGTGGAGGGTGAAAAGGTCTGAAAAGGGAATGTAATTAAAAAGATAATTCGAATTCCATTAACGACCCTACTGACTCAATTAATCGATCGGGACCCATTTTGTAGCGGTACTTAATGGTACTTATTCGTTTTATTTTTCTCGATTGCGCAGATACCGCTTTACTGTTTAGATCATCCATATTTTATTTCCAAATGAAAGTGAACTCTCTTCTTTCTTGTAGTCAGAGGCGCAATCGTCTAAAGTAAGATAAATTCGCAGATCTGATATGATTAGGTATATTTGGATACATATAGGAATCAACCCCATAAACGACTTTAACCTCTTTTACGTGGTACTGAATACTGCCTAACAGTAGGTACAGTCAGCGTCAAATAGTTAGTGACACTCAGGGTATCGAAATAAATAGACGCAACCAAAAAGTCAATAATATCGGTACAAACAAAGTTTCCTTATTATTGTCAACAATATATTCGCTCAAAAGGTCGAGACGTTTGAAATGTCTTAAAGATCGGTTCAGTCAAACCGCCATAAATATGGTGACAGTCATCCCGCCAATGGTATCCAAGCATTATAAGTGTTCAAAAATATGGAACACATAGAAAAATAAACTAGCATGTAAGGGCGGCCGCACACGTCAGGTACCTTTTCCGATTCTCCAATTCAGAAACCCGATCGGACGAGTTTCGCATACAGGCGTTTGATTGTATTCGGTTTCTACGCTCTCGTGTGCCAGAGCTTGTGGCGATTGTATCGAAGAACGCTTGAACGCATGAAATAAAAAATAATTTAAAAAGAATGGAGATGACGAATTTCTATTAGCAATTCTTTTGTCAAAAGAATGAAAGAAAAGACAGCGATGCTATTGGGTATACGCAGAGATTGTACGAAGTCAATTCTATCGTTTAAGTCGTCATGACGTATGTTCCATAAACATACGGGATACTTTTCGACAATTAATCAGCACCACGTACGTCCGCACCGCACGATGGCCAAAGCGACCCGGACTTCTGGAGACAAAACCGTACGAGCGAACCGAATGCGTGCACAGCTACATAGAAATTCTACTGCGAGTGCGCCTTCAGGTACCCGATTCGCTTGCTTGAACGGTCGTCGGGTCGACCCGACGCATTGCCCGTACATCCTGGTCGAACGTTAGCTTTTTTAATCGTTCGAGCAGAATCGTGCGTGTGTGGTGCACGAGTATTTTCTATGGAATTGACGCCTTTGGGTGCCTTGATTCGATAACCGCATCGGAAACCCGACGCAAAAACCTGACGTGTGCGGCCGCCCTTTTAAAAATAAACGGTTTCCCAAAGATGAAAACCTCTTTAGGCAATCTTGTGTTGTTTGCATGTCATTATATAATCTACTAGCTGTGCCCGCGACTTCGTTCGCATGGATGTCGGAAAACAATAATATGTCGCTTAGAAAAGTTGTACAGTCACGGACTTTAATTGATGAGCCACCTGGCACTGTTCGTATTTTAGCCGTGTAATGCAAATCGGGTTCATTCGGTTCCCGACACGCAAAGTCATTATGTCTTCGTATTAGAAGAAGAAAATTATATTTCATACCGGTTGACTAACCTGAGAGCCAGAACTACAAACTTGACAGCACTCAAAGTCAACCAATTGCAGGTCTAGCAACAGTAACCTAGCAACGATAAATAATTGTTGCTAGGTTACTGTTGCGATAGTAACGTTAGCGTACGGAGAAATTATTTCAACTGTCTTCAGTTAAGTTTTCAGAATTATTGAGTTAATGAGCTATGATTCTAAGGAGGTCAGTATCAAATAGATTGGATAAACTTAATGCAACATTGTATTTATTTTTATCATTAAGAACTTATTAGTCAACCTCTATGGATAAGACTATTTCCGATTAAAAGTAATTTATTTGTCATCTTGATATTTCAACTGTCACTGTCTTCAGTTATGTTTTCATAATTATCGAGTTAATGAGCTATGATTCAAAGGAGGTCGGTATAAAATAGATTGGATAAACTTAATGCAACATTGTATTTATTTTTATCATTGAGAACTTATTAGTCAACCTCTATGGATATTTCCGATTAAAAGTAATTTATTTGTCATCTTGATATTTCAACTGTCACTGTCTTCAGTTATGTTTTCATAATTATCGCGTTAATGAGCTATGATTCAAAGGAGGTCGGTATCAAATAGATTGGATAAACTTAATGCAACATTGTATTTATTTTTATCATTGAGAACTTATTAGTCCACCTCTATGGATATTTCCGATTAAAAGTAATTTATTTGTCATCTTGTTTACGAGCTTGCGATTTGAGTTCGTGTTTAATCGTGTAATCTCGTGAATGTATGAAACTGCAAAATTGAAAAGTTTGAAGGTGGCTCATCAATTAAAGTCCGTGACTGTACCTTCATTTAAAAAGGGGGAATCTTTCGACCAGGCCTGGTGATTTTTCCTAGTAAGAAACTGCCAAAAAACTTGTGTTTTTATTTAAGAAAATGCTTCTCTTTACAAAATAATAGCGGTGGAACCACCTGGAGCGTACACAAAAAAGTTGCTAGGGTTGCTCACACGCGAAAGAGCTACATAAAGTTGGCCGTGGGAAAAGCAACCAATACTAAGATCCACCCCCGCAACGGATAATGTCTGGCCCTGAGCTTTGTTAATGGTCATGGCGTAACACAGGCTGACGGGGAATTGCACACGCTTAAAACCAAACGGGAAATTATTGGGAATGAGAGGAATTCTTGGAATAAAAACAACATCTCCGGCGCCGCAACCTGTTAAGATTTCGGCTTCGATGACGTTTTGTTGGTGATTGGTGACTATGAGCCGAGTGCCGTTGCAAAGTTTGGGAAGACTTAAATTTCTGAGAAGAATTATTGGCACTCCGACTTTTAAACAAATTTTGTGTGCTGAAAGACCGGGTGTGATAAGGGATTCTAAGAACTCTACTGGATAGTGTGTGGCATCTTCTTCTTCGGGAACCGTTTTTATCGATGTATATTGTTGACTTTCCCCAGAAACGTGCCAATATTTGTGTATTTATTGCTGTCCGATAGTCGAACAAATCAAATCAACCATAAGGCCTCTGCCTCGAATCTTACGGGCAGCGGGGCGGCGGCGGCGGCGGCGGCAGCGCGGGCGCGGCAGGATCTTATGCGTAAAATCAAATGGACCGGTTCTCGAAAACAGCGGCGCGGCAGCGGCGAGGCGGCGGGCAGCGAGCGGTGCACTCCATTCAAGCGGTGACCGCCCGCACGTCTGCATTGCAGTGTTGTTGCCCACAATAAATTGAGCGTTAGGAATAAATTTGAATCAAAAAGATGTTGCCGCCATTGTTCAGACATTTCTTTCGCGAATAAAAACAAATATCTCGACGACAAAATCGTGAACACAACACTACGCGGCTATAGTAGTCTATGGCTATAGTGACGCGCGATCTGCCCGCTAGTTTCGAGAACGGGTCTTTGATGCCCGCCCAGCTCCCGCGCCGCCGCCGCCGCCGCCCCGCTGCCCGCAAGATTCGAGGCCGAGGCCTTACACACGCCAACAACGATCGAATCGAATGAGCGGTGGTCACGAATCATACGAACTAATTACGAAGTATAGTACAGCAGTGGCGAAGGGTGAGTTTTCGGGGGTGGGAACCCGGAGAAAAAAAATAGAAAAAAAAAAAAAAAAAAAAAAAAAAAAAAAAACATTCTGACGAATTGAGAACCTCCTCCTTTTTGAAGAAGTCGGTTAATAATACTTGTTATGATGTCACTTCGGACCTTCCTTGTGGCCGCGAAAACCTACTTCTTGTTTGTTTAAATGTTTACCTAACAAAAGAACGGTATCAATAAACCGTTTCATTAAATTCCTATTTTGATTTACTTTTCTCAAACTTATTTATAAACTCACATTCAAAAAGCCCGCTTTCACAAACCACGCACACTCACACAGTTCAACAAGTGATTACGCTCCTAATAGCGCAACGCCATCTAACGAAAATATCAGAAAAGCAATGCATTTTGTCAGTACAAGAACGAGATATCTCCATTCAAAAAATTCACAAATAATTAAACAGAGGGCGCGTTTAACGAGAAATTTTTAGGGAGTGGCATTTTACAATTCAGAGTTTTCGCTCACGGCCACTAGAGGGAATTGGCCGCGCGGGTGTAGAGCTTCAAACGAATTAGCGAAAAATCGTCAGATTATGAATGTAAAAACCCCTTTATTACATAAACTACTAGAATCTGAGAAAAGTAAACAAGGGAAACAATACATTTTATTTTATTTACAACTGCCAGTCAGCTATTCATATTTATCGTAAAGGGAAACATTAGAATGTTTGAAAAAACTATCACGTCGTTTGTAATTTATACTTATATCTGAGCGAGCACGGCCTAACGTAATTGGTTTCTTAATTTCAAAACTTAACCTTGGAAAGCATGTTTCCTCACAAAGAAAGCTACCAGACGGGCCGCACGCGGGCCAAAAGACATTGTAGTTAATTAGAAAGTCCTTGACGAATTATTGCCGCCATCCTAATCCTACTGATAGTACTAATAACTTTTCAAATCTATTAAGAAATTTCAACTTATTAACTATCTACCTACTTACCCCAAATACATAATTACAACGTACACTTTCACTAAAGTCAAAACACTTTAATCACTGTTTTATACCAACAAACTAATACTACTACTACGATTCTCGAACTGATAAACTAATGTATTCAATAAATAATACGAACAAAATGCAAATTAACTGCAAGTGTAAACAAATTATAATGCGATTACGTCAAACAGCAACCACACAATAGCGTCCTGTCCGAACTCCGAGCCGAACGCATTACGAAATTCAACGAAAACTACCGAACCGATATCGCGGCATCTCGTTCACGCGATCGCTTTAGGTACAATAACTCGTATTTGACCGGCTTGCTCGAAGCGTATAAAACCGGGGTGTCACGTGACCGAAGTGACGTCATGACGCCTTGATTTTTGAAGGAGCGATAAGCCAGCCGCGCCGCCGAGTTATTTTAGAGAAATTTTTTTTGCTGTTGGGAGACAACAAAGACAAAACATTGAATGTAGGCGTTTTGTATAGTTTTAATTATATGGTGTATTAAATACCTATAGTGTGATTACTTAAAAGGCATTTTAAACACTACTGACTGTGTCATTTTTCAATGACGATAGAGTGGTTTTGTTTCGAATTCCAGAAGGGAAGCCGATAGGAATCGAGTTGTACGGTAGCTGCGGCCCTGTAGTACAGTTCGATTCAAACTTAATGGCGGCTCGGAACATGAGGCGAGTCGCTGCGCAGTAACAATTTCATGTGACAGCGGGGGTGAGGGGTGGGGCGGGGTACTGCGCAGCTAAAAGTTAACTTCCGAGCCGCCATCCGCCCCGCTGCCCGCAAGATTCGAGGCCGAGGCCTTACACACGCCAACAACGATCGAATCGAATGAGCGGCGGTCACGAATCATACGAACAAATTACGAAGTATAGTACAGTTCGATTCAAACTTAATGGCGGCTCGGAACATGAGGCGAGTCGCTGCGCAGTAACAATTTCATGTGACAGCGGGGGTGAGGGGTGGGGTACTGCGCAGCTAAAAGCTAACTTCCGAGCCGCCATTAAGTTTGAATCGATCTGTAACGACTCGTTTCTTGACTTCTTAATTTGAACCTAATGAACGAAACCAACCAAAATAACAAATCAAAACCAATCAGATCATAGGAGTGAGGCGTATTTATCGTCACAGATATTATAAAATAGCAGATAGCAATTGCTCCTAACGATAAAAAATATCTGTTACTTAAACTCACAGATCCTCAAGACTGTTACTGTTAAAACTTCGGATACGATTTTCGACTTTAACGAAAAGAAATAAAGAAGATATTCAATTGAGTCAATACGTATTTATCGTCTGTACAAAAATCACAGGCTGTGATTTTATAACAGATAGATACGATTTTCGACTTTAAATCAAAAGAAATAAAGAAAGATGATTTTCGATTGAGATACGTATTTATCAAAAATCACAGGCTGTGATTTAATAACAGATATTTGGATCTATTATTTTTTTGTCACAGTCACAGTGATCACAGATATCGTGTTTCACCTGTTACAACCCATCTCTAACTGATCAAATTACTTTCAACTAATGACAACCCAACCAACATAGGAGTAAGGCGTATTTATCGTCACAGATAGAAATCACAGATATTTAAAAATAGCAGATAGCAATTGCTCCTAACGATAAAAAATATCTGTTACTTAAAATCACATATCCTCAAGACTGTTACTGTTAAAACTTCGGATACGATTTTCGACTTTAACGAAAAGAAATAAAGAAGATATTCAATTGAGTTAATACGTATTTATCGTCTGTACAAAAATCACAGGCTGTGATTTTATAACAGATAGATACGATTTTCGACTTTAAATCAAAAGAAATAAAGATGGTATTCGATTGAGATACGTATTTATCGTCCGTACAAAAATCACAGGCTGTGATTTAATAACAGATATTTGGATCTGTTATTTTTTTGTCACAGTCACAGTGATCACAGATATCGTGTTTCACCTGTTACAACCCATCTCTAAACCAACAATTTATTATTTATTTATTATTATATTCGTTTATTTATTTATTTTCTTATTTGTTTACATTTTTAAATATTTCATAAATTCAAATAAAAATATAAAAAAACATTTAAAAATATAAAAAATAGATGGCCGCCGGTGTCGGTAGCAGCGTCCAAGCTACCGGTGGTTAGGGCTGCAGAGACAGGAACCTCCTCACAATGCGAGCCGTATCAAGGAGTACTGCCTTCTGAATCAGGCCCTTGATCCAACCGCCTAACGAGAGCCTCGAGAGATGTTGGTCGAGGCTTTCGGCTATCAGGCCATTGGCCGTTACGACAATCGGCACAATGATAGCCGAGCTCACATTCCACATGTCGACAACCTCGTGTGCTAAGTCGAGATATTTTATTTGTTTCTCTTTCTCAGCTTTCACGAGGTTCACGTCATGTGGGATGGTAACATCGACTATCATTGCGCGGCGCGCTAATCGGTCTATCACTACGATATCAGGTTTGTTGGCAACAATAGTCCTGTCAGTAATGATAGACCGATCCCAGTACAACGTGACATGGTCATTTTCGAGAACTGGGTCGGGCACATACTTGTAGTACAGTACCTCAGAGTCCACAAGTTTATATTTCAACGCAAGTTGCTGGTGAATAATCCTGGCCACTTGATTATGCCTGTGCAAGTACTCGCCGTTAGCTAGACGAGAACAACCAGAGATAATATGTCTGATGGACTCACCCGGACGGTGGCATGCCCGACACACGTCAACCGTCCCGTCCTTCATAATATGTCTCCGGTAGTTATTCGTCAGGATAACTTCGTCCATAATTGCACAGACGAAACCTTCAGTTTCCCCGAAAAGGTCACCAAAACGTAGCCAGGATACGGACGCTAAGAAATCTACACCGGGCTCATGAAGAGCCCGATAGAAGCGCCCGTGAAGCTCCTTGCTTTGCCATACCCCCTTGCGGTCTTCCGTAGTAAGCACTACAGGTTTGCGCCAGTTCTCTTTAGCCATGGAGAGCGGGGTGAGTCCTTTGTCCACTGCCACCACATCGCGGTGCATACCCACTTCGGCTTTAAAAAAATATTCTCTGAGATTGCACACCTCGCGATTGTGGAGGGTCTTCGCATTTAAAAAGCCTCGACCCCCGCACTTCCGCGGGATGTACAATCTCATCACCGATGATCGTGGGTGATGCATCCGGTTTGCGGTCAACAGTGTACAAACCCTCCTATCCAGGGCTTCGAGTTCGGTCTGAGTCCATTTGAGTATGCCGAAAGAGTACATCAGAACCGGCATGACCCAACCGTTGAAGGCGCGCACCTTGTTTCCGCCTGAAAGAAGACTAATTAATACTCTTTTCAGGCGACCAAAGAAGCGCTCCTTCAACGATTGCTTCATGTCAGCAACGTTGATGCCTAACGCTTCCGACATACCCAAATACTTATAGCTTTCAGATGAGGAGAGGGACCTGAGGTATATGGAATCCGAGAGTTGAATTCCCTCTGATTCCATAATCTCCCCTCGCTTTACATGCATGACTGCACATTTGTCCACACCAAATTCCATCCTGATGGTGTTACTGAAGGTTTCAGTTACCTTCAGTAGCTCCATCAGTCGCAATTTGTTGGGGGCAAAGAGTTTCAGATCATCCATGTAGAGGAGGTGAGATATGACCTGACCACCTCTCCTCAACCGATAGCCTAGACCTGAATCCTCTAGCAGTGTGCTTAGAGGGTTCAGGGCCAAGCAGAACCAAAGCGGACTCAAACTGTCGCCCTGAAATATTCCCCGTTTAATCCGTACAGGTTCATCATTCCCTTGGATCTGTCGACACCCCGGGTAGCGAAGAACTGTCCTCCATTGCCCCATACACGACTCAAGGAAGGTGCGTAGAGTTGCATCAATCTTGTACAACTCCAGCACCCTCATGAGCCACGTATGTGGCACCGAGTCGTAGGCCTTCTTATAGTCTATCCAGCATGTCGAGAGGTCCTTACGGGATCGACGAACCTGTTGGCTTATGGCCATGTCGATGAGGAGTAGCTCCTTAGTACCGCGGGACCCGTTCCTACATCCATTTTGAGAGGCGGACATTATTGAATTGTTGTCAATGTGTGTGTTTATTTTCACTCTCAAAATGGATGTAAGAAGTTTATAGACCGTCGACAAACATGTGATCGGTCTATAATTCTTCGGTTCCGCGGGACTACCTGACTTATGGAGCAGGTGGGTAACGCCTGTTGTTAGAAACTGCGGTAGCGACCCAGACTCTAAGGATGACTGGAATTGAGATGCCAGGCGAGCGTGTGAACTAATCAGCCATTTTAACCAGAAGTTGTGCAGTCCGTCCGGTCCCGGTGATTTCCAATTCGGTAACGGACGGACTGCTGTGGCTACGTCTTGTGGAGAGATTAAAACAGCTTCCATTTCTGGTATAGTTTCATACACTCGCTCGACATCCTGTATCCAGTCAGCCTCAGCGTGACAGACGGGCACCGACCATATACTGCCTCAGAATGCGCTCGTGGTGGCATCATCCGAGCGGCACACGTCCGCCACATTTTGTTCAGGTCGCTCCCAAGCTCTATATATCCACCTCTCATCGCTCTGGAACATGCAATTCTGCGTGTATCGGTCCACCCGCCGCTTATACCGCCGAATTCGGCTCGCCCATGCACAGACTTTTTGCTTCGGGAAGTCGATACGCTCTGTGACACGGGACATGTATTCTGGAGGACTGATTCCTGTCCCCGAGAATGCCCGTCTCACAAAGCGCATCACTCGTGGTCGTGTATTGCCCTCCCTGAAGCTGTATAGTTTGCCGATGAGTACCCTGGCTCCATCGATACGGCGCTCGATCCTGCACTGCCAGGCTGGTACGGCTGGTTTTGGTCGAGTAGCTTTGTCATAGTTTGGGAACTTGACGTTAGCTAAACGACGTGCCGCAACAGCCGCGCAATACAGGATCGAGTGTGTATCAACGAGATCCTCGCTGCTCTCGAAAAAGTTTTTAAGCTGCGAGTCCAAGGCACACACCAGCGCCCTATTTTTCTTGTGCATAGGTAAGCGTGGTAGTCGGGGTCTAAGTTCGGTCGGGGTGTGCCTATAATCGCGAAACGCATCCTCCAGAGCGCTCCTCAATCGGGCGTTGCACTGGCTACTTACTGTGACAACCCTATCATTCTCTTCTTCAACATGATTGGACCGCGGCGGGATTGGGTCAGGAATTAACGGTTGTGCCGCGGTATGTGCCGGAGTCGAGACGATACAGTTGCTCAGTGCCTCTGAGCGCAGCCTATCAAGTGCAGCATCGTCCAACCTGTGGTTGCGTTGGATGACCCGCACCTGATCCGACAGTCGTTGGGCCGAGACGTTGACGGTTGGTTCTAGTTCCTGGAACAGAGACAGCATCCTATCGCGGTATGCAGTGAGGTTAGTTCCCCCCTCTGTAGACCCGTAGTATGCGCGCATGACGTTCTCGTTCATAGACTGAGTCCATCTCATGCGCTGCACACAACCACCGGCAGCGGGGACCCGGCTCGGGGCCGGTTGGCCCCTAAGTCCCAAGCTCCTCGGTGGCCGGCCTCTCCCCTGCCGACGTACGGGTGTTGGTGACGTCGGCGGGGAAAAATATTCGTTTATTGTTACTGAATCTATTTATTATTTATTAAAAGAGGTTTTGTTGTGGTTTTTGTAGTTTTTTGGCTTATGGAGATAATTAAATATAGTAAATACGAGATATGGAAAATTTCGTTGTTGACGTATCAGTGTTGCCAAGTTATTATTATTATTATTATTTCTATTCATTTTTTTTTTCTCGGCCTAGCCGGGTAGAACTAATGGCACGGGCCTAAGCCAAGTGTCCATCAGTGGGGATAATATTGGATACTGCGTAGTTATCCGTAGGAGGCTGTATGTTAGCCGAAGCTGAATTTGGGTGGGAGTAAGGGTGCAAGTTGTCCGACTCACACTGGAGGAATTTTCGTACTAACCTGCATGTATTGAGGATCACTGCCTTCTGCAGCAGGTGGTACATGTTAGGTGGGAGATTGAGGGAATTAAGGGACTGATGCAGCTGTTTGGGTATTACTCCTGTTGCAGATAGCACTATGGGCACGATTATGACTTTTTGAAGATGCCAAAGTCGGGTTATTTCGTCTTTCAGTTCGGTGTACTTGGATAGTTTTTCGGCTATTGTAGTCTGTAAGTTATGTGTATTTGGTACGGCGATGTCTATTAGGAACCCAGTTTTATTTACTTTGTCAATTAATGTGATATCTGGTCTATTAAAGTGAATTGTACGGTCGGTTAATATGGCTCGGTCGAAGTACAATTTTGTTGTTGGGTTCTCTAATACCGTTTCAGGGTTGTATTTATAATATGGTACTACAGTGTCTATAAATTTGTATTTATGAGCTAGTTTTTGGTGTATTACGTTGGCTACTTGATCATGACGATGTTTGTAGTCTGTCTGGGCTATTGATTTGCATGCGCTGGTTATATGTTGGATTGTCTCTGGTGAACTATTGCATTTTCTACATATGTCGGTTGTTAAATTCTTTATAATGTATTTTCTGTAGTTTTTAGTCTCAATAACTTGGTCTTGTATTGCTAGCATAAATCCTTCAGTCTCCGGAAAGAGTTCGCCTCGATTTAGCCACGCGTTCCACGCATCTTTGTCGACATTTAATTGGCATAAATCTTGGCGATGTCTACCGTGTAGAGACTTCTGGGTCCACTCTAGACATTTGGTTTTGTCATCAGTCACTCTTTCGTTTTGCTGTTCAGTTGTGTCTTTAAGATTAAGAGGTGTTAAGTGTTGATCGTTTTGTGCTATTAGTTTGTGAAGTGTGGAAGACGCAGTTTTATCAAAGAAGTATTTTCGGAGGGTAGTGATCTGTCGGTTGTGTAAATTTAAAATGTCAATAAGTCCCCTGCCTCCCTCCTTCCGCGGTAGTGTTAACCTTTATTTATTATCGACACTAAAGAAGACCAAAACAAAGATACCTACACTAAGAATAATTTGGAATATCTGGGCGAAAGTCATTCTTCGACGGAGACTTCACCGCGATTCAGAAAATGACATTAAACGAACAACGCCATCTATCGAGCACGAAATGATACTGTCAAAATATATGGGAAAACGTTCGAACACTCTGTAAGCTAAATAAACTATGTAGAAAAGTGAAAAATTAAAGAATAAATACCTATACTTTTTAAGAAATTAACATTTGTCACTATTCTTTCATGATTATCAAGATTTGAAAGATAGGTAGCGCCACCTATCGCACTAATACTAAACTAATAAATAAACAACGCATCTGGAAAATTTTAATTAATCTAACTTTAGAGTTATATTCTATACACAATGTATCGCGTTAAGTTTCCGCGCAAAGAAAATGACGGTCATATAACAACACACGATCTCACAAACCTAGTAATTAAGAAGTAAGTATCATTTCGCGTCAATAGATGTCGTTACGTGTATGTACATTACGTAATGAAAATTCCTTCTTGAACACTTTAAATTCATATATCTTTTGATATTTTGAAGCGATTGCGATGAAACAAAAACTAATTGAAACATCGAGTTACACACAATATTTGAGTATAAAAGTTAACCATATTGATTTCGTACTTTTTACGTGATAGTGGAACAATCAAACTAAAGAACATACAAACAGACAGACAGACAAACAGACAAACAGACAAAAATTCCAAAAATGGTAGAAATGGAATCTGTTGGTTATTCTTGGACAACCCACCAACTTTTTTTTTTTTTTTTCATTGTACAGAAACGCCTCGTCTACAGATTTATTATATGTATAGATAGATATAGATAGATATAGATCAGTCATATCAATGTCAAGTGCATTACTAAAGGAAGCTAGAAATAATATTGAAGCAATAATAGTGTTTCATGCTTAAATATGGCTACTTATCGCATTAGTGACACCACAAAACATCGAATTATATATTTGAGGGAGGAAGGTGTCTCCGTAACAGATATTTCAAATGAACTGGGAATATCTGTAAGTATCGCTTTAGATGAGTTAACTATCGAATAATTCGCATCTCTTAAGATTCTTCTTCTTTCTTTTATTTAGAGAAACACCGTATACCGTTGGCTAGAGAGATGGCGCAGTGATGGTGCATTGCAAAACCATGTTTCATTTGGTCGTCCACGTCAAACGAGTACAAATGAAGACAGAGATATAGTGCAGCGAGCTATTAGCAATCGTTTTATAAACTCCAGGAGTATGTCTGTGGAATTTGATACTTCACAGAGCACAATAAGACGACGCCTGCGAGAACATGGATTACACCATCGTATTCCTGCTAAAAAGCCTATATTGACACCGAGGCTTAAAGCGCAGCGTTTACAATTCGCGCAATATTATTTAAATTTCAATTTTGATAATGTGATCTTTGTAGATGAAAAAGTTTTTTGTTCGTCTGCCCAGAGACGCTTATCTCTATACCGAACATCGAAAACAAGGTATGATGAAAGAAATGTCCTCCCTAATAACCGCAGCAGCCGAATCACCTTAGGATTTTGGGGATGGATGACCCAAAGCGGACCAGGAGAGCTAGTCGAAGTGGGAGGAAGAATGAATGGCCCCCGATACAAAGACATCCTCGAAAACGTTTTGCTTCCAACAGCCCGGATTTTTTATCCCCATGAAAGGATTAGGTTTGTTCAAGATAACAGTTCCGTACACAACTCCAGAGTTGTTCAAAATTACTTGGATGGTAACATGGACCTGGAGTTAATTAAGATGCCGCCTCATAGTCCCGATCTAAATCCGATCGAAAATTTGTGGGGCAAAATGGTTCAGGTATGGGACAGTACTCGAGCACGAACCACCGCAAATTTAAGGACTCACGTCGAAGAAGTTTGGGAGTCCATGAGAGGAGACAATTTTTGCTATAATGCGGTACATCTATGCGAAGACGTCTTTCTGACGTAATTCTAGCAGACGGTGGATATACACGATTTTAGTTAAAAAAATAAAGATAATTAGAGCAAAAATGTTTTTGTTTATTTTTACATCCGATGAGAGTTTTTAGTGCTCTGTACGATCGAAAGTGCTCATTTTAATCAATAGGTACAAAAGTTAAATTCAATACGAAATAATTTTGTATTATTATAAGTGACATGAACATGATATTGAATCATAGATAAGCACTCTTGCTCTATAAGATATATAGGTACACATACTCATTAACAATGAGGTTTACATCTATTTCCAGCAAGCTATTTATTGCTTAAAATATAAGCACATATAAGTATCGTAAACGGCTATGCACGAAATTATTTACAAAACAAAAGACATGTCTATGACGTCATGCTTAAAATGAAAAGGACAGCAGAAGTTTCTATCACTTTCATTTTGTGAAATGCTGACGTGAGAAATAATATTTAAAATTTAAAGCAGTAAGGTTTATTTTTCTAATGTGTTCCATATTTTTGAACACTTGTAATGCTTGGATACCATTGGCGAGATGACTGTAACCATATTTATGGCGGTTTGACTGAACCGATCTTTAAGACATTTTAAACGTCTCGACCTTTTGAGCGACTATATTGTTGACAACAATATGAAAACTTTGTTTGTACCGATATTATTGACTTTTTGGTTGCGTCTATTTATTTGGATACCCTGAGTGTCACTAACTATTTGACGCTGACTGTACCTGTAAGTAGGTATATGTATGGGTAATGATAAATGCACGATGAGAAAAAATCTGCCCACCATCTTTAACTAATTAGTTATTTTACGATACCGAACGCACGGATTTCGGTTATGGTTTTATTGGGTTATTTTGAATTTTTAGTTTTTAAATGTGGATTTACTTAGGTAGACACCTCTGCCCAACCCTTCGGGGAAACAAAGCGAGGCATGTTATGTGTAGTTATTTTACGTAGCCATAATATTGTTACTAAGTTTTACATACTTATCTATTGTGTCTTCTAAGCAGTGATAGCATAGTGGTGTGACCGTCAGACTGCCTAGTCATAGGTCTCTTTTTCCTAACAAGTTGGAACCAAGACACGCACCTCTGACTTTTCGGAATCATATTATCACTTGCTTCAAAAACGGTGAAGGATAACATCGAAAGGAAATCGGCATGCCTGAGAGATATTTCTCGACAGCATGTGAAGCCAAGTCAGAGGCCCATGAGCGGCTTTAAAACTGGCACCAGGTTAGTCACTAACCACATACCTAATTATCTAGGTATCTATTCACTAAAGTGCAGTGATAATGAATATACTGTAGAGATAGTCGTATAAGTTTGTAACGAAGAGATTTCTGTAACTAAGAGATTATAATGTCCGATATCACACAACGTAAATGTCTCCTGCGTAAATTCTGAGCTGTAAGCCCATACTATGTAAACATTTATGCAGATTCGCTTAGCCATTGTTACGTCAGACCAGTTAGCGACCGAGGCTTGGCTATAAACGTTTCTTCTGAGTAAGACCAGAGGCTATGTAAATTAGGTACAAATCGCAGTAACAATTAATTTCATCAACCTTTTTTTGTGGCGCCACCTACACACGTAGCATGCGCATGACTACCGTAGAAACGGGTTTTGCCGACGGAAGAATAGACAAAATGACAGATAGTGATTGTTTATCTGTCATTTTGTCTATTCTTCCGTCGACAAAACCCGTTTCTACGGTGGTCATGCTACGCGTGCTGTGACGGGGTAAAAAGTTACCTCCTTGTGAAAGAATTCGTTCGGGGCAGTACCTAGGTACAGGTACCTCTACAAGCACTAATAACTCTACTAGGTAACTCCTCTGTTTCTTGGTTTCGAGCCAAGTAGGTAGCATTACCGTGTTCCAAATTGAAAGATATGCTTGGCATATCTTGCCAGACAAAAAGTAAAAAAAAGTACCCTATAATTTTACCTACATTATGTAAACATGGTATGTTACTTCGTAACGGAGGGTAGGCCTTAAACCTTTCTTTTTAGTAAGACCAAAGACAATGTAGATTAACAATTACCTAATTTCATAAAAACCTTTCCTTGTGGCGAAACAGTGGCGGATTAAAAAAAATCCTTGTAAAAGAGCTCATCTAGAAAATACCTACAGTCTTAAACAATAATAATCAAATCAGTACCGCCGTGTTCCGCTTTGAAAGATATGACATGATGACATATTATGATGTAATCAATATATTGTAACAGTATTCTGATTAAAAAGCGTGTCCGTGGAGTTTCTTGCCCGTTCTTCTCCATAGGAACGTTCTACTACGCTTTGGAATGGGCAACTAGCTTCATATTTCAGACTGACCGACCCCTTGACAATTCAAAAGTGCCTGTAATTGGTTTATTTGAAATAAATCCTTCGAGTTTGAGCTTGAGTTTGATAGGGTTGCTGTTAAATTAAGGCATTTAAAAATATAGCCCAACATATAGCTTATACTGTGTAAGCCCCCTTTTCACCACTTGGTAACTGCCAAAGCAATGATTTCTGGCACAAATGTAACTTCGTATTTCCTCAACAAGAACTAAAAATAAGTACCTACGAAGTTTTCGTCCCGGAATATAAAAACGCGAGGGTAGCTGCCACAGCCACAGCAGATAAATCGAAGGTGCATTACCATATTCAGTAAAACAATCCCCGTTCACTCTCGTAGCCATAAGCTTGAATATTGAGTAGGAATAGGAAAATAACAAAGATGAAAGAGATTCTTTGGATATTTCCGAACATCTAAAGCGGCTGCTTTTTTTTATAACCAGTGAGACTTTTAGCCATCTTACAAACAATGTATTTTTTTGCGCTGTGATTTCTCTGTTGGATTCTCAATGCGCGCAAAACCGCTCCGTGCGAACCAGAGCGTGACTTCGATACTAATCAGTGTAATACGTGTTTCTGTTAGGCTTTCTGCCAGTCATCTTGAAAAGGTTTTAAACTTTATGGCATTTACATAGGAAAAGAATACCCTAGTTAAAGTATTTCATAACTACTATTGGAAGGTGAAAAAAATACAAACTATTCAAATCTCAATAAAGTTAATACTACAGGGTGGTGATTTAGTCGCCTACTTCCGTCAAGGGGGTGATTCTACGCGCCATACTAAACAACGTTCGCTATTACGCTCGTATCATAACCAAATTGTAAAAAAAAAATATCTACAGCCATGCTATAAATCTTCTCTAAAAGTTTCTGAAACAGTTAGCTTATAGCCAACATTAAACATCCAGTGTCATAGTAACCATAATATCATCCAAACGGGTGTTATAATGTTGTACTGAATTTCATAATGCACCTCATTTAAAAAAAAGAACATTGTCATTCACGAGCGTTTCACAAACAAAGCACCGTATTCGAATTCACGTCATACCGCGTCATTTTTGTTCGATATTGGTATTGCAAAGAATCTTTTATAGAAGATTCATATCATGGGTGTAGATAAAATCTTGTCTGCAACTGTATATAATAAAGGGTATTAAAACACGAATGTGGGTTTATCACACTCGGCTTCGCCTCGCCTTTTTTAATGACTAAATAGCACGCCCTTGACGGATGCAGGTGACTAAATCGCCACCCTATATAACAGAGCTTTTGTTTAAAAATAAGTATGTTTGTTTAAAACCTTTCAATAACAACTCCTAAGCTATAATGCAAGAAATATGAACCCTTTATCTCTCTCTAATCTTATCTAAAAACTTTCAGTTTACAAAATTCCTATCAATTACATCTCCCTGGGTACATATATTTGGCGGGAGAAAATAGACCTGTTGCGTTCGTAGACCCTTTATTACTTTATCTTGGGTTGATCCAGCATTCCGGCAGTCTCTTGCCATACGTGGTTCAGGGAGCACGCGCTCCCGGTTGTGTTGAATCGCGAAATATTTTACTGACCAAAATAGTAAACAGTATTTTTGTTGTTTGAGTAAAGAATTGTTGTAGAAAGCTTTACAATCAATGTTGACTTTCATTTTGTGAATGTGACGTTTTATTCTTGTGTGGTTTTAGAATATATTATGGAAGTAATCTGCACTCGATTAAAAAATAAAATGAGTTTGGTAAATAATTTAGTTTTCAGTTAGACCAGTGTGCAGAGTAATAACTATATTAAATTATAACTCTTTAGAAATGAGTGAAGTTAAGTATCAGTCTTAGATTGAAACTCTAAAAGCTGAACAGCACAAAAACGTAGATAAAAAATATGTGCAGAGATTAAAACTAACAAAAATGCATATCGTTCATCTATCCTGTGTGTTCCTCTTCGCACCGATTTTAACTGGTTCTCATACGTCGCGGGTGGTGTACAAAGTAGGGGTCCTCATGGCCTCTCGTCTGGACTCCCCCTTTGACCTGGAGCGGTGCGGCCCTGCTGTAGACCTGGCCTTAACTATGGTCAATGAAAAGTTCTTGGCACATCATGGCGTTGAGCTGCAGAAGGTGCAAGGAAGGTTTGTGATGAAACTTTCGTCTATCAAAACTATAGATGTGATATGATTTATTTGTTGCGTCCTTAAAAATATTAGCTTGTGTTTGTATCCAGCCACTGCATGGAGAAACCTTCTTTTCACCCAGTCTAGGTTTCTTTACGATGTTTTCTCTTTCCGGTAAGTTAGTTGTGCTAGGTTCTGAACCCACATCCTTTTAAATATTCGGTTGACTAAAAACTTTGTAAGAGCAACCCGCCAGAAACTAAAAAGTAAAAAAAAAAAACCTGTCGGCAGTTCGTGATCTTAATTGAGATTGAACTAATATAACCGTTTTTTTAAAAACGTCGTTCGCGAGAAGCAACAAATTAAAATCATCATCAGCATTTCAGCCGAAACGCGTTCACTGTTAGACATAGGCCTCCGCCAAGCACCGCCACTTCTACCGGTTCTATACTTCCCACTTTCAGCGGAATCCTGCGGCCTTCACAAGGTCAAATAATAAAAAACTTTTCACTATATAACGACTCAATTTATTGTTCCCAACAAGTTTACTGGAACTCGAAGAAGTTTTTAACAAAATGTGTATTTAATTTTTTCACAAAGATATTGTTGTATTGTTTAAGCGAGAAAGGTTTCACCTTAGGTAGGTGCTGCCGTAAAATAAACTCTTATTTATTGTTACGGGGCAGGATGTGCCTTCAACGTTTTCCTAACTTCGTACATTTATCATGTTTCTTGACAAAGAAAAGCCTCCTAACCACCCGAAGGTGTATTAAAAATGGTATTATAAAAAAATACAGTCTTATTATAGCGCCTCAAATTTTTTTTTGTAATTACACCGCAGGCCGGATATCGCACCATCCCCAAGATCAAAAAAAAAAAGGCCGGATTTCAATGGTATTTCAATGGTACTTTGACCTTGATCTGGCCTAGCGTAGTGCGGAGTTTCCATAGAATAAGAGGCCAGCTTATATTGGTTTTGTTATTCCACTGAGGAGTGGCCTATAATAAATATATCTATGTTATTATAGCAATATTCACTCACGATTGTTCATCGTAGCTTCGTAGGATCTCGTAGCCTCGTAGCATCCCGTTACTTCGTAGCATGTCGTCGCTTCGTAGCATCGCGTAGGTTCGTAGCATGACGTAGCAGTCAATTAGGAATGTATGTTTACTTGCTAATTAGGTATGTACAGTTAAGGTAAAGGATCAACTAATTTATGAAACGTTCAAATTGCCACGGACTTTACTTTAACCTTGGCTGTTCTGCACCTAACTTTATATACCTCTTTTACCACACCAGTCATATATTTAAAAAGGTAAAGTATTAAAAATGTGTTTGATCCTCGCATATAGAAACCAATCAATCTGCCTAGCCTATTCTCAACTATATTGGGGTCGGTTTCCAGTCTAACCGGATCCAGCTGGATACCAGTATTTTACATGGAGCGACTGCCTATCTGACCTGACAACTGAACTGGGTAATAAGATACCCCTTGGTAAGACTGGTTGTCAGACTTTCGGGCTTCTAACGACCCGTAACGACTGTCAAAGATCCATAAATTACAGCCGGGACCAACGGCTTAACATGCTTTCCGAGAGACACGGAGGAGGTTCGGTATGTAAAGATGTGGTCACCCATCCACGGACCAACTAAAGCGAAGATTAACCTGATAGATCGACCTGTGCGGCTGTTATTCCTTAGCCACGAGCTCCTCTCTCGCATACAGAAACCCATTTACTAGAAGTAATTGAAAGACCCGCGAGTGAAGGCTAGCAATAAAATAATAACACTATCACCTACACTCCACTTAATATCAAACTATGAAATGTAAATGCAACTGTCTGAACGTTCAGAAGCTTCTGACGTTAGTCTTTAAAGTTTACAAGCTCGTAAACTACATCTTCAGAGAAAGCCATCTACTTGACATTCCTCTCAAGTCTTAGGCTGCGTTTCCACCAGAGATGTGCGAGGATGCGTAGCGAGGGATGTGTTTGTAAAGAACCAATAGAATCGCTTCATTTACCTGGCCTCGGTCAGCACAGCTCTGGTGGAAACGGCTCAGCGGAGCTAGATTTTTGCGCATACAAAACAAGCGAGGGATGTGTGCGAGGGATGTGTACGAGGGATGTGTGCGAGGAATGTGTGTTGAGAAGGATGTGTTGCGAGGTTTGCACATACTGTACCAGCCAATCCATCCATCCTCGCACCACACATTATTGCGCATTTTCACAGCTCCGCTACACATCCTCGTAGGCACATTTTCATCGCACAGCTTTGGTGGAAACCCCCACAAATTTTCACAGCACAGCTAGACATCCTCGTACGACTCATTTTTCATCGCACAGCTTTGGTGGAAACCCCCACAAATTTTCACAGCACAGCTAGACATCCTCGTACGACTCATTTTTCATCGCACATCTCTGGTGGAAACGCAGCCTCATACTCCTCTTTATAGTATCTATTACCTTCAGATGTTTCAATAAACCTTTGACTACGGAGTATGGAATATATTTTATTTTCGTAGAGAGAATTTGGTATTGGTTGGATCGCTCTTTGATTATGATATGATAAGGAAGGCTTATTGGTAGTTATTTTTATGTATTTCGTGATTGAATATCTTCGATTTTCTTTGTAGAGGTCGTTTGGTTTGATTCGAATGCAATGTGAATCTTAACTCTGCTGTCTCGTCGAAAATCAGTCAACTTAGTAGGTAATATTACAGATGAATACAAAAGGTTCACAACGCGTTTAGGTATGAAGCTATAAGTAGGTACAGTAAGTTTCGGAAGTTCTTTGGTTCTGTATTTTATGTTTTAAAGAAAGAAAGAAAGAATAACATTTATATGGGCACAGTTCGTGAAACTTAATATACAAAAAAATTATAAAAGTGAAAATAATGTTTTATCTGTGTGTTTTGTTTTGCCATCGACTTACGGAATTAAAGTTATTTTTACTTTGTAGTGTTTTTTTGGAAGTCGGCTGTTTATTTTTTGTAAAAAGTCATTTTTTTGACTTTTTAGTTATGGTACCAACTCCACTTCATTTCATATACCACTAATTGCAATGTAAATTAAATGTAAACAACCGTCTCAGGAAGTATATAACATCACCAAGATACGCAAAGTGGATTAAATATGTATTATCGAAGCTAACTCAAAAATTATCCAAGAAAAGTTAATACAACTTATATGGGACCATCGCGCCAGCTTCCTCGTACGAGTCTCGCACTTATATATTTATTTAAACTTTTCGCACTCAAAAAGGAGGTATAAAGGCGGACTTAATGCCTTAAGCATTCTCTACCAGGCAACCAAGGGTGGTGAAGAGATTAGATGGCAGGTGCTCTGATTGAGACGAAAAAAGGGAAAATAATAATAAAATAATATTATTTCATAAATCATAATGCATAGATAAGACAGGTTTTACAGTATAAGAAGCTATAAACTTATGATACATTTACTTCATACATACAGATTCAGTATATGTATACCTATCTATAATATATATATTATAAACAAAATAAACTTGGCCGGTTTTTGTTTAAATTCTTTTTTCATTTTGTAGAGGAAGCTGGAACAGAACGAAGGGTTCCGTACGATTATCTATAAAAACGGCAAAACAATCACGTTTGTTGTATGGGAGTCCCTTTAAATATATTTATTTTATTATGTTTTTTAGTATTTGTTGTTATAGCGGCAACAGAAATACATCATCTGTGAAAATTTCAACTGTCTAACTATCACGGTTCATGAGATACAGCTTGGTGACAGAGGGACAGACAGACGGAAGGACAGAGTAATAGGCTCCCGTTTTACCCTTTGGATACAGAACCCTAACACAAAAATTTTTGGTCCACAAAAATATCGATGAAACAAAATTAAAAAAAAAAAAAACAAAGAAAAGAAAAAAAATGCAGACGCACTATATATATTATATATAATAACCTCCTCCTTTTTTGAAGACGATTAAAAGTAATAAATATCAAAGAGGGAGTGCTATTTGACTTGTTTCAATGATATTGTACTTAGGAAGCTGACACTTGCTATATCACCCAAAATATACAACAGGATAAAAAAGATCACGTCCGAAACAAGTACGTGTCAACATTAGTGATGGATGCGTGTAGATCGATGTATACACGTGTCCGACATACTCACTGAAATTCATAATCAATGTAAGTTTTTTTGTTCTACATGAAATTCAACGGCATGATATTCAGCGGCAACTGGTACACACGGCTACACATCAAGCTATACATTTCCAGTATATACTGACCTCGCATTATACGGAAATTCTAAATAATGCGAGATCAGCATAAACTGGAAATGTATAGCTTGATGTGTAGCCGTGCGTACGTGAACATATATTCGTAAGAAGTTGACAGAATCATCCCAGCGGTAATTTTCTGGATTCGTTTTCTCCTCTACCTGTCGTTATTTCTCCTAAGTTTATTTTGTTTATATGTATGTATCTATGTATGTATTAATAGTATTCATTATTTTTCGAGTTTATGTATTATCTTATGTTGCACCTGCCATGTCTGTCTCTGCACCACCCTAAGGTTGACTGGTAGAAAATGCCTCAGGCATTAAGTCCGCCTTTCTACAGTAGTATTTTACTTGTGCATAAAGTTTAAATAAATAAATTCAGAAAACCCATGGCTCATTCACGGATAGTTTTGTAATTTTCAATTGAAAAGTAGGTTAACAGGTTCTTGCAAAATGTAATTAAAAAAACAATCTGGTTCCTACATTTTGACGAGCTAGGCGAAGATAAATGTAGGGAAAAACTGAGTTGGGGTGGGATTCTTGCGTTGGTCTATCTTCCCTGGTTTCTATCTTCGTTTGTTCCATAACTCACTCATTCATCGCACACCCACACTGCACACGTATTCAATACACTACACACCTTTAAAAATGCACGTAAGTTTATTACAATGTTTAGTTTTATTATAGGTCGCTTGATTATTGTCTAATATTGTACCTACTTTGTATGTTATATAGCTGTAAGACGAAGGAGACTGGTCTCCATGACACAGGGAATCCGTTGGGGCGCATAAGGTCAAAAGAGCGAAATGACAAGTGGGTTGCAAATTGTCAAAAGAGCAGAATGTCAAAGGCGCACATAGTCAAAAGCGCAGAATGTGGAGGCTAGTGTTAATTGAATTTGTACTGCTCTCTTGAACAATAAAGTTTTTATATTTTGTTAATATTTTTTATATTTAACTGATTTCAGGTTTGGTCCCTTAGTTAAAGTTGTTCATAATGATGAGTAAAGTCACGTGTTTAAGTATCGCTCACTAATTACAGTCACCCTATATAAACTCACGCTTTCTTCCCAAGGTGATAAGCTGAAACTACAGAACGCTACCTGCTACAATACTTACATACTCCTTTTACTTCATTTACGTTTATACATCAGGGGGCCTACCACCACCGCTTATAGCAGTATTACTTTAATCTTACTTCTTGGGGAAAGAGATGGAGCTATACGTCCTATAGAGCTTCATCTCGTTCCAACACTGTAGTAACATTAAAATAATACTGCTGTAAGCAGTTGTGGTAGGCCCCCTGGTCATACTAGATTAAAATTAATGTATAGGAAATTGCCAGGGCTGCCGATCCAATCTTTATGAAACTAAGCAGAAAATGAAATCTTTCCTTAGAAGTGGCGCCGACAGAACAGCTAGTTTAAATATAGAGCTTTCTTCAAAGCTCTTTCAAAATTTTAATAACCGAGTCGGGTTAACGGTTTACTTAAATTTCACGAGAGTGTCTGTACTGAGTCGTGCAGTTAGTCACGTATTTTATTCCCGAGGGTACTTGGTTAAATAACGCTTTAATACGAGAGGTTAATGACCGTTTCCTCGCATAATTTTAAAGAATATCTTAATTCTAAGGTTATTTTAACGTCTGACTATCTCACATTTGACCTTATTTTTCAACTTTTAGGGGCATGAGGAACGGGGTTTAAAGTTCACTCATCCACCATAGAAAAGGGAGGATCCTCCGGTCAGACGGGTGTTGTCTGGCGGGAAACTGCCAAACGATTGATGTCGGGTTCTTGTATATATTGCACGGTAAACTTTAATTGCGCGATGTAGGATTTACGTAACTTCAGGATTTTTGTGTGACGTCAGGTCTTTGATGCGTAGTTCGCATGTGGCGATGTAGATACCGCTACAAACTACTTTAGGGCTATTAAGATAAGAGCCACGAAAACGCATTTTTTGTTTATGCTTACGTTTATTTTTTACTGGTTTCAAGCGCCACGATAACTAGTTGTATAAAACGCTCTTTCTCAAAGACCTCAGAACGAAATAAAGAAGCGTGAAAAAAATATCCGCAATTCTTTACTGAAAGGGGAGATATCCAAACTAAAATCGCACTCAGAAATGAAAACAGGTTAAACATACCCACTTCACGATTAAAAATGCACTCTTCTGGTGCATTTGTAATGTCCATTAAAGTCTACAATAAGTTACCAGGTTACATCAAAGACATAAATAAAAATAATATCTTTATTAATAAATTAAAACAATTTCTATTATTCAAAAGCTACTACACTATTGATGAATACTTTAGCGATAAATTTCAAAAACAATAAAAATCACTGTTACCTAATACCTAAATTTCACTATGAATATAAAAAAAGCGCCTTCATCCTCTCTCCTGTTAAAAATTAACTTTTGCTGTGCCCGACAGGGTCCATAGTTTGATTCGATGTCTTAACATACCAACTTATTATGTACACATTGTGGATTGCAATAAAGTATTGAGTATTAAGTATATTGTATGTAAAGAAATGAAAAATCGTCAAAAACCTCAATGATTATTTTTACAGGGTTCATTTAAAGCTTTTACAACGTCTGTTATAGTGTTATGTCCTTGTTCTGTGATAAGAAGGTGTCCGTCAGTACCTATTGCACTCTTGCTGTCATCATTCATCTTCACAATTGTCAACATTTTTCTGATCAGCAGACAGCTTCCATTTTTGTCGTCTGCTCGGTCTGTAAAACAGTTAGAGTTTTCTGGCTATTCTACATACTGAGCTCATAGGCTCAATAATGGGTCTAGCGAAAGTGTGTCTACACTTTATCCATTCTCCGATCTGAGGGCCTAGACAAAGTGACATTCTATCAACGATAACGATTGATGGAAAAGGCAAAAATGTATAGGACTGACATAAGCTATCGAAAAGCTTATGTCAATCCTGTTGAAAGTCGTTGTAGAATTAGGAAACGCTTTCGAACCGATTGTCACTTGTCTAGGCCCTCTGAGGCCCTAGACAAAGTGACATTCTATCAGTGATAACGATGATGGAAAAGGCAAAAATGTATAGGACGATGACTAATTGACATAAGCTTTTCGATAGCTTATGTCAAAGCTATCGAAAAGCTTATGTCAATCCTGTTGAAAGTCGTTGTAGAAATACGAAACGCTTTCGAAGCGATTGTCACTTGTCTAGGCCCTTTTTAAGAAACATCAGCCGATCTACTCTGCTCGCTGAATGGACCGGCTGCACAATTTTGCATTTACATATTAAATCTCTCAATTCTTCCGCAGCTACCCGTCCTGCTCCGGGGCCATAGCTCCCGGCTTGGCGGCCGACATGCACTTCAAAGACGACGTGATAGCTTTTATTGGCCCAGCCTGCGCCTTCGCCCTGGAGCCGGTCGCCAGGCTAGCAGCCTACTGGAACACACCAATTATTACTGGGATGGGGGATCAGGTAAGGTTTCTAATCTATTCTAACCAGCCGTTATTGTCTCACTTCAGGGCAAACGCCTCCCTCTCCCTTTTTCACTCAACTCTGCCTTGGTAGTGCCAGCCAGTCTTTTTGGTAGGACTCAAGCTCCTTACATGTTTTATTTTTTAATAGACTAGCGACCCGCCCCCTCTTCTCACGGGCGTATTAGATGTCAAAACATCGATATTTCTACATACCCTTATTATCTATTAACATTGATAATTGGAAATATTGTAAAAGACAATTATTTTGATAAAAGTAACCGTGCACTTTCTTGCCGGCTCTTCTCCATAGGAAGCGAACAATTGGAACCTAGCTTCTGACGTTTCATACGTGCCCTTGTAGCTTTTTAAAATATTTTAATTTTGATTTTTACGCATAAACTTTTCGGAATACATTTTCAAACCGCATCAAAATCCATTGGTTAGAAGAACATACCAGGGTCGGTCTGGGACCCAAAAAACTACCGGGATTTTTGGAGGCTCGAAATAAAATAATAATTATCTCACTAATCACGGCTTCACTCTAAATAAAATGAAGGGAAAATGATTCAGACCGGCCCACCGGGAAAAGTCCCGGTATGCTCTGGGGCCAGACCGACCCTGGTACATACATACACACAGTCACGAAAAGCGACTTTGTTTTATTCTATTTAATGGTACAGTATATAGATAAATATAAATCATTTTACTCCTGTGTTCTCCGAAAGCCTTCATGTAATAAAGTACCTCAAACTATACTTCATAAAAGGAGCCAAAGAGAATTGTATGAAAAACTTTTGATCATCTCTTGTGAAAATCAGAATTTATGTGCACACAAAGCCGACTATTTACTAAAAATATGATTATCTTTTTCGTTGCGTTTTCAGACACCTACTTGGGCATAGAAAAATAAAATATTTTACATTACACAAGATAAGTTTCGCTAATGTTCAGATGACATGCTAGATTATTTACGTCTCCCATAATTAAGTATCCTTTTCTTAATGCGAAAAGCCTGAAATTCTTCACTTCATTCCAGTCTCCTCATATGACACAATATAAATAACAGTCTAATCATTTACTAACACTTGCAAGTCTCCCCACACGTGTCAAGTGACTTGCTGTAATATATTTTTGGAACGTGTCATACAACAGGGCGCCACAGACTATAAATAAACTGCCTAATCTGTCATGGCCCACTACAGTTAGTCTAGTCTGTGGTGCAAGCACCCTTTCGTTCGTCATTACCTTCAGTGAGAGATGAAAGAAATGGGCATAAAAAGAAAAACCATTTTTACCCGACTACGGCGAAGAAAAAAGGAGGGTTATGATTTTGACCGGTATGTATGTATGTATGTATGTATGTATGTATGTATGTATGTATGTATGTATGTATGTATGTATGTATGTATGTATGTATGTTCATCTGTTCCCTCCTATCTTCCAAACCACTTATCACAATTTGACAAATGAGGTATCGTTAGAAGCGTCGTGATTGTCCGCTGGTTATAGGCTATGTGAAGTCACATTAAATTAAAAATGGCGCCCTCTAGAGGACATAAAGTGAGGAACTTAAAAAAAAAAATGGTTTAATCGTACCATGTTGGGTATCAAATGAAAGGGCTTAATGAGCACATTTCAAAAATATATATATTATAACCACAAAAGAATTTAAAAAAAATCAAGTAATAAAAACTAAAACCCAACTACGACTTAAAAGGTATAAACAAGACACCACAGACAGACAAATTAAAAATCCGGAGTCACACGTAATCTGTTCGATTTATGCCCTAACACGTGTGACTCCGGATTT
The DNA here is from genome assembly GCA_947363905.1 of Lithophane semibrunnea. Classification (NCBI taxonomy): domain Eukaryota; kingdom Metazoa; phylum Arthropoda; class Insecta; order Lepidoptera; family Noctuidae; genus Lithophane; species Lithophane semibrunnea. The sequence continues at coordinate 4,584,496 of OX376205.1, forward strand.
TTAATTTGTCTGTCTGTGGTGTCTTGTTTATACCTTTTAAGTCGTAGTTGGGTTTTAGTTTTTATTACTTGATTTTTTTTATTACTTGATTTTTTTTTCTATAGAGAAGAAAATATTTTGAAAGTTATCAAAAACAAGTGTCGATTTCTTACAGGGTTTTTTATGACACTTGAAGACAAGTTAAGCGGAATAGGTTACTAAATATATCTACGTCTATTGAATTTTATATTGGACTAGCAGTTTGCCCGCGACTTCGTCCGCGTGGATTTCGTACTTTCATCTAAAAACTTCAATAACCCCTCCACTACGATTGAAAGATAGTTTGAGCTGTGATATAGACTACCCCTCTTCACCCCGTTAGGGTTAAATTTTTGAAAATCGCTGGTGCATATTATATTCTTTATTTTTGGTTTTAAGTATAAATACTGAGTTTCGAGTTAATCGGACTGCACGTTAAAATTCTTCCATACAAACTTTGACAACCCCAATCCCTGTTAAGGGGGTAGTTTAAAAAAATAAAAAATGGCAAACTTTATTATTTAGTTAGATAAGTATTCGTGGCAAGTTTCAACTCTATTAACTCAAGGAATAAGATTTTTCATACAAACTTTGCCCCCGTTTTTCACCCCTTTAGGGGTAGAATTTCGGAAAATCCTTTCTTATAAGATGTTTTCGTCATACAAAAAACACACCCCCCGAGTTTCAGGTCTCTACGATAAGCGGTTTAGACTGTGCGTTGATCCGTCAGTCAGTCATTCAGAACAAATCATTTTATATGTATAGATTTCCGCAGTCACGCCTGAGCCAATTAACTATAATGCTCAGGTAATACAGTAGGTAGATATAAGCGATTCAATTAAATCGTGTGAAGGTCCTCATGGGAGTCATATAATCTCTATATGATAACGAGATTGAGAATTAGTTCTATTTTGTACGTATTTTTGTAACTCTGTAGGGATAGGAAAACTGTATTTATTTTCGTTTCGATTTGGTATATAAATGGAAATTCGTGGAAAAAACATTGAGTTATCGTCAGAGTATTGGTTTGTGAATCTATTGAAAAATGCTTTGATAACTGGTAAATATAAAAACATATTCTTTGATTTCTTCAGGCGTTATAAAAGCAAGTAATTATGGAGGTACAGGATGAATTATTTAGCTGTAATTACGAGCACAAACCCGTACAATAACAATGTTATAAAACAAGCACTTATCTAAATGAATGTGCTCTAATTGTTACTCTCGTAGCAAAATGCTACGCACGTAGTACGTAGCGCGTAGCACGTAGCGCGCGTAGGCCGCGTAGGCGTAGTTAAAATACTTGGTTTATTAGTCGGATTATTTTATTATATACTAGCGACCTGCCCCTGCTTCGCACGGTTTGTTAACCTTAACAAAACATTGAGATTTCTGTAATATCTAACTTCAATATTAATGCTTTAAACACAAATACCTTCCGGAATAAATTCTCTAAATGATGGTGAAAACCTCATCAAAATTCGTTGCGTAGTTTAGAAGAACAACGCGGTCACACAGACAGACACGAAAAGTGACTTTAATTTATAAAATGTATCTATCGATGAACTAAAAGCTAATTAAGATGTCGGTATTATTATTGTTGCCTAAAATGTGTCCAAATAACATGAGATTATTTAGGTAAGTTTTTTAAGGTCTCGATCTAAAAGGAACCTTTATAACTTCACTTTTTTATCCGTCTGTTACAGAGGTTTTCCTCGGGATCTATGAAACGAAGGAATTTGAATTTTAGCACGTTGTTTGGTCTCTATGAGGCGCACAAAAACCAATGAAAAAAAAATTTTTTTTTAGATATATTTTTAGGGTCAGCTCATTCAGCTCGATCCTAAGACATGTTAGAGATGTCCTTGTTTCATTTGAAAGAGATTCTCTAAGGATTATAAAAATAGATTTTTGTTTTTAAAATAAACATTACTATCTTCACTTAAACTCCGTTCCATTGAAGTTTATAGATACATATGATGCAAAAATTCTCAGACCCACTACGTCTGTTATCAATAAAAATGAATGAATGATATATTTTTTTGCAAGAATATAGGTAGGTAACATGAGTTCTTAACAGGATATAGGGTGAGGTCTTTTCTGCATACAAAAAGTCATAATTCGATAAGAAGTTAAATTGCATAAGAAGGATATTTACTGTGCCCCTATGTTTTCCGTTTTGATGATAAAATCTCTGTAGAAGCACTAGAACCCTCAGAAAATGCTCAAAATTGCCTGTTCAGACCGCTGTCATCAGAGGCCTATTGTACAAATTTGACAACTATTAATGAAAAAATAAAAACATAGAGGCACAGTGAATATCCTTCTTATTCAATTTATAAAATATCTTTCAAATTGGTCTAATACTGGAGGGGGAAATAGACGAGAGCCGAACCTCGAATTATGACTTTTTGTATGGAGAAAAGACCTCTCCCTATTTCCTCTTAAGATCTATGGATTTCACTTTATTCGGCATTTCAGTCGCGCAAATATTTAGATCGCGAGAGAAAAGCCCAGAACTTGGAGCTCTGCACACCTTTTATTATTTATTAGGAGCTGTGTTGTATAATAAAAAAATAAAAGCATGAAATAAACACACATTGTTGGACTCTAACTCATAAATACTCCTATTTTATGGAACCTTTGGAAGGTGTGTTAGTTTTCCTGAAACGTGAAAAGCGCGAGTGATCCGCATTATGTCGACGCAGGTACCGCGCCCCGAGTAGGTACAGTTAACAATGAAAGTCGATGATACTATTGGAAATGGCCGTTGTTTTCCCAATTTCTGTTTCTATTTTTTCAATGTTGTATTCTAGCTGGTTAGATTATGTGTTTTAGGAGCTCATGGCTAAGTAATAACAGCCGCACGAGTCGATCCATGAGGTTAAGCTACGTTTACCGGGGTTGGTCCGTGGATGGGTGACCATCTTTCAAACTCAAACTCAAACTCAAACTCAAAGCATTTATTTCAATTAAACCATTTACAGGCACTTTTGAATTGTCAAGGAGTCGGTCAGTCAGAAATATGAAGCTAGTTGCCCATTCCAAAGCGTAGTAGGTACCTATGGAGAAGAACGGGCAAGAAACTCCACGGACACTCTTTTAAATCAAAATATTGTTACAAAATATTGGTTACATAATTTATGTTGAAATTATACATGTGAGAACAATGTAGAAAGCACGTTAAAAGCGTCCGCAATTATAACAAACAAATCAAAAATTAAAATAAGCCATGGCAGCTAAGAGATGACCAGTCACAACTGACGGCGCCCGTTCACGAACATGACGCATGGATCAGCACCATTCAGCTCAACCATTTTGAAGGGAGCTAAATGATCCAACACACGCGCCACCATCAGCGAGACATTTGAGTGAGCATGACATTCCCAGCCGCCAGGGCACATTCAAGTCAATTAAAGACAAATTACCCGGTAAATGGCTCTATAGTACATAGTACTCACACCTGTGCTTTACATACCGAGACTCCTCTCGTCGGAAAGCACGCTAAGCCGTTGATCCTGGCTGTCATTCATGGATCTTTGACAGTCGTTTCGGGTTGTCAGAAGTCCGAAAGAATGACAACCAGTCTTACCAAGGGGTATCGTATTACCCAGTTACTGAGTTGTGGCGGTCAGATAGGCAGTCGCTACATGTAAAATACTGGTAGGTATTTAGCTGCATCCGGTTAGACTGGAAGCCGACCCAAACAAGTTGGGAAAACGCTAGGCAGATTGATTGGTTTATGTGTGTTTTTTCCAAACGTACTATATTTTCTATCATTAATTAATTGCGTAATGAGTCGAGGACCGAAGTAAAATGACTTCTTTTCTTCGACACAATAGGCAATTAACTTGACGGCTCATTTGGCGCAATCACTAATCTATTCCAGGCATATAAATATTTGAATGTTAGGTATAGACAAGTCCCTGCCAGGGTTGCAGGAAAGTCCGAAAGGGATACCGGGACCTTAGCAACAGGCAACTGAAGGAACACGGGTGGGTTTTAGTCAGTAAAAGTCTGACACACCCTTTCGCTCCGCCCAGAGCGGGAGAAGTCATTGGATGATTTCCCACATTAAAAAAAAAAAAAGAAAGGTATACACAAGTTCCGAGACGTTTGAACTCGGTTGTTTGTTAGATTAATCTGTAACCCGCAAAACTAGAGTTAAAAAAAATACACAGTTATGTACAAAGTTTTCACAGTTCTACAAAGTCCATTTTCCAAGCCTCATCAATTATCCCTAGAAAAGTGTGTGTAAGCCTTAACGTAACGTAAACGTATTACGTCCAAGGGAGGGTTAAGTAAGTTAAGTTTACAAGAAGAGCTAACATCATGTTAGTGAGGGCAAACTTGTTAACTTACTTGCTCGTCCTACTGTTTGTTTTGTCTTAAATCTTGTGCTAATTTTAGGATAAACCTTTTTCTCATTGTTCGTGATTTTTAACCCCCGACGGAAAAAGAGGGGTGTTATAAGTCTAACGTGTGTATATGTGTGTCTGTCTGTGCCCTCCTAGCTGCCAAACGGCTGAACCGATTTTGATGTTTTTGGTTTTGTTTGAAAGGTGACTTGATCGAGAGAGTTCTTAGTTATAAAACAGTCGTTTATTAGATGCTTGGATTTAGTCGAGGGTTTTTTAAATTTTTAATTAAATTAGCCTTTTACTAAGTACAAAAGGGTCACATTCTTTTTGATTTAAGTCTGGTATTTTCGTTAAGAATGCATACAAAAAGTTTTGTACTTTATTTTATAATGAAAGAGATGTTTTAAAACCGTTCTACGAAAAGGTATTTTTTTTTTTTTTTTAGGGTTGGCAATCATCCAATGACTTCTCCCGCTCTGGGCGGGGCGGAAAGGCATGTCAGACTTTTACTGACGTGTTTTAGCGATGTAAGTCACAAATTGTTTCAATTTTATTCTAAGCCATAGGCAAGAAACTTGCAGCATGTTAATGGGACTGAAGAGGCAAACCATGAAGCTGCCATAAAATCATTAAATGACTTCTCCTACTCTGGGTGGAGTGTCAGACTTTTACTAACTAAAACCCACCCGTGTTCCTTCAGTTGCCTGTTGCCAAGGGCCCCGGTATCCCTTTCGGACTAACCCGCAACCCTGGCAGGACGGACTACGAAAAGGTCTAGAAAATAATTCTGGAATTATTTTGGACAAAAAAGTAGGCAAATAAAAGTCATTACTTACTTGAATAATTCGATTTAAAAAAACTGTCTTAACCCGACTGCAAGTAATGACATTACGAGTACTACCAGCGATTGAAAAATAGAATTCTACTCACATTTTCTGCTCTCGCAAGTCGCATCAATTGCGATCACTCCGATGAACATCAGATGCAGGCTCCGCGGCTAATAGAAAACTTGATCTCGATATAATATCTGATCCCTGTCCGACCCTTTGGTCTTAAGGGGGATGCGCTAGGGTGGCCCGCGAAATTCAAATTTTCTTACGTTTTTTGCAATTTGCAGGTCAGTATCAGGTTGTATGTGGATCTAAATATTATTAGCGCTCGTAACAAATATGGATTTACAGAATTATAAATATTAAAATCAGCAATACAACTCTCTAAGCTCATGGAAGTGTATTGAATGACTATTTCAAGAAATCATGACATTTGGCACTTTCATGAACTTAGAGAGTTGTATTGCTGATTCTAATGTTTATAATTCTGTTAATCCATATTTGTTACGAGCGCTAATAATATTTAGATCAACCTTCAACCTGATACTGACCTGCAAATTACAAAAAACGTAAGAAAATTTGAATTTCGCGGGCCACCCTAGCGCATCAACCTTAACTAAGCCTTTTAAAGGTCTAAGGCAGGGATGGTGAACGTTTTTTTATCTATATGCCAGTAAACTAAACAAAAACCTAGCCAAGACGTACAATCGATACACCTGCTAAGATAAGTTAGATAAAATTAAGACAAAAATGACTCGCTTAAAAGGCATTCCATAAAATTGGATTCTTTAAATTCAAGTATACAATCTATTGACAATTTGTTTTTTTTTTATAAGTGAAAACTTCTTTAGACGCTTTGAGCGATTTTTTCTTTCTTGGAGTTACTGACTAACCTGCAGTCAGAGTTTTTATGCCGCCCATGGGGCCTCTGACTTGGCTACATATGCCGTCGAGGAATATCTTTGAGGCACGTATTTTCACAATGTTTTCCTTCACCGTTTTTTAAGCAAGTCATAATTATACAATACGCACATGACTCCGAAAAGTAAGAGGTGCTTTGGGTTCGAACTCGAGACCGGCTTGGCTTGATCTGCATAGTGAAAATGTACATGAAAATTGCATCGTATTTCGATTTAGTTCCGAGGCAAGTATTTACTGTGAATTAACTATAGGTTCACCATCCCTGGGCTAAGGGTTATAAATCCATTTAAAAGTTAAACCTGAGTTGTCAAAGCAAATATATCGTTGATAGCTATTTTGATCGTAATTTAAGACTATCTATTTGAAAGCAATATGGCGCGTCAAAATGTTTTATTTTTATTTTGAAAGAGATTAGAAAGAGCTTCAATTAAATTGTTTTTTTTTTTCACATAAATTCTAGTGAATATCAGATTAAATAAAAAACACTTAGTTTCTGAAATAAATTGCAAATATTTTTGAAAAGGCTCCGAGTAATCTAAGCTTCTATAATGTTTTCATAACCTGCTGATGTATGGAGCCATTCAATCTTTGAGGACTCGTAACATGCTGCTTTTATGATTATTAATGTTAAAATGAAATAGCTGAAATCCTACGAATATGATATTATTTCTGAGGCTCTTTAGAAGTCTAGAACGTGTTTCATTAGGAGGCATTTTATCACCCAAGTACGTTGTATAGGATAGTATAGACATTTTGGATTAAGTAGCCTACCAGAATGTTTGTCATCTCAGAGACTGTAAATCCCCCATAAATTTCGAACTAATTTATACCATCACTCCATATAATTAAAGTCTAATCTCCCTACTCACTATAAATCCCAGAATTTAAAACTAATGTAGCATAATTCACGGTCGCATGCCAGCCATGATTACGCGCAAGGCTTTAGATAACGTTGCGAGTCTCATTATTGTAATTAAATTCTTTTAAAGATTCGTCTCTTAGGAAAACCTAAAGGTTAAGGGCAGGGCCATCTTGTTGAGTGATTGGGACAGTTAAAAGGATCGTGTTGGCGACTTAGTAATGGAGCGGACAATTAGAAATACCTTGGGGTTTAAGATTCTTGGGGCTTAATGTTCCTATCTCGTCTAATAGATTCGTTAATCCCTTGACCTTGTACATCTTTTTGTTCCCTACCCTTTGTTTTAATCTTTTTGTGTGATAATACCGTTTTAATTTATTGTCATCGTTCTTTTGTTATGTCTTTGTTAGTGGTGCTCCTTTACAAATACGTACTTCATACGAACTTTTAACCTCTTTAGGACGTGAATTAAAAAAAAAATCTTTTTTAGTGCTCAGTTTCGTTTTAGTTATGAGGGCACTCTTGTGTATGACTTCATGCTTGTAGACTAAGCGGTTTAGGCTGTGCGTTGCCTGTCAGTGAATTTAAGATTGAAGTAGATATTTCGTAGATGTTGTTTAGGGCCACAAACAGTAATTAAATATTAGGTTCATAATACAAAATGTAGTATATAATGTGTATATATGTAATGTAGTTTACAACAGGCTTTTCACGAGAGCATTTCAACACAATGTAAGAAAACTTGCAAGTCACGAAAAGGTTTGTCCCTTGTAGGACTTCTAAAAGTTACAAAACCCTTTTTGAATCGTATGGACGTAGGTAATTGGTAGAAATTGACCGTTTTTTATGTGACGTAAACGTTTTGTCCTTGCTTACACTCGCGTAAAACGCAGATCGTGTTCAAGTTTTAAACAAAATAACGGTTCATTGACCGAGCATAATGAGAGGCCGAAACCTTTTGTAATTTGATAATGATAACAATTTAATTCAATTCGAGTAATTTAATTCAATTAGATGTTGGTAAAGAACAATAAATTAAATAATTATTACACGTTACGAAATTCAAATAATCACTTGAGACATTTATGTGAAAAATTACGATTAATCTTTAAAGAAAATAAGTCTGTGTTTAATAATTATGTATTTTCACAGTCTAAAAAAAAGCAGTGATAGCCTATTAGTAACCGTCGGACTGCCAAGTCATAGTTTCGTCTCGGATTCAAATCCAAGACACGCATCTTTGACTTTTCGGATTCATGTATTGTATAATTATAATTATCATCACTTACTTCAAAAACGGTGAAGGAAAACTTCGTGAGGAAACCGCCAGCCTGAGAGATATTTTCTCGACGGCATGTCAAACCAAGTCAGAGGCCCATGGTATAAAAACTCTAACACCAGGTGAGTTACAAAAAAGGAAGAATGTAACATAGCATAACGCCTGTTTTTCTCAAAGGGTTAGGCAGAGTCGTACGTATTGTTGACCTACATTTCACCAGTCATGTTTAAATCCAGGTAATTAACTAATGACTATGAACTTTCTACTTTAAACGCAACTTACCATCCAAAAGGAGGCAAGCTTGTATGCCACACGATGACGAATTAAATTTTACACTACACTATAACATCGGGTTGCCATTACTATTTTGTGTTCGAAAAAAGGGACATGTTGATAACACTTCAACGAAGGGCTTCACATTCAATCATGTATGATGTATGTAGAATGTCATTTAGGCTGAGTGAATGTTGGCTTGGTATGATAGCATCCAAATAGTTGTTTTGACAGCAATAGGCGCTTTTGTCTGATGTTGATAAAACATTAAAACATTCTTAAAAGTAATGTTTCATCCGAAACATCCAATAGAGGCTGGAGATTCAAATGTATACTTGCAACAACAACAACAACAACTAGGTAACAACTAGGTATTAATGGAAATACTTTCGAAAATGTTCCCCTAAATTACGCAGCAGTGATTATGCGTATGAAATATTGGTTTAGACTAAAGTACTTAATATTCGAAACTTTAGTATAGTACTTTTTAGTTAACACTAAATACAAAATTTATGATCTTGACCGCCCATTGTAACACTCTATGTAACTCTTCAAAAATCATATTTTTATTCTTATGGAGACAATAAAGAGAACTCTCTATCTATCTATCGTAATGCTATCGTCTTCTATATCATTTCGGCTTTTGTATTCGATTGCCATTATTGATATAGACAGTACACGCCGAAACCTATGGATATAAGCAAATAAAGAAGCTTCGAAGATCTTTCTTCAAGTAAGTACACACGGCTGCATAACAAGCTATAGGTACATTTCCAGTATAAGCTGACCTCTCATCGCACGGAAATCCTATACAATGCGAGATCAGCTTATAATAGAAATGTATATTGAATAGTAATTGGGGAATTTGTTGCGCCACTTCTTCTTCCCAGCTAAAGCACTAGGAAGTGGTGAAGAGTGGGCGTTTTGGGGGACCGTCTTATGTCATTTTGACGTTCGAAAAGTGCTGATTCTCAGCCTAGTTTGAATTCATGACTTTTGATTTTGATTTTAAAGCTTGATATGTAGCCGTGTACGTCGTTGTCTAAATGCCGTTATCCGACGGTGCGCCATATTGCGAACGGACAAAGATGAGCCCGCACGACGCACCGTGGGCAGGTGTACGTGCAGGGTATCGTAGACATCGGAAGTTCCTCGGTGCGCGGTGCGTGGCGATCTGTGGTCGTCTGCCATGCGTGTCCGTCCGTAAAATCGCGGATCGTCGGATCTCGGCTTAAGAAGCTGAAAAGTCGCAGATGCTTGTAATTGATTAGGCAGGTCCAGCACCCTTCAAACCGGAATAAAGCAACACTGATTGTCAGCAGAAATATGTGTGGTGTTAGTACCTACTTTCCTATACAGCCTTCTTCGCAAAGAACTCCTTCCCAAGAGAGTAAAATGTTTCTATTCCAGAAGACAAGATTGAAAAGTGATACTCTTTATCGAAAGTGTTTCGCCGACGTGTCCTTATGGTCAAGGGTACAAACAAATCAATGAGAGAGCTCGAACTTGGCATTGGGGGGAAGTGTGATTGGATTGGAACGTAATGAGCCTGCGAACGATATGGTTTAGTTCATTCGGTCTTCTATTTCAGAAGGGTTTGTTGTTTATCTGTGAGGTGAAGAGATTGATTTGACGGTAGATTTAGTCCGATGGTTTACTGACGTATTGTGTTGTAGTTGATGTGACTTTATTGAGATGGGCTTTTTTGTTTTCTATCGGATGATTTATGAGTGAATGAGTTTGTTAGCCGCATTATATGAGATAATAATAATAAATTTAAAAATAAAAAGCCATTTATTCAGACCATTTGAAACTTATGCTAGTAAAATAAAATTATTAACAAGTTGTACCTACATCAAAAGTTAACATAAAATTGAAATAATTTTATTGTTGACACCGGCTGCGGCTGTCTGACCATTGGTAAAGGCCTCCTCCATTTCCTTCCATTTTTCACTATTTATTGCTATTTTCCCCCCGTAATTTCCAACTCGTCGTTTAAGAGCTACCTACATAATAATGTAGATTGACTATTTTGTTTTAAATGTTTCTACAACAAAATAGTCAATCTACGTTATTAAGTAGGCATTTTATACACGAGTATTGCCTTTTCCCAACATCAAAGGAAGTTTACTCTGCTCCAGAAATTAAAATCCAATAGTTGTCCAAATTACACATTACACATTACAGTAAACGTATTGTGTATATTACTAATAGCAAACAATCCCGTTCTGAAACCCCAGAGGCTCAAATAAATTGTTCTGAGCAAAATAATTGGGTTCTACAGCTGGGATGTTGTCATATAGATTTACACCCACCGTTATAATTTTCGGTTGCTGTTTAATCCGACATTGCAAAACTTTTTAATTAAAGGAAGCTGGTTTTATAATTAATTAAAATTATGACGGAATCCCAAAGCTGTGCAAACAGTAAAGTAACGCAATGAAACTCGAAATTAAAAACATTAATCGGATTATGACGCTCCGGTAAGCTAAATTGAAAATAAACTAAACGAATAGAACCGCTAATAAAATCTAGTTTACAATAAGGCTGTCTGTTCAACAGGTGTTCATTTTGTATCCGAGGCTATTCAGTATTCATATGTCAGTTAAGGCTGTTAGAACGCATGAATGTATGTACATATGTACTTAATATACTTAAATGAATGCATTTTTGTTGTATATTTTTTATTTGTATGGTTTTTAGGAAAATATCGTGGGGAAAGTTTTGTTTATGAATGTGGATGGATATAAGAGTAGGGGAAAACCAAAGAACGATGGATAGACTGTGTGAAAGATGATATAGCTAGAAAGGGGGTGACTACCGAGATGACGGCTAATAGAGAAGTAGGGAAGAAAAAGACATGTTGCGCCGACCACAAGTAAATTGGGATAAGGGTAGAAGAATGATGGAAGTGTAAAGATACAATAGTCCTTCCTTATTTTGGTTAAAAATAAAGACCATTATTATGAGTTTTCCTAGATACAAATAAACACAATTATAGAAATACCTTTCAAATAAACATTTAATAAGTATCGGACCAATAATTTCCATTGAAAATTCATTTACCTTGCTACAAGGCGTCAACATTATTTATGTGAACTCCAAAATGCCGCGTTAGTGTTTAGACAAATGAGGCACTAAACAGTACACAATGTGTTATATATATTGTAGCTTGCATCTTCTTCGTCCAATTGGTATATAACCTAAATTAGCTTCGACCAGAATTCGGCGATTTCGACATCGTTAGCGATGGCCTCACAAAGGTCTTCCATATAGTGCAGGGTTGCACAGAGAGCACGACAAGAGATGAGGCATCGTTTGTGATGTAGGACCACTGTCACACTGTAGCTCATCTGGGTAGGTACCCCCACCTGACTAAGTAACTGACTAAGTTGTACCTTGTACCTTGTGTCGCAATATACACGGGTATTTGAAACAGGATCCGACTTTGGAATGTGTCTCGATATTACAGCTTCGTTTGAGGTATCGTTGATTTTGATATGAAACCGATCTTGAACATGAAAGGCCGTGTTTACTATTTAGCATCGTAGTATCGTCAAAGTAATCTGGGGACTTTTACTATAAAGGGTGAAATTTAAATCATGGGCATCCATTTATGTTCAAATAGCTCGTCAAAATGTAGGGAACAGTAGATATTTTTTTCGCGAATTCAGGAGTTTTCCCTTAGTGAAAGTTGTTCATAATGATAAGTACCTACAATGACCCCTTAAGAACACCTTAGACTACTTTGAAATTGAGGAAAAGTGTTGAGACGAGTTTAACCTTTTACCAAAATAAAACAAAAACAATTAAGTATTAGTATTGGATTTTTGTTATATGTTTTTTTATTCGTTGTATCAGTAAAACTCAACTTAAATATAAAATATCCCTGATGTTTTAATTTAATTAACACGTTATCTTTAGCTTATCTCATTATGTATTGTAAATGAATCCTAACGAATGTGAAAGTGAGTTTGTTTGTTTGTTTGTGACGCTTTCACATTAAAACGGCTGTAAAGATTTGGATGAAATGTGGGTCATGGGTAGACTATGACGTGTATAGGACATAGGATACTTTTATCCCGACTTATGCGGGTGAAACTACTGGGTGCAGCTAGTCTAAAATAAGTACATAAAATATACATATAACATCTTTATTGGCTCTGGCTTATTTTATAAGATCCAGTAAAATAAGCCCAACATCTTCATTCACATACTTATTCTCTGAAATGTGGCTCACCGAAATCCTCGGTGCCGCGGTGTCACCTTAATGTGGTATGTGGGATTGTCGGGCAAGTAAAAGTACTTGAAACAGTTTACCGATGGTTTATTAAATAAATTATCAACAACACAATATATTCAAATTATTCTCACTCATCTTCTCCTTCCAAAACCAAATCCCAAGCTGACATCTCCTTCCTCTTTCTTCTCCTTCTCTCACTGTCATTCCTTCTCTCTCACACACACTGCGTTCCATTCCTCATATACTTACACCATCCTACCTATATATTTACTTAAATAACTATAGATAGGTACACCGATGAACACTTTCATAAAATAAATTAAAGAGAAAGCACGTCATGAAATATGAATGCGCTACTAATGATGTCCGAACCACAGGAACCACTGAAATGCAGACAATAATGATGGTCATACTGTCATACACATAATGACTATGTTTACTGAAACCAGATTGAAAGTTTGTGGCCATATAAAAAGGCTAATCCTCTACTCGCCATGATTTTCCGTTTCTGTATAAAATGACGTCAATACAAATGTAAATAACGTTTCGTATGTCCTTGGATATCTTAAAAATTGAACTTGAATATGGATTTTTGCTCACAAACAAATATTACAATATATAAACTTTTTTTTTTTTTGATGTTGGGAAATCATCTAATTACTTCTCCCGCTCTGAGCGGAGCGGAAGGGCGTGTCAGACTTTTACTTACTAAAACCCACCCGTGTTCCTTCAGTTGCCTATTGCCAAGGTCCCGGTATCCCTTTCGGACTTTTCCGCAACCCTGGCAGGACAATATATAATATAACCTAACCAAACCATTATCATAAATGCAAAAGTGGGTTTTTTTGTTTGACGGCTGAACGGATTTGGATGAAATTTAGTACATGGGAAGAACATGACCTGGGTAAGGACATAGGATACTTTTTATCCCGGTGATATGTTCCCGTGGGATCATTTCCGACCTCTACGCGGGCGAAGCCTTAGGTAAAAGCTAGTCCATCATAATCATCAAGTAAATCGACTATTGTGAATGAATCTACAAATACTACTTATGTTATAAAGCAGGTACACCAATTATTGTATTAACATGAAATCAACTATATTCAGCTGCATCCGGTTAGACTGGAAGCTGACTCCAACGTAGTTGGGAAAAGGATAGGCATTGATTGAAACTATATTAGGCTGAAATATTGCGCCGGTTCTATAGAAATATAAGAAAACAGAAGCTCTAGACAAAGTGACATTCTATCAGCGATAACGTTGAGCTCCTTAAGTTCTGAGTTGAGCTCCACTATTACTGACAAATGCTTGCACTGACTGGACAGGTCCACTCAAATCTGTGTGGTTCTTTCCTCAAAAGACCATTTCTGACTCTTATCTACATGGTCCTCATATGGCCTGACCAAGATTATGTCTGAACTTGAAGGAGACGGTGACCTCTGAGTTTGTTTCGGCCTTTCTTCTCAGAGTAGTCAGATAGGAAACGCCGACCTCATCTAGCTTATTTTTACAACTTTTTAATATGACGTGTAAAAGTGATTCCAATATCCTATTTACAGAATAAACAATTTCATTTCGATGATGGAAAAGGCAAAAATGTATAGGACTGACATAAGATATCGAAAAGCTTATGTCAATCCTGTTGAAAGTCGATGTAGAAATACGGAACGCTTTCGAAGCGATTGTCACTTGTCTAGGCCCTCAGATCCCAAATAAATTAAGAGCAAAAAAATAATGCATGACGATGATTCAGAATAGAGCCAGAGAGGAAATAATCATGCTATTCACTAAAAATAACATCAGCAGTCTAACTAAGTGCATATTATGTCTTGAACAAAATGGAGTCAGCCATAACGGGATCGTGCCATTGACATTTATAGCCGTATTTTCATGGATAATCCCTGCAATCAGGCAATATCTGTGCAGAGCAATATCACGGGTAATTAAATAATTATACTTTCTGCTCTCTCAAGCAAGACAGCGTTATTTATGATGCGTTAAAAGTTGCAAAAGTTTTCGTAGATAATTACATAAAAGTTGAAGACGCTCGTGTTCATTAATGTATCTATACATTTGCACTTATTGAAAGGTACGCGATATTAATTAAAAATACAAAGTTTATTGAACATAACTTGATTAAAGTAAGAATGTAAAGGTCGTAGCAGGTTACGTTCTGTAGTTTCTACCTACCCCCATTGGAAAAAGGTGTGAGTTTATTTCTAGCTTCCGTCCGCAATTGCGCAATTGCAAACCTTATTGCAATTGCGTAATTGCAAGTGCCACTTGCTACTCTTCACGTGACCAAAGGGCTGGCCTATTTTTGGCCAAGAATCAGTATTGCCATACAACGTAGCAATGCTGCCAGCTTTATGGGCACTTTACCTGTTGACAGCGAACGAATTTTTTATGTTTATTTCCGCTCCTTTTTTACATATATACACATTATTATTATTATTTTAAGTCTGATAGATTAAATATTATCTAGTTTAAAAATAAAACAGTAAAGAAAAAAAAAAAACAAGTAATAAAAACTAAACCCCAACTACGACTTAAAAGGTATAAACAAGACACCACAGACAGACAAATTAAAAATCCGGAGTCACACGTGTTAGGGCATAAATCGAACAGACGTGTGACAACGGATTTTTAATTTGTCTGTCTGTGGTGTCTTGTTTATACCTTTTGGGTTTTAGTTTTTATTACTTGATTTTTTTATAAATTCTTTTGGGGTTATTATATATATATTTTTGAAATGTGCTCATTAAGCCCTATCATTTGATACCCAACATGGTACGATTAAACCATATTTTTTTTTAAGTTCCTCACTTTATGTCCTCTAGAGAGCGCCATTTTTAATTTAATGTGACTTCACATAGCCTATAACCAGCGGACAATCACGACGCTTCTAACGATACCTCATTTGTCAAATTGTGATAAGTGGTTTGGAAGATAGGAGGGAACAGATGAACATACATACCGGTCAAAATCATAACCCTCCTTTTTCTTCGCCGTAGTCGGGTAATAAAGCATCGGGTAATAAAGCAACACTATCTCTGGGGTTTTAGTTTTTATTACTTGATTTTTTTATAAATTCTTTTGGGGTTATTATATATATTTTTTTGAAATGCGCTCATTAAGCTATCATTTGATACCCAACATGGTACGATTAAACCATATTTTTTTTTAAGTTCCTCACTTTATGTCCTCTAGAGGGCGCCATTTTTAATTTAATGTGACTTCACATAGCCTATAACCAGCGGACAATCACGACGCTTCTAACGATACCCCATTTGTCAAATTGTGATAAGTGGTTTGGAAGATAGGAGGGAACAGATGAACATACATACATACATACGTATGTATGTATGTATGTATGTATGTTCATCTGTTCCCTCTACCCGACTACGGCGAAGAAAAAGGAGGGTTATGATTTTGACCGGTATGTATATACATACATACCGGTCAAAATCATAACCCTCCTTTTTCTTCGCCGTAGTCGGGTAATAAAGCAACACTATCTCTCGTAAGGTTTACAATGTACCTATATCACGTTTCGCTCCTTTTTGCATCTGCCACGTTGCTTGGCAAATAAGCGTTCCTTATCAACGCTTACCTTGCCGTCGTGATCCTGATTAAAGGGCTCGGCTGTGCGGCAGCCATTTTGTTTTGTCTTCTTTTTGTAAAGTCCCCGTTACAAATAAAACCAATCTACTGGTTTTGCGAATCTTTTGTTTGTTGTGGATCGAAAGAGATTAATTTTTTGCTTACTTATAATATTGTTGAGAATTTGGTTGAGGAAAATGGGCTTTGTCGAGCCATTTGTTTTTTTATTTTGTCATTACGTGGAGACTTGAATTTATGGGAGATATGTTGTGATATTTTTTCTAATATCATAAAACGCAATTTCTGCCTAGACTACTTTATTATTCAAATTGCA